>JAPMLY010000228.1:0-152500 GCA_026401115.1 Tetraselmis chui | reverse complement strand
TTGGCGTCCGCCGCGCTCATCTCCTCCTCGCTGGGGAACTTGGCCTGCGCCTCCGCGCGCTCCTTCTCTTTGATCTTCTTAAAGTCGAGCACCTTGAGGTGCTTCAATCTGCTAATCACGTACAGCCTGCCACACACAAACCACCCCATCACCGTCACATCCCCGTCCGCGTGCAGCCGTTCACACACACGTCACCCCCAATTCCCCTTTAGAAACGACTGCAAACACAGACCAAAACACACAATCGAGAAAACATAGACCAAAACAAACAAATCCGTATACGGGAGCCCCCATTCCAATTCCACGCCCAGCCCCATCTCACACACATGAGCACAGATTCACACACATGCACGAGCACCGAAATATACAACGACCGATGTAACGAATCCTCTATGTGATCACGTCCATCCCTGTATGTGATTGACCCCTCTGCCCTTCTGCAAACGAGAAGCACAACCACATAATCCACATTCACGCGCATACAACAACTCATCCAGAATTACGCGCCTTGCACCCATACCAAAACGCACCGACACCCCACACCGAAAATCTGACGCACGAGCCCATCCATGCCCACACCCCCTTCCCCCTAACACATTGCATAGACCACTCGCATATACACCATCAACAACCAAATGCAAAGCACACATACACACACAATCCTCAGTAGATACGCATATCACGTATACGCACATAAATAAAACCACACGCAACCAAAATATACAACAATAACACAAGTCGGTATGGGGCTGCAGCAGTGGCCCACCTGTAGTCTGGTTTTTTTGTGATGGCGTTGTCCAACAGGCTGAGGTACTTCAGCTTTGGCAGCGTCGCCAGCGGGTCCACATCCTGCGGAGGCGATAGATAAAGAGGGGGGAGGGGTGGGGTTGGTAGAGATATGCACTGCAGGGGGACCCACTGTTGTTGGTGTGTGGCTGTGAGAGTGTGCGCACCGAAAGGTTCACAAAGCGGTTGTTGCTGAGGACGAGCATCTCCAAGCTCGGGATTTGGGCTGCATTCAGAGGAAGGCATGCGTGGGGAGATGCTCAGTGTGCTGGCTTCACCTCCAACCCTCCTCCCTGCCCCCTCTTTTCCCCTAGACCCCAGGCAGAGGGTGGCCCGCTCACCTTCCAACCCCTTGGCCACCCTCATTATGCGGTTGTTGCTCAGCAGCAGCTGCTTTAGGCGCTTGAGCGACGGGAAGCCCTCCAGCCGCACGATCGCATTGTCAGATAGGTCAATGCTGTCGAATTGGTTCTGCAGGGGCGGGGGAAGCGACAGGTAGTGAGGGCACGGGCGCGAGGGGTTGTCGTCCGAAGTGAAGGGGCGGTTGTTATGCGAGTTCGGCGACGACGGACCTCCGTCGCGCCGAGGTTCTCGATCTCCGCGACCTTGTTCCCCCGTAGGTCCAGCTCGTACTCCTTACAGCAATTCATGTACTGCGGGCTACGTAGGATGAGCTCCGCGGTGAGGCGGCCTGCGAGGCGGGGGCCCAGCGAGCCCGCGCCGTGCTGCCCTACGCCGTTCTCCATCGTCGCACGCAACCGCGGCGCGCGCGACTCGCCGCTACACGGACGACAGAAGGAGGCACCAACCTCTCAGACAGCAAAAAAACCTCCCAATCAGACACGTACCATGTCTCTCACTCATTCCTATTCCGGCAGTCACCCGCGTGCACAAGCTTCGCCCTCCGTCCTTCGAGCAGATGCTGCTCGGCCTCGATCTCCACAACGCACCTGATGCCGCTGGAGACGACTCCTCAGCACGCGCGTCGGTTTCTGTTAATACACCGTGTATCGTTGCTTCGTGGACACTGAGAGCTCACAAGAACAGAATTCGTGAGGTTTGCGAGGGCGAGGAGTTATTAGCGACTATGTTGGAGGCAGTCCTAGACCCGGGCGGCGCTGTTCCTTTCCGTTCTTTGATGTTTTCATGATGTTACGTGACCAGAGTAAAAGCGCGGTGATGGCCCGACAGCGGTGGCGGCTGCCGGGCGTCGTAGGTACCCGTACTGAGACTCTCCAAAACCCTTCTGCACCAAAAAGAAATTCAAACCCTAAAATTGTGCTGATAGGCAAAGTACAAAGCGCCGCATATGTGCTATTAGGTACCACACCAGGCTCAAAGAAGCTCGAGCAGAAGACCATAGGATTAACTCATATTTGCAGTCGTACGCACGGTACGTACGTGTAGTTTGCCTAGTGCCTCGGGAGAATGTGTGGTACACGTACCACAAAAAGTGGGCATCTTTGGAGCCTCCAAGCAGGCCGCTGATTTAAGCAATCTTTACAGAAATGGGTCCAAAACGTGGATAAGGTCCCAGTCAACTCATTTTCCAAGAAATACAGGTTACCGGCCGCGGCTATTCGCCATGGTGACGATTTTGCCCCCATCTACCCCTCGCGGTAGCACCGCTCGGCACGTCCGGATAGGCCACAGAGTCTCGGCTCGTAGAGGCCCTAAAGAGGACCTAAGGCCCGGCTCGAGGCGCCATCAGCGTGCCCGGAAGTATGGCTTAGTTACTGCATCGGTAGGGCCGAAGTTGTGGACCGTGCGGTGGGATGATGGTGCGGAAACTACCGAGCGGTCCACTCAACTCCGGGCAGAGCTGCCCACTGCCGGGGAAGAACTTGCTAGCTCACCGCATGCCGCGCCTGGCGATGACCACACTAACTGGAAATTAATTCCTGCTCACCATTCCAATGCCTTGTCAAAATTTTGTGTGGAGCTTCTGCATGTCGACTCCGCTGTGCGCACCGCGCCGACGGAGGGGAATGGTAGAGAAATAGCTGAAAATATAAATTTCGAAAATCAGCCAACACTACCCACCGACGCATCTCCTTCTGCAAAACGCGGCTCGGCCTGTAGCGGGTACTTTTACCGCAACGAACCATATGCTACGGACATCATGCCACCCCTACTTCACCCATGCTCGCATGAAAGGCATAACAAGTTTGTTTCATAGCTCCTTGTTGGTAACGTGGCGGGCGAAGCCACCGGGTTTGGGCGGGGCTGAACATGCAGCCCCTAAACATGATTGTTTGCACCACCTATCCATAGGTAGCAACTATAAAACACCATGCTCATGAACATGCATGAATTCCAGCATAATGCTACGCTATTGCAACGAAATGTCCCCAGTAGCATAAGCATGATGCAGCAACGTGACGCCATAATGCAGTCGAGTGACATGCATACCTCCCAATGGATCGCCACAAAGCCTAGCCTTACTCCCCTTAAAGAAGCTAAAGCAGTAGCAATGCGCTATGTCATGCAAGTTGGAAGGGAGTGAGAGGTGGTTTTAACATTTTGTTTAACAAAGAATTGTGTAATCTGAATTTTGGCGGAGCCACTAACCCCCCCTCCCCCCCCGATGTATAATGCACGACCTGTGCCTATCGCCTAGGTCTATACTTACTTCCCATGTCTGAAACTTCACACCCACTCGCTCCCTCGATATCATCCTTCCTATAGAGGGCTGATTGGCATTCTCTTTGTCGGGAAGGGTCGCCTCCTCGACATTCGGAGCGCGGGGCTTCGAGCCGAGCCCGCGCACATAGCCGCGCTCGCACATGCACCACGCTCACTCCCGCATCCACGCCCACGCTCACAACCAGCACGCCTCAGCTCCTTCGTAGTGTCTAATTGTTCCTTATTTTCCCATTCTAACGGGTTTCAGTAAGTTTTTGGTCGCTGGGTACCTTAGAAAGCGAGGTACCCGAGCGTAAATGCGGGACGCGGTCGTGGCGGGGAGCGGCTACATGCATTTTCTTACCTCGTACACTCCCCTCGACTTTCAGTCCCGCCGCAGCACTGCCACCTGCGACCCAAAAAACCGGTCCATCCATTTCATGATACTTAAGGGCGTTATCGAGCTGAGTTTTGATACACGAGAGGGTCTTACCGCACAGCTCTAGGTCATCTTCATGACGGTCAGCTTGTCGCCGACCTCATCGCGTACCGCTCACTCCCGACCTTTCACGTTGCTTGCACGCACAGTTCAGCACGCCAGCGTACGCCTCCGACTAACCATAGATTCAGAATCCTCTTGGCTACTTGCTATGAGACGCGTCGGGCTTGAGATAGAGTTTGAACTGACTTTGGTCCTTGTGAGTCGGGAGGATGGCCCGACAGACAGGTAGTGCGCTCTAAGTGTGAGCAGCGCGCACTATACCAAACGGACTTCTTCCTTAACAGTATTTAATAATTAATTACTAATGAAAAATATCGCTCCGTACCACACGTTTTTGTGGTACACGTACCGTACCACACATTCTCCCGAGGCACTAGGCATTAGCAATTCTAGCACGACCTGCAAGTGTCACGTTGGATCACTACTTTGCCTTTCATGTAAACCCAATGCAAGATGTAGAATTGAATTACAAGAAGCACTCCCCAACGGCAACGACGGCCTCCCCGCGGATGTGGGTGTCTTGCACTATCACGGCATCCCAGGCTCAAAACTTGCCCTTGATGCCGCAGTTTCGGGTTTGTTCGGCGTTTCTAGCCACCCGTCTCCCGAGGTCGCTCTACGCCGTGCTCAAAAGACCAAGTTCGACAAGTACACGGACGCGGTGCGGAGTCGCCCCGACATCCGTTCCATTCCCTTTGCAGTCACAGAATTTGGTACTCCCGGTGGCCACGCCACGGCTTTCTTGACGGAGCTAGCCAAGCAGGTAGCCGCCTCTAAAGGGATGCATGTGGGCAATTTGTTGGCCTCTTGGTCTCATGCAAGAGACCTCCGTCGAAAGGTCTCTACTCTCGCCGTCCATGTTGCTCACGCGGACAACGTCTTGCGCGGTTTGTCCGCCGCCGCAGACGGCGTGGAGGCCGCTTCTTCCTCGGCTGGGATGCCTTCTCTTGCCACGCCGCTCTTCACCCGCGCAATG
Source organism: Tetraselmis chui (assembly GCA_026401115.1). NCBI lineage: Eukaryota > Viridiplantae > Chlorophyta > Chlorodendrophyceae > Chlorodendrales > Chlorodendraceae > Tetraselmis > Tetraselmis chui. The sequence continues at coordinate 147,611 of JAPMLY010000228.1, read as the reverse complement.
GGCAGCAAACGTCCCCGTGCTTCCTCGAGCGGCGCGTGAGGCGCCGCTTGTCGCCTCCACCTGTTGCATTCTCGGCGTGGCCTAGGAGTTTCCTTGGTTTTATCTTCTAGGTTTGTGCACAATGTAGTGCTTCCTTTTGCCGTGATTTGGATTCCGTGCTCCTCTTGTCACTCTTGCCCTTTTGTTTCCATAAATTTTCCCTGTCCGTGCTCATCTCATTTTCCTGTAATCCAGTTTTACTACACACGCGAGTGGAAAATGTGGACGTTATGGCTATTAGAGCAGTGCGCCCAAGAATTCTAGTGCAATTGTTTTGCTTGTGGGAGGTCCACCTCCGCTCTAATAAGGCCATCGATACATAGCCTAGGGATGAGCCATCGATACATCGTCGCTAGTATCATCATCACCCGTTAATGGTGCCATCGATGTGCTAGATTGCGACATCGACATCGACATGATGACAATAGAGAAAATATCAATGGCATCAATTCTCAAAACAGTAAGAATATATCAATTATCAAAGCCCGATGCATTAATATATCGTCCTAAATATCGATATACATTGGCGATAGTATCTTGTGACGAGTACAGTCCTGCAACAGTACATTGCATGACATTGTACATGTACTCGTTACGGATTCCAATTCGTGCTTTTCCACGGGACGGACGTATACTCGTGGGTACGTCGCTACTGCAATATTGTAAGGGTGTTGATGCTACAGTACGACCAGTACCTCCCGGTACGTACAGATATGCATAATTAATCTAATCAGCCAGATGACGCGCCAGAGCGAGCTCTCCGATGCAGAATGAGCCGCGTCGTGAAGCCCAATGCTAGGCAAGCCGCGTCTCGAGGACAGATGACGACGGTTAGACAGCCCCAACGCCTGACACGTAAGCGTAGCTTGCAGGCGTAAGCAATCTGGGCAGAAACCTATTTAAGCCCAGTGCAGTAGAGGGAGGTGACAGAACCTTTTAACAATTCCTTTGTTCACTTACAACATATACTGCCTAAGTACAGCAGTGAAACATCTTTCACCTTTGCCTCTCGACAACATCATTTTGCCATCTTGCAACGACAGAACTAGACAGACTAGAACATATTTGTGCTAGCGTTTAGCTTTCAGAGGCTAACCGCCACAATCTGCTCACTCTGCCATCGATGTCAAGATCCCAAAATATCAACACCATTAATATCGATAATCCGCAATATCAATACCATCAACATCGACGTTTCCAAATATCACTACCATCAACATCGAAAAAAATCACTTGATTCCTAGTCTTACAATTCGCTCCTTGGCAGCCTTGCGCAAGGAGCCCAACAAGTTAAACTTGATGCCGATATCCGGCGCCCGCCGGCGGCGCAAAGGTGGCGGCCCCGGAGGGGGGCTGCGCTCGCAAGCCCGTCGGCACTCACCCCCACCTCCTCGTGATGGGCGTTGGTAACCGTGGGGTGTGATGGTGCATGTTCAGGAGTCTAGGGGTGAGCTACATCATGAGAGGTCTCGTCGGTGCAGTCCATTTGGGTGGTGTGGTCGGTAGTGGCGGCTCTAGGATCCATCTGGTGGACCGTTATTGGCGAGGATGGGTTGACAGAAAAAAATCGACGGTAAGAGCGCGCGTGATCTAGCAAGGTCGTCGCATGAGCTTAAACTCGGTCGAGTGTTGTTTCCACGTATGAAGTAGGTCATGACAAAATTTGGTGGGCTTCTAAGCAGCGAGCTGCTAATCATGAGGGCGGTGTGTGTTTGTGTGTGTGTGTGTGTGTGTGTGTGTGTGTGTGTGTTTGTGTGTGTGTGTGTGTATGTGAGTGTGAGTGTGTGCGTGTGTGTGTCTGTGAGGTGAGCCGATGGCCGGGGGATCGCCGGCGTGACCGGGGATGCGGCGAATCGAGGCGTTGTTGGTCGGATGAAGGTCGAGTAAGCTCGGCATGGAAGAGACGAGGACAAGGAAGCGTAAGGAGCCGGGTGGGGGCACGAGGAGTAGTCGGCGGGTTTTGTAGAGAGTCGGGAAGGCGGGGTAGGAGTGGGTGTCATCGCTCAAGCGGGAGCGGTGGTGACAGCTCGCAAGGCTTGTATGTGTAGAAAATCCGCGAGAAAGCTATTTTCACGTGGAAATTCAGTACTTTACAAGTGATTTCCTCGGTCTATAATACCGGTTGTAATAGTTACCGTGGCCAGATCCGTCGTCGGGCCGCGGAGAACACAAATTTGGCTAATAAACCTATGTATATTGTTTTTTGACAAAGGCATTTCCCTACCATCGCCTCCTCGGGAGGAGGGCAGCACCTCTCCATTAGGCGGCTGTTGGCGTGCCCCACCCCCTTTACATACACATCTTCGTTAGCTATGGCGGCAAATTGCGAGCGCCTCGCCGTGGCCTTACTTCCTGGTAGTCTGCCGCCATTTCTAACGCGTCCTTCCCGTCACATTTCTTGCCTAACCCTCTTGAACCTTTTCTTTCCTTGGAATGAAGCCCCAACAATAGGCTAGGGGCGAACGAAAGGGCATTGGACCGTGAAATATCATATCGGAATGTCCGAGCTGGGGATCTTGGCTCCGGTGCGTACAAAAAATGCTTGTAAAAGCCCCATTTACAAGGATTTTTTTTCCCAACAATTGATGATCTCATGGATCGCAATTATCGGCTCACCCGCCTAGTTCCCTACCGCGTTCCATGCACGACATTGTTACGAGGTTGCCAATGCCCACGAGGAGGTGGGGGTGAATGCCGAAACGCTTGCTAGTGCACCCAGCCCAATAATAAGGGGCCGTCGTCGCTTCGCCGCAGGCGGACGCCATGTCGGTGGGACAATCCCGACCCGCTTGATAGCATACACGTACGAACACCGTTCGCTATCCATAGTTTTTTATGGATGTCACCCATTGACTAGGCAAAACAAAGTCTCCACAATATAAAATGACATGCGAATGGGTGGTTTGATTTTTTTGCTGGCATTTCATTCTTTCCATCTTTCGTAAATTGTAGTAATTTTTTCGAAGAATTGTTCCCGTTGTGCTAAGCATTATCGATGAAAGACCTCGTTGCAGTGCAAGCAGCTTCCATGACGCACCGGACATTGCCATCGCTCACATCGCCGACGGCACACACCAATCATGCGCTTGGGCTAGCAATAACACCATGAAAATTGCATGCAATCAATATGCCCTTAATATTGGGCACGCTCGATAGTAGAATTCAGCGTAGAACACCCAACGGCGCAATGTCTTCATAATAACCCAATCAATTACCGCTTGACACGTGTTCCATATACGATAATAATAAGTAGCAATTTTCATGGCTTGTATGTTCGAATGCACTGCATCCTACCGAGTGCGTGGCAAGTCATAGCTCCTACATTACAAGTTGCCCGGTGACATGCTCTTCGTTAGGTGGGTGCAACCTTACATGTTTTCTATAACAAGATCGTGTGTGGCATTGTCCATGACATAGTATGTATGCATGGATTATATCTACTAGGTGCACATTTCGCTTTATTTCAAGATTCAAGAAATAATATGCCCTCGAGTCGTTGCACTCGGTATTAAACACAAATTGCGTTATGCGCCCTTGAAGTTTGATTCGCGAAGCAAGAACCGACATAATAACTATGCCCCACGTATCGTTTTCGATCAAATTGCACGGCAAATTAATCGAACGCGATGTTTTGTAGTTTATAGGCATTATTTGCAGCTTTTTCCATGCCGCCAACATAAATCGTGCAAGTGTGTCAAGCCACGCCACGCAATCCCTTGTATTTCGAGACGCTCAAGTGGTCGTCCTGAATTGAGAAGCGTGCAACCGTTGTGGAAGGACATTTTACGGTTGCATGGAGCCGCAAATGCACACCCTACACCCTAATTCAAACCAACATCACTTCCCTATTAAACCCTAGAACCGACCCACCGACAGACAAACCCTTCCAAACCCCAACCCGAGAACATTCCCGTATCATCTCCCGCCTCCTCATACATTCGATCTAGTGGCTACACCACCTGCTTCGCATCTACCGAATCAAATCCTTCGCCGCTTTTAAACAACTACTTCACCATCACTTCCCACACTCTTCACCCAAACAATCCCACATATAAACCCTACTTCACCATCTACCTCCCAAGGGGAAGTCAAGCCCCACCACCCCCCGGCCTTAATTTGTAACTTAGTCTTATATAGCTTACGCAAGAAGGCCCTTAAACAGCAACCAGAATTGACTTCTAATCATTGTAATTCATTTTCATTCTTACGGCTGGCTTCGAGAGAGCAAGCATTTAGGTCAATGTTAGTTCCACGCATACCCTAACAACAAGTTCACTTCTAGCAGTTATGACAAAGCTCCATTGCAAAACTTGTACCCGGCGGATGCAATCTGTGTGGCCATCGCAAGGAAGGATAGATAGCTCGCGCCAATCGATGAAGTTGCGAGGCCGACCACAAAGGTCGACGTGTATGGTGATGGAGCCGAGGTGAGGCCCGTTTCATCTGCCAATAGTGATTCCGGTGTGAGAATGATATTCACTTGTAAAAACAATTACGATAAATATCAGTTATCACTGTCATCATTATTTGCGCACATCACTCATTGGCGCCACAATTTGACTGCTCACACTTCCCTCATTTTTAGCACAGCGAGAGTCAAAAGACAAATTGTGACACACCCTGCCCGCCGCTCAAGCCGCTGCGAGTGCAATGCAAAATATCGCTACATCGTCCACAGAGTGCGCAAATGAGTGCCATTCTCGCGGTGTGGGATAATACCGAACGACTGCGCTAAATTATTAATTGAGACTAAAATATATCTGGATGATGAACTGACTGGCCTCGTTTCACGTTCCCGCATCTGGTGGCGCGGGGTTGTCAGAGGCGGGGGGTGCTGTGCGCATGCATTGTCTTTACTACCGCGCAGTGCGCCTAAATTTCGGAATAAACGATTCATTTATTATTAGGTGGCAACGACAGGGCTCGCTAATTCGCCGGCCACGACATATCACCGTCGACTCCTCCATCGTCGTCGAGCGGCGTCGCCAGGGGCCGGCGTCAAGGGGCCCGGGAGCCGTGTGTGTGGGTAGAGAGACCGCGCTCGGCGTCGTGCATGGTCGCAAGGGACGTATTTCTAGTGCTGGCGGTTAACCCCGACACACTGTCGTCCGCAGTCGACTTATTATTCTCGTCCGCGGAAACAAGCGGGAGGCCCTCCTTAATCCGGCGAGCAGTGTTGTCGTAGCGCGCCATCACCCGTGACCAGCCCGTCTTACTCTGCTCTCCGTTACGGTACTTATTACGCCGCAAGCGCGCGCTGCTCTCCAGCCGCTCGACTTCCGTCTGCATATCGCCCATGAGGTCGCGCATTTCCGCGACTGCGCGCGACATTCCCGACATCCGATCGCGCAGGTCGCGCATGATCGCCGCGTCCTGATCAAATTCGGACTCGCCAGCTCCGGTCGACTGTACGTCGCCTTTCTCCAGCGTGGCTCGCGCCTCGTTCATATTCGAGATGATAACGCCGATGAAGAGGTTCAGCACAACGAGGGAACTGAGCACGATGAAGGAGACGAAAAATGGGGCGGCGACCCAACCCATCGCGCGCTCCGGCTTCGTGCACCAGTGCTGTCGAAAGTGGTACGCGTAGACGTCGCAGCCGTATAGCTCGGTGTACATCACATCCGTCCAGTCTTCAAAGGTGGCCATGCGGAAGAGCGTCAGGAAGGCGGTCTCGAGAGTGCCGAAGTGCACGGGGTCGTTGTCTCGGAAAAAGGAGACGCATATGATGCCGTACAGATAAAATACGAGCATGAGGAGAAGGGCGACGTAAAAGATGGACGACAGCGAGCCGAGAAGGCCCATCACCAGCACCTGAAGCTCCGGTAGCGCCTTTACCAGCTTCAACACGCGCAGGAGACGGAAGAGGCGGATAACCGTGACCATGCCGGCGCCCAGCGGGAGGTAACACACCACGACGACCAGAAAGTCGAAGACATTCCAAAACACCACGCTACCCTTGTAGTACACGTACTCCCACGGCCGGTAGCCGCACGCCAGCAGCTTCACGGCGCACTCCGCGGTAAAGATGTACAGCACCGCCGCGTCCATTGCCACTAGCGACGGCTGCCCATCCATCGAAGGATACGTCTGGATGCCAACCTGATTTTCAAGGAGAGCGGCGCGGCCTTCAATACCTTACTAACGTTCACTGCCGATAAGAATCAAGCATCCGAGCGCGCCAAATCCAATCATAGTCATATTGAAGCAATTCAACAAGAGTAACATCGACGGCAGCATAGCCCGGCATTGCACCCACCCCTTTCTACTCTAAACAGCGATCTACGACACGATATCCATATCATAGGCGGCAACGACAGTGCTCGGTGCTCCCCAGATATATGGATGACAACAAGCGGTGCCCTAACATAGAGCACAACGTTTCCAAACCGAACGGGTGTGCCCAAATAAAAGTGCGTGGGAAAGACAAACGACGAGCGCTCGAGAAGCTCGCGGGACAGCCAAACCCTCGCGAAGCGAGAGACCAAATGGGTCCTTGGAATGATGGAGGTGATGAAAATAGCCACAGTAACGTAGCAGAAGTCGTAATCCCGCCTTTTAATACAGACGTTGCATTAATGTGGGCACGCTCACTTCAATTACCAGCATACATAGATGAAATTGAGTGAGATTATTTGCGATCAGCAACAAACCAGGACATCCGTATACACAGAACACAGCGCGTTTCCTGAAAGTGACGGACTAATAGAGTAGGAAACCGCGCAGGTCTCAAGGGTTTGCAGGGGAGTGGTGTAAAGGCAGGGCGTGCGCACCAGCGCGGAAGCCCATAGGATGACAAACGTGATGAAGTGGTTGAAATAGTCCAGGTTCGCGAGGAAGTTGCACCAGTACACGACTTTGGAGAAAATGAAATCGGCCCAAGCGCCGAGACTTTGTTTCTGTGGCGGCAACGGGACGCACGCACAAGTACGCGTCCACAATCTCAGCCAACGCCACCTTTCCGCACTCTGAGCACAACGCCTACTTTCCCCTACATTGAAACCGCACTACTGATATCCAAGTCCGAAGGCCCTCACCTTTGGCTTTGGTTTATTATAGGCGATGCGGGAAGCCATTTTCGCCGCGGGGCGCTTCTTACGGCGCGGCGCTGGGGGTTCCGCCGCGATCCCATCCCCCTGTCCGTCAAGCAGCACGTACGCCAGGAAAAAACATAAAGACGTGTTAATAACAGAACGGTGTCGTGTTGATCAGCGGCGCATTAATTCACAGAGGAAGGAGGGGGAAGGGGCGGCGAACCATTGAAAAAGGCGTTTCATTTTCGTCGTGAGGTCTCGCGTTGAGATTCTTGTTCGCGTGTGCCAAAGCAAACGCCATCGCAGCTCACTTGGTTCTTCGGCCTATGATGCAGTCAAGCAAGCAGACGCGCTTGAATACACGGCAGAGGACTATGGCTAATGCGAGTGCTCGTTTTGCGACCGGTACAAAACCCCTTCCGTGCATCCGCGCACGTGAAAAGGGCATAATACGGAATAATCGTATCAGAATTGCAGGCGACGTTGTCAATAATTGCATAATATAATTGCAACGCGCCCGGAATTACTATCATTGACGCGGGTGACTGTTGTAAATTTTTCATACAGGTGTGGCACGGTGCACGCTGGCCCCTACCTTTCGGCTACCAGTGGTGCAGTGCAAACCGCTGGGGGTAAGGAGCGGGCGACACGGTGGAGAAGGCTTCCTATCAGTAGCGAAGTGACGGGATATCGTAGAACAGCGCTGCGGTCGCTATGCCCATAGCGCGGGAAAATAAACCGCTGTGATTCCTCTGCCACGGGACAATTCACCCGAAGACAAAGGCCGTCCCGAAGCGGGGGCAGGAGGGGACAGCTCCCGTCCCTGCCAAAATCCTTAAGGGTGGAACACTAACCACGTGCACGCGTATATGCGTGTGCGTTCAAAAGAGAAGAGCGCCGCCACCCTGAGGCTGCCTGCGATTCTCGGTAGTTGTTCTAACCCTGCGCGGCCCACCTGCCCAGCCAGCGCCGCCGCGGCCACGCCCGACAAGATCCCCTCCGGCCTCCGCCTCCTAAAGCCTGCGCCCCGACTCCGCGCGCTAGAGACAGACCACAGCCCCAAAGACTGGGGGCTCTTCCAGGGCTTCTGAATCCGTGGCCCCGCTCCACGATCGTGCCTGTTTACCTGGGGAATAGGGTACTAGAGGTTCGCGCCGCGCGCGCGAGAGGACGACGTGGGTCGCTACGGGGCCACCGAGCGCTGCTTTGCGGAATAAAGAGGTACCGGACGGTGTTCGGGGGCTGTGTGCTATCCTTCCCTCAGCAAGAGAACTAGGGCGTTGCTATATATGTGGCGGTCTGTATGCCGCCTCCTCTGTGCCCTCGACTGCGACACACCACCCGCCGTTGGTGCTGTGGAACCGGCCACAAATATCGGGGTAATGCGCTACGGGTGTGGTGGCCCGCATGTGGCGAGGGCAAAAGTGGAACAGGCGGCGGTGGAGAGCCGTCCGTACAGCGGTGCCTTAGTGTCCGTATCAGATTCGAGCAATATCATCCCGCCGGACCTGTATGTACTGGACTTCTGGTATGTGAATTGGTACGTATCTGTACAGTACCTGTACTTAATTGGTGTCCCTTCGTTATCGTTTTATTACTAATTCATTATTCAGCGGTATGATGTGATATGTTGCGAGCTGTAGTAACGTACCCGTATTGTACAGATCCTGAAGAGACGAGCAGCAGCATCGCGTGTACCCGTACGGGTACCTGTAGCAGTCATCCTGGTCTCGAGCGAACAGCGATAGAAATGGATTACAAGAAGAAGAACATTAGCACGTAATCCTTATACAGGGAAATCCTACAGGGAAAAAGGGAGGGGAAATAAAAGGGTGACAAGCAGAGGATCAAGGAATCCAAGGCACGGCAAAAGGAAGCACAAACCTAGCAGATTAAACTTAGGAAAGTCGAGCGAAGAGCAATCGTCAGTAAATTCCTGATGATACGCTGTATTTTAGTACTTTATTGGAAATCGTCTAACCAACGGGAGTATAGTACATGCACCCGGAACCAATACCCATGAATGTACTAGACATATCATAGTGCACCAGGCCGCGTACATGTTTGTCATATCAGTGCGCACTTGAGTGACGTGACGCACACTGTATCTCAACTACGTGCCGGCGGTTGCGTTTGTGAAACCGCCACTATATAACAATCACCAACCTCTTCGTCCCATCTGCACGTTGCTAGCAGGCGGTTGCGTGTTGCATTTGACTATGCTCCGAAGATAGGTCATGAGCCCTCATAACTTACGAGTATCACGCAACTTTATCCGCTAACAAGCAATTTTTTTGATGCGTGTCACCATGGACCGCCACAACCGGTTTTGACACCGCCGCCGCCCGGAACACCCGCGCCGCCACCTTGCACGGACACTCCACTGACACGCCCTACTTCACCCAACATCACATGCCCGCACTTTGCCGTCCATTCCCACTGCCGCCCCGCTCAAGGACCAGACACATGGCAATGCGATTGGTGCGGCCAAGGCCAGAAGCACGACCTCACTCGTCTACACGAGGTCTAGTGGGCTCCATGCCTTCAACTCCTCGACACTATCCGTGAGACCCCCTCTGGCCCCACTACCCTCACCGCCTTCAATACCGGCTTTGTTCCATCCACATCTCCCATACTACCCGACCCTTGCCCTACACCATGGTCGAACTGTTGGAGTTTGGAAGTACAATGGTTACACGGGTAGTCGGGCCGGCCCCGCTAGGGGGCCAGCTGTGGGGACAAAGGGAGTGAAAAGAGAGAGATGGCGGCCGGCAAAGGCACCGGAGGGCCGGCCGACTGCCACAAACGGGGAATTAGAGTACCGCTATTAGTACAACACTAAATACTAAGATAAGGACTAGCTACCTTGTACATAAGCACTAGGTAATGCAATGCTAGTGCTTACATTCCCCCTCAAAGTCGCTTAGGTCTTGACGTCGCCCTTGCTTGTCTTCGAGGAAGGAGTCATCTTGGTCGTAGGCGTTATTCGGGTAGCGGTAGCTCAAGCCGGGTAGGTGACGCTACAAGTGCTCACAGGAACGGGATGCTATCGGCGAGTTGCCGACAATAATCTGGTCCAAATGTACTGCGTAATGTACTTGTCTGTCATATAGCGGGGAAAATCGTCCACGGGCGAATTAGCTACATCACATGAGAGCGACCGGCGGGGTAGGGGACAGGCCAAAAGGGTTGCCAACCACGTGTAAGCACTCGAAAGAAATAGTTGTACGCTATCGTGTCGACTCCTCCCCCCTTCGCCGGGGGCCAGGTTAGAAAAACCTCGCTAAGTCAGATGAGCGTTGCGGTGTTGCCTCGGGAAAAAAAAAACATTACCATTAAAAGTACGCGCGGGCCGAATTTTCGCGAATCGGTTTGAACTTGATTTGAAACCATATCCGGTCGATAGCATCGGTGAGCTGTGAGCAGGGTGGTGTAGACAACCAATTTAGGGCGGCCATATGTGACCATAGGCGGCTGGTGTCGGTAGTGTTAGTTCAAGCGAGTATCCAGGTTGCACGCTTTTCTCCTACTTGGGGCTGCCGTATTTCGGAGGTCTGACTATCCCGGGTAACGTTGTAGGGGGCCCGAAACCTTTTCGAGTTTGGAAGTACAATGGTTACGCGGGTACTCTAGCCGGCCCCGCTAGGGGGCCAGCAGTGGGGACAAACGGAGTGAAAAGAGAGAGATGGCGGCCGGCAAAGGCACCGGCAGGGCCAGCCGACCGCCACGAACGGGAAAATATAGTACCGCTATTAGTACAACACTAAGTAATAATGTAAGGACTAGCTACCTTGTACATAAGCATTAGGTAATGCAATGCTAGTGCTAACACGAACCCCCTCATCTCCTTCAGACATGACCCCATCAACCCAAACCATGACATGCTCCGCACCAGCAAATTCACCATCCACTCCCACCCCACCCTACGCGACACAACCATTCTTTGCACCCCCGACGGCCGCGCGGTCACCACCCTCTCCGGGGCCCTCACCCGACACCTATACCAACTCTTCCGCCCAGACTTCACACACCGCACATTCGAAGAAGAGGTCTACCACCTCATCACGAGACTTGGCTCCCTCTCAGAAATCCACTGACCCACACTAGCCACCACCACACGCAACAGATGGGCCACTCGGGAGAGTCTCCTCTCCGCCCTTCGCACCACCTCTCATACTTCATATACAAACAAAACTCTACTCAGACCCCCTCTACAAATCATGTATGCTCTCACACACATCCATGGCCGCCCTCCACAACTTACTCGAATCTATCTGCAATACCGACCTTCCAAATCCCTCCATCAGCATTCCACCCTATTGAACCATGCAAACACAGTAAGTGTGGAAGATAACGTACGCAAACGTAGTTACAGTCACAGTCCCGCAAACAGAACAGTTACGGCGACAACCAGCCTACAAGCGTGGTGTCGGGACAACAGAAGTGTTTGAGCAGAAGCCTAGCGACAGCTCTGTACCGAGTCAAACAGTTTATCGGTATGTCCGATCTAGACATGTACTAATCATATCTAGAGTAGCTTACAGTAGCTATCTGCAACTAATACGTATACGGTATTACTTACAACACTCCCCCTGAAGGTAGCTACGGGATGAAGCGTTGCATTGGGTCTTGTCCTCCAAGGATCGCACTTCGGTGTCTTGCTAGTGCACGTCCCGGGAGGGGTTTGGTGAGCATGTCAGCCACCATCTGGTCAGTGGGGAGGTTCCTCAACTTGATGGTTCTCTGTTCCACGTGGTCTTTGAGGAAGTGCCACTTCAGACCGATGTGCTTAGTCTTCTCGCTGACCAAGGCATTCTGGGAGTATGCAATGGCGCTTTGGTTGTCCTCCCAGATGGTGGTGGTTTCGGTGATGGGGGAGTTGAAGATTTCCCCCATGAGTTGTCGGAGGTGGAGTCCCTCCTTGGTGGCGTCAGCCGCAGAGTAGTACTCGGCTTCACACGTGGATTGAGCCACACAAGTCTGTTGTTTGGACTTGTAACTGACTGGCCCGCGTCCTAGGGTGAAGAGATAGCCGGAGCGAGACTTGCGGGTGCTGCTGTCGTTGGCCCAATCAGCGTCGGCAAAGCTTGTGAGTTGGAGGCTGTGGTCAAGGCCCCCCCCCAACGTCAGGCGCATGTCGATGGTGCCATGGAGGTAGCGGAGGACCTTTTTCAGAGCCTGCAAGTGTGCCTCGGTGGGTGAGGCTTGGGCAGAGCCGAGGATGCTCAACGCCGTGGAGACATCGGGGCGGGTACAAACGGCGGCGTACTGGAGGCTGCCCAGGAGGCTAGGGTAGACGTCCTTGGCCACTCCCGTGAGAGAGGGCGAGTTCAAGTGTGCAAGGCCGGCGAGGAAGCCCGGGTCCATCGGAAGGGACGACGGCTTAGAGTCGGACATGCCATACTTGGCGAGGATGTCGCGCAGGTACTTGGACTGGTCCAGCGAGATTGTGCGCGTGGAGCGATCGCGGGTAATGTGCATGCCGAGGAGTTGGGAGAGATCGCCTAGGTCCTTGATCTTGAACCGTGCTCCGAGTTGGGCTTTGAACGATGCGAGCCAGGTGGCATCATTGCAGGCCGCGGGAATGTCATCGACGTACAGGGCGATCATGGCGAAGACGGGGCCGGTGCGAAAGATGTAGATGCACGGGTCGGAGACGCATTGTTGCCATCCATGGTCGACGAGCCACGCACGAAGTAGCATGTTGAACTCGCGAGGGGACTGCTTAAGGCCGTAGAGGCAACGCTTGAGGTGGCAAACCTTGGACGTTCCATCGGTGAAGCCGAGGGGCTGGCGGATGTACACATCCTCCCGGATGGGGGCGTCGAGAAACGCTGTGTCGATATCAAGCTGGCAGAGTTCAAGGTCGCGGGCGGCTGCGATGGTTAGGAAGAGACGCAGGCTGGCCATGCGGATGACCGGGGAGAAGGTCTCCGTGTAGTCCAGTCCAGCGCGTTGACTGCACCCCTTGGCGACGAACCGCGCTTTGAAGCGGGAGACGTCGCCGGCTGTATCCGACTTGACTTTGAAGATCCACATGTTGTTAACGACCATGCGGCCGGGGGGGAGGTCCACAAGGTCCCACGTGCCGTTGCTGATGAGGGAGGAATACTCATGTTGCATAGCGGCTTGCCATTGGGGGGCTTGGGCGCTGTCCAGTGCAGCCCGGTAGGATTTTGGTTCCACACACTCTCGGGCGGAGAGGAGGGCGAAGGCAGTAGGGGACGTGCCGGCAGGTGTGTGTGGGGGACCAGTGACAAGGTCGGGGACGTGAGGGTGCTCAAAGATGTCCTCTTGAGCTTGGCCTTGTTCAGGATCACAACACGCCGTTACGAGGGTTGGTGGGTAGTCGGACAAGTGGGCAACCACATCGCCGTAGCGAATGGGGTGGGAGCGGAGCCGAGCATGGCGAGGGGCTGCCGGGGGGGGTAAGGGTGTGGGTAATGTGAGGTCAATGGGATGGGACATGGGTGAGTCTGCGGGTACGTCGTCCGAAGAGTCGGTGATGGTCGAGTCGACGGAGGGTTGAGTGTCGAAGCCTGGGGTGTCTTCCTGAAAGACAACATGTACGGAGGTGGTGATACGACGCGTTTCCGGATTGCAGACACGATACCCGGGTGCGTCAGGGGGATAGCCCACCATGACGCCGCGAAATGCTTTTTCACTGAGTTTCCGACGTTGTTTGTCGGGGACCTTGGCGAAGACGGCGCAGCCGAAGACGCGGAACTTGGAGGCGTTGGGCACCGACGACGTAAGGAGTGTGAGGGGGACGCCCCCATTAGGTCCGACCGAGCGACTGTACGTGCGGTTGCGAAGGTACACAACAGTGCTGACATCACACGACCACATGGAGTTGGGAACGGCCATGTTGTGGAGCATCGCCGATGCATTGTCCCGGATAGTGCGCCATGGACGTTCGGCCTTGCCGAGCATGTGGTGGGCGTATGGGGCAGAAAACTGCACCCCGACGCCGAGGTGTGCGCACATTCGGCGAGTGGCAGCAGCTTCAAACACAGAGTCTGAGTCAAACTTGAGGACCGGTGCGAACGCGCCCGTCTGGGACTGATGGCGGGCATGCATGTGTTTGATGTCCAAGAGGATGGTTTCCAATTCTGAACGTGCGTCGTCTTTAGACTTAAGGAACCGCACCCACATGTAGTTGGTGTGGTGGTCGATGACGAGCAAGCAGTAACGGAGGCCATGTGGGGAGGGGACATTGACCGGGCCCCATAGGTCTGCGGACAGGTTGAGGAGGGGGTGGGATGGCTTCGCGCAAGCGGCTGTGTTGCGTGGTGCAGCTGTGGCTTTGTGAAGTAAGCAAGAGTCGCAAGAAACTTTGGTTACAGCGCTAGTTAACACAAGGCTAGTCGGGACACCGTGAGTATGTTGGGCCTGAAGGCTTTGCATGTTGAGGTGGCCATATCGACGGTGCCATAGGACGGGATCACACTGGGCAGTAAGGGCAACCTGAGGGGAGGGGTCAAGTGCCGCCGGTGCGGATGGGCTTGAAGGGAGGTTTGGCTGGTGGGGAAGGAGGTAGAGACCGTTTCCGGACGGTTCTAGCACACCCATGCCTGTGGGTACCAAAAGCAAACCAGTGTCAGAGTTGGAGGGGAATATGAATTCACAGCCGCTGTGAGTTTTCATCCAGCTGACACTAAGTAGTCTGCCGATACGCTGTGCGGAGCGAGATGATAGGTCAGGGGTGTAGAGTGCATAGACATTGCGGTGAATGAGCTGGCCATAGGCAAGTCTGACAGAAATCCGCACTGAGCCACTGCCCTTAACGTCAACGCCGACACCGCCCACGCGAGAGGGAGCGGAGGGGGGCGTGAATTTCACGAAGTCATCTCGGAACGCAGTGAGGTTAATCGAGCAGGCGGAATCAACGACCCAAAACTTTGACAGGTTACGACCCGGGGCGAGGGAAGAGGAGAATGCCACAGAGCTGAATGGGACGCTCACCTCGTCGACAGCGTAGTCATCAGCGCAGTCCTCGAGGGTGGGTAGGCAGTCGGTGTCATTGGCGGGGGCGTCGTCGGCAGGGACGTCGCTTTAGCAGCGCAGCGTGAGCAGAGGGGGTGCCGTCGGCGGCGCCGTACTTCTTGACTGTCAGCCTACGCTTGGCGAGATTCCACTTAAGGATAGCGTCATCCGTGGCAGTGCAGGCTGACATAAGATGGTCGAGGCTGCCACAAACGCCACACTTGTTGGGTCGATGGCCGCGAGGGTTACGGTGTGGTGGGCCTCGACCGCTGTGCGAGCCGCGGCCCGCAGCGACGAACGCGGAGATGGGAGGGGGTGATATGGCCGGAGCGGGTGTGTCCGGGGCAGGGTCGTCGTCCATGTTGTGCGCGAGGTGGAGAATGCTGGCCATCACTTCATCAGCCGACATGATGTAGTCCGTGTCAAAGGCGTTGATGACGCATTGCTTCGCCTGACCGTGTGGGCCGCTGCTGGAGATACCGCGCAGCATGAGGAGACCGAGGTGGTGGGGTGGATGGCAACGGAGCCATCAACCAATTGGCATGTGTCGTTGTAGTCGTCAAAGGTCTGGCGCATGTAGTGAACATAGTCACTAAGTGACTGACCAGGGCGCTATCTGACCGTCAAGTTGTCCAGGAGGGACAAGGAGCGAGCAAAGGACCGACAATCGAGGCGTTCACAAAGGATGTCCCACGCGGCAGCGGCGCAGTCACGGCGTGCTGGAGAAACGCATTTCATCGCTTGGTCAGCGCGCTTATTCGCGCTGGCTGCATGGAGGAGCAGCGTGTAGGCGTAGTGTTGCGCTTGTTCGTCGAGCCAAACGCCGGAGTCGCGGATGGCCAGCTGTGGAATGAGGTATGCGGCCTTGATGGAGAGGAAATTAAGGAAGGTCCTCTTCCATTGCTTAAAGTCCGTGGTCGGGCACATGACGGGGACCGACATCTTCATGGACCGGTTGAGGGCGTCCTTGTCGAAGCCGGGGGCTTCGTGTGCCGCCCGGTTGATGACCACCGGGTCAATAGTGGGGCGACGACGACCACGGGTGGCGGGGTCGCCATGTTGGACTGGGGGAGAGTGCCGGCCATGAAAGGGAGGAGGTGGGCCACCGGGAAAGGGAGAGCGGCCGGCCATGGGACGCGGCGGGCCGTACGAGTGCGGGTGGTCACGGTAGGGGGGGACGAGGTGAGAGGGCGCCTCCGGGATATGAGGGCCGGGGTGTTGAAGGGAATATTCGGCGGGGGAGAAGGGGGGAGGTGGTGGGAGGTGATCAACCCGGATGGCGTGACGCGAGGGGTCGTGGTGCGCGTCGGCACGCGAGGGCTCGCGGGGCGCATCGTGACGGCGCTGTGCGACTGTGAGGTCGCCAACAGGAGCTGCAGGAGTAGCAGCAACAAAGACTGTTTCTGCGTCCGGGGGTACGAAACCAGGGTGGGGATGGTCAAGCAGGTGGAGGGTGTGGCCGTCGTGGCTGTCCCGGACGGGTTCGATGTGAGCATCGTGGCGGCGCTGAGCTACAGGGGGGTGCGGATTAGCACCCGCAGCAGCAACAGCACCCTCGGCCGACTGCGAGTCGAGACGAGCTGTTAAGTGCGCCACTTGCGCAACGAGGAGTGCGGGAGTGTCCGGGGGGTGATCGACAGTGCTCCGCTGAGAGCCTGGATCAGGGAAACCAACAGGTGAAACAGGCGGGGTTTTCTGCGCCATTTCGACAGAGGGCGAAAAAGAAAGAGCTGGAGAAAAAGCAGGCAGCGGTAAAAACCGCTAGCCGGACTCGTGCCTAACAGCGGTATGCAAAGAGACGGCCTGATGCCCGCCGACCCCTCGGCATGTAGCCCCGGGGTGTCTCAGAGCACCTTCTCTGTATCCTCCACCCAGTGTGGGGCACAAGTCGAGGCCAAGGCCAGGACAGGTGGAGCGTTGCGTTGGTGGCCGAGTCGCTACGATAATATAAAAATAAAAAAGGTAAGCTACGGCTGGAGTGCAACCTGTGGATGCATATTCACCCGACAGTGCACCCCCCCGTTCTCCAGCTTGGACCTGTGTGCACCATGTCCACACACGACGAGTGCGTCGGTGTGGGTGGCTGGCTATCTCCGTCGGGTGGATGACTTAAGAGGGGTGGTGGCGGGTTTTAAAATCGTAGTTTATACTGGCGATACCGCCGACTACAGGTTGAAAGTACTAGGAGTCTAAAGAAACTTGCCTTCTGCGGGAGAGCTGTCGATCGCAGCTCGCCGAACTAGGTTATCGCGCGTGAGTGACGTGAGGCGAGGGCCCATAACCTATTGAACCATGCAAACACAGTTAGTGTGGAAGATAACGTACGCAAACGTAGTTACAGTCACAGTCCCGCAAACGGAACATTTACGGCGACAACCAGCCTACATGCGTTGTGTCGGGACAACAGAAGTGTGAGAGCTGTACCCTAGCGACAGCTCTGTACCGAGTCAAACAGTTTATCGGTATGTCCGATCTAGACATGTACTAATCATATCTAGAGTAGCTTACAGTAGCTATCTGCAACTAATACGTATACGGTATTACTTACAACACACCCCCGCCCCACTTCACCATTAACTCTCCACACTCCTGAGGCATCTATTACCGATCCCCCAACCCCACCCACCCCATTATCTACCCTCCCCCATAACGCATATCACTAACATTCTCCCCCACCAACGGAGTGCTTGCTTGGGATTGGCATGGCTTTGTATACACTGACGACTCCAATACGGGAGGATCTCCCCGCCTTGGTGCGGCTGCCACCCACCCCGCCTTGGACACACGCGTCACAATACTGTGACCTCCACCCCTCCCTCTCCCACCGCCAATCGAGCGGAACTCGCGGGCATCGATATCGGCCTGCAACTTGGCCATACCCACCTCCATCCATACAGTGTGTGGGTATGGCGGTGAGCATGTTCACTCCGTCTTGTCCAAGGCTACGTGAGCTGCCCATCCGCCTTGCGACACAACATCTACCGCGAAATCCTTGAATCCATCACCCACAACCTAAGAACTCGTTGCACCTCAGGCATTCGCACCCATATCGGCAAAATCAAAGCACACAACCACTCAATCGGTAGTGACCTCGCAAGCACCCTCGCTAGCCAAGTTGCGAACGGACACCGACCCGACACAACCTACACCACGGGTTCAGAAGTGTCGATAGGCCATTGGACTTGGCCGTGCACACCCATACCCTAAATCCTAGACGAACTCACACCCTACATTCACACAAACCTCAAAGCGGACGCACACACATACATCACCAAACACACACACACACATACACACACACACACACACACACACACACACACACACACACACACACACACACACACACATGTCACAAACCA
This sequence comes from Tetraselmis chui, assembly GCA_026401115.1. Taxonomy (NCBI): domain Eukaryota; kingdom Viridiplantae; phylum Chlorophyta; class Chlorodendrophyceae; order Chlorodendrales; family Chlorodendraceae; genus Tetraselmis; species Tetraselmis chui. Next base: position 129,190 of record JAPMLY010000228.1, on the reverse strand, counting down.
CCAAACACGGTGCCCTCCTCGCCCGCGCCGTTGCTGACGGGGCGGACTTCATCTTCCACAAAAAACACGCATAACTCACCAATGTCCAATTCAGACAAAAGCAAGAATTCATGTGGGGAATGCACAACACCCGCCTCCTCTCTCACAACCCCACCGTGCGTTGCCCCATGTGTGGACAATTTACCATCAACGGCCAGATCACCGGTAACTGCCTCTCTATGTCCGGCCTTAGACAAGACCGCCACAACAGCGAGCTACAACTCCTCCTCACCCTCACGGAACGCCACAATGGGGTTCGCTAGGAGACCATCACGGCTGACTTTAGTAACAAACCCAACAAATCACTACAAACCCACACTCATCAACGCACCGCTTGACTGTCACCCCCTCACCCCACCCACATGCCCACTCTTCTAGTTGCTGCGGACGAAGGCTTCTCGCCCAGCTCCCTCACCCAATGCCCCGCCATCCTCCCTGACGAGATACTCCCCTCGGTGATGAGACCCCCGGCACACAAATCTGACTTCTTCCGCCTCATCGAACCTCGATTCGTCGGCCTTACGAACGGGCGACGACAATACTCCGCGATCGAAAAACTTCAGATAGGGGAATGGACATATTGCACCGACCACAACCTCTCCCACATCGCACACATGTTTCGCGACAAATACACTGCCCTCGCCAGTGCCATCCACCAGCACTAGCCAGGTACCTAAGTCGACATACTCCCCATAGTCATGAGCCGCACGGGCACATCTCACACATCCACCGTTGCCAGCCTCACCTCCCTTCTCACCCTCCGTACCGACCCACCTGTCAGACTCATCTCAAAAACCCGACTCGACACAGCACGCATCCTCGCCCAACTTCACCTGCAAACTGTCCAATGGTTGTATCATCTCCTTCTCATGTACCGCATCAAGTATTGCACGAAAACATGACGCGACTTCCCTTCTCGCACTCACACACGCCCGTGGCTGACATCCACAACCTCCACGCACGACACACCCCCGGGGGGGAGTAATAATCCCCAAGATCCTTTGGAGAGGTTGGATTTAGGCGGCTAACGGTCTAGCCTTGACTTAAAAGTTTCCTACATGGCATAGTTGGGAGGGCCCAAAGACTGCAGCCTGTTCAACCCGGTACATGTTTTAAAGCAATTTCAGTTTGGAAAGAGCTTAAGGTTGTCCGTCACGCCGTCGAGAGTTTCTCGCCGCAAATGGCGAGCCACAATGTACTCCGGCACGAAGATAACCGGGGAGTAGGTCATATTCTTACATGCCTATCCCCCCGCTCTTCAGTCATGATGCACGAACTACGACGTTTATGGTGCTTACTCGACACAAACACCGTCAGCCTACGAGCGCGCTATATCCGTTCAGCAGCCGACATCAAGGCCGACAAGCTCATCCGACACCTCAATAACGACGAGTGGAAGCTCAACCCGGTTGTTTGCGGAATTCGACGCGAGGTTCGGACGGCACTCTATCGATCGCTTCGCGTCCGCACTCAACACCCCCCCCCCCCCGATACATCGCCGGCTGGAAAGATTCGACTTGCGAAGCCGTGGACGGCCTACACCTATTGGACTCGAATTGGCGCTAGTAGGAAAACAATTGATGCAACCCCCCGTGGCACCTATTACCCATCCTCGTCCAAAAACTACGAGTGAGCGGCACAACGGCCACTGTAATCGGCCCCAAGAGGACGGGCAAGGTTTGGCACCAGGCACTCACCGAGCTGGCCTTCGAGACATTAATCGTCGCGCCCCGCCCAAACTTGTTCTAACAAGGGCGGCGGGCGCTACGTGGTACAAAAGGCAGCCCTCATTGGAACGTCAAAGTATTCCGAGTTCCCTCCCGGCCCGGCTCTACTTACGACGAGGAAATATGAGCGCTACATTGACACCTTTTACGGGACTACACCGAGACCCCAAATTTCTCGACTAATATATAGGCCCGGGCAAGCTTCCGAGACAAAGTACATAGTCAGTGTCACTGCCAACACCAACCAATGGATCGAGACGATGAAACCATACATGACAAAGATTCTCGGCTCGGACGCACTTGGCGCGAAGACGCTAGCCCTCCTCTCCGCAGCATGGGCACCCAGCTCAACAACAACGTACGGCAATACCATCAGCCGCTCATTCGAATTATGCGACGAGCACAAGCTCGCGCCGCTAGCGGCCACTCCGGCACACATGGCTAGGTACGTCGCATGGCTAGGTCAGCTTGGGACCATCAAGGCCTCAAGCCTACAACCATACATGTGTGCAATCACCGGCTTCTTCAAGGACCACGGACTCGAAGCATTTGCCCTCGGCGACCTTGTCGCTATGGTACGGAAAGGACTTTCCGCGTCGCAGGTTCCGATCGATGACAAGCCGGCACGCGTACACATGCCAACTTCCATCGCCGTCCAAGCCTTACGCATGGCCCAAGCCCTACGTCTCCAACTCGCGGAATCCACAGCGCATGTTGCCTTGACCACAAGCCTTGCACGCGATCAAGTACGACTCATGCGGGCATGCACGTCAGTAGTAATACATACTTGTTCATGTACATAAGGTTCCGGCATCGACTGCCTTACCGAAGACCTCGTCGCCTCCAAGACCGACGGCATTCGCATGTACCATCGCACGAGGAATGGACAACGCGGTGTGTCCGCAAAGTGTAAACTACCGTGCAACCCGCCTCCTACTATACACACGGAGGTAATTCACGTGTTACTATGTTTCGATTCACTTCGACGCACTAGCTCGGGAGGAAAACTTCGAGAAGCGCGCTCGGCAATTTACCTGACAAATAAGAAACACGGAGATGGACGGCTAGCACGCGTACATGTTGGCTACACGAGGTTACGACAACGCTACAAGAGCGCTACCCCGACGGAATTTGCTAGACTTTGCACTCCTCACGAAAGGGAGCAGCGACAGCCGCCTACAACGTTGGGGTGACGCTACGGAAGATTAAATACTTCAGCGGCTGGTCAACCGAGTCGAGCGTAGTCCTGGACTACATCGACCCTATTGTCCTTGCATGACGATCATAGTTGCTCTTCTTCGGCTGGCTGACACCGTGGGGTGGCCAGCTTACTATCAATCCGCCCAATAGCGACAACATGGCAAACGGAGCCTCCACTTGCTATGTAACTGGTCATATTGATATCATAGAGGTTTAAATTACACTATGGGCGAGAATAGTCGGGCGTTGCCACGACGCGCCACAAATTCTAACCGCTAGAATACGCATGTCACAACGGTAGAACACGGGCAAGCGTGACCCCTATATATGACTCGCCGACACACATAGGTCGTCCACCTTTGCGCGAGCAAAGCTCACGCAACCCACCCTCCCGATTCCCTCAATTAGGGTATGTACTGGCCCGAGGTCCTTTGCGAGCAAAAAATGTATAAGAGATCAACATTTTTGGCGAACGGAGTCTCCACTTGCTTTGTACTATCAAATAAATCTTACAAGAAAAAGAAGTGGAGGCCACCAAGCAAAAAGAAGAAAACAGGAAACGACCTACGCCCGAGGAACGGGAAGGCATGCCACAGCGTCACCACTGCCCTCGTGAAAAGCGTCGCGGAGATAGGAACCCAAAGTGCCATGAAGTGCAACAGACAGATGTTGCATGAATCCACGTCGCACATCCCCCCAAAATCGCCGAAAAGGAACAGAAGCAGTTCGACATAGGAAATGCTGCATACGGACATAATTGTCATAGCGCAAGGAGCGAGAGTTAGCAGCACCCATGCCAGGGAAGCGGTAAACAGCCACCAAAATTGTCATAAATGACGATACGTTGCACTCACACGAGCGTCGCCTACCCGGGAGCATGATCGATGATGAGTTGAGGTTTGTTTCGAACTTCTGCTCTCAGTCATGCTTGCAAAACGCCGCCTGTAGAGGTGCCGGTGCGGGTTCCCTGCCAGTCCCATATCCCGGGGGCGCAAAAAAAAAAAAACGATACGTAGCAATATTGGTACTGGTACCCGTACCAGTACGGCACCGGGCAGTGTCTGTGAATAACCCTGCAGTACCAACTGGACCTGGCCTCATCACACGCCCGCGCAGTGATAACTATTGATAACAGACTCCCAGGCGGGACAACACAGTGCCCCACGCGCTATCAATCTTAGTGAGGGGTAAGTCTGGACATCAGTGAACTGAGAGAGACGATATGGCGAGTTTTTACGCGTCCAGTGGACGTGGGAGCGCATCATCATCCTTGTCGAGTCGCAGAACCCGTGCCAAACCAGTACACCGCAACGTTCCGACCAACGCCCCAACGCCACCCCCCTCAACTTTGGTGACCCCGCTTGCGCCACTTTCCAGCAATGGCAGGCGTGTTAGAGGTAGCCGTTTACGTGCGGCGGAGGGATGTCGAGGCACAAGCTGGTGCTGCCAACGGCGACCTGTATCCGTCAATGCTGCGGCCGCGTCGGGCGACACCGAATGCGGCGGCGGCTCGGGTTTAGTTGAGGCTCGGGCGCGGAACGGGAGAATCCTAGCGGAAGGTGGCCGCGAGTTTGTGCTCCAGGAAACCAATTTTGATGCCTACAACTGCGTAAATGTGGCCACTGCACTGCGGGTTTTGGCGAGGACGAGGGAGACAGGGGATGACGAGGAAGCGGCGGTGTGCGCTTTGTCGCATCATTTACGGGAAAACATCGTACATTACGAAGCGCGCAGCGTGGCTGCCAGTCTGGCATCCCTGGCGCGCCTACGTGCATTGGGCGACCTGGAGGGGCTGGAGGGTGTCGTGACGCACGTGGGTGAACGCGCTCGGGCAAGGGAGCTGGGCCCGCGGGAGATATCGGCGGTGGCACGGGCGCTGGCGTCCGTGCGGTGCGAGAACGAAGCGGTGCTGACCGAACTGGCGCGCCAGCTGTCGTCTGCGCCGTCGTTGTTTCGGGCGTCCGATATCGTGGACGGCCTGACGTCCCTCACTCGAGCAGGTGCTCATCATGCTGAGGCGTTTGAAGCGGCGGGCGAGGAGGTATCACGCCGCAGTGGGGACCTCAACGGCACGAAACTCGCTGCCCTCGTATGGGCCTACGCGAAAGCGGGCCGTCGAGATGCAGCGGTGTTCGGTGCCGTCGCTCGAGAGTTAAGATCTGCGGGTCCGAACTTGTCCGCAGCTGATATGGCCATCGCAGTTTGGTCCTTTGGCAAAGCTGACGTCAGCAATTCGAGCCTGATGGACACGCTGGGGAGGCTGCTTACCAGGCAGGCCGGTCAGTTGGGCGCTCGCGACATTGCCAACGTTGCGTGGGGTTATGGGACGCTGGGAGTGGGGCACGCTGCACTCTTTCGCGCACTCGGTCGCGAAGCCGCGTGCCGTCCTCAAGAGTACTTTGAGGGTCGACACCTTGCGGCGTTGGTGTGGGGCTTTAACAGAGCGCCGACCGTGTCTGCGCCACCCGAGCTGCTCGCCGCGCTGACGCAGCCCATCCTATCGGCTCTGCCCGATATGAGCGCGCAAGAGGTGGCGATGACGGCGAGCGGTTACGCCAAGGGCGGAAGGCAAAAAGAGGCGCGACTGGTGTTCAAGTTTATAGGCCGCGAAGTGTTGCGACGTGGCGAGGCGCTGCCTTCCCTCGAGCTCGCCACAATCATGCGCGCCTTCGCCACCGCGCGTCGTAGTCCACTAACCGTGTTCCACGCCGTGGCGTCGCAGCTCCCGCGTCGCGCCGAGGACTGTGACCCCGGCCACCTTGTCACTGTACTTTGGGCGTTTGCGAAGGCTTCCTACCCACCGCAGGACCCGCTACTGCTGGGCTCGCTAGCGGAGACGGTCGAGGTGCGGTCGGAGGAGTTTGATAGTATGGAGCTCGCCACTGTTTTCTGGGCGCTTGCGAAGCTGGCGGCCCCCAAGGGCAGCAGTGTTGAGGTCCTATCGCTGTGCCGAGCGGTGGAGGCGCGGCTGGACATTCGTCGCGCCGAGTTCAGCCGGGTGGACATGAAAATGATATGTGCGGGCTTCAGCGCGGCGGGGCACCGGCTCCCGCTAGCTTGCACGCAGTTTCTGGCGCAGGAGGCGGAGAAGCAGTCGGAGCGACGGAAGCAACGAGCCGAAAAACAATCGCCATCTAAAAAGAGAACACAAAAGAAAGCGAATTACAAACAGAAGGGCCTGACGCGGTAAGGATGCATCGCTAGTGGCAGCGGGCACTGATGTTTCCAGGATTGGTCTAGGCTGTTCCGCCGGTGGGATTGTTTCCGAAATAGGTGGCAGGATATGTGAACGAACGAATGTGGCTGCGGCGGGGGAAGTCAAACAGAGTCTTGTAAATAAATAAAAGCAATCGAGATAATTTTTTGCGATGAAGCCTTGTGTATTTGAGTTTTCTTTTTGGACAACTTTTTTACGAAAACTACCAAACAAAGGCTATTTCCCTCGAAGTAAGGGCTAGGGGGCCTCAGCGCCGGCTGCAATGCAATAATGGCGTCCGTCCCGCAGGGATATTGCGCTCGGACAGTCAGTTGTTTGGACATATTTCACATCATCCATATGGTGGCTCTTGTAATCATGCATGCCTAGTCGCTCCTGCCTCGTATTCCCGGGGGGCTAAGAGGGATATCCCTTCTCTTGCGTCCGGTGTTAAATCTACGCATATATAAACCCATGCCTACGGAGGGCAGACTTTCACTGTCTGCACTCAACATCCAAAAGGGGCCGAAGGCACGGACTCCTCGTCATGTCCGACATTATTACATGCATGGTGCCCATCATTCCACATGATGCGAGTTCATTTCGTTTATCTAGATTGCGTCGTACCAACACGACACCTAGGGACCTAGACGAATGGGTACATATTCAGCGGCCGCATTGTTAGACACTACCCATGAGCTAACTACACATGGTGAAATGTCACCACAAAATCTGACAACTCATAGACGAAGCAACCACTCAAAAGCAGAAAATAAACACCGTTTACGATGCTAACCCCAAGCAATATCACCCCCGGCTCAAGACTCAAAGCGGCCTCATCCCATTGAACACGACATGTCCACATATATACATGGTACTAGAAAAATACAACGCCATGACTCCTAACCCTACGAAAATATGAATCATAAGAAGTCCATGCCCACTTTAAAGCACAACCTACAGAAATAACCCCTGACATACTCCCCACCCCCCTTGGGGAACATCCACCTTCCGATCAATTCAAAATCACCCCACACGGAGACCCAAGTGCCATCACACTATCAGATACTATTACAAGAGACACATTTAACCAAACCATTCAGCAACTCAACACATGTAAAAATCCCTTGACCATATAGAGGGCGCGTCCCTAATGAAATCATGAAATACGTGCCCCTAGAAGCACATACTACCAATTATCACCTTGTGACCCTTCTCGCAACGAACTCCTTCACCCCTCCCGATTGGTGTCAATACACCACGTGTTTACTCCATAAGAAAGGAAACCCCGCCCTTATCTATAAGTACCGACCTATCGCATTTATGAACAATTTGCTTAAGCTATGGACCGCCCTCATCAAAGAGGCCGGCTAGGCGGCTACACATACGCGGAAGCCTACGGCATCCCCAGTGAGTAACAATACGGTGTCATGGCTTAGGACGTCGTGGCACGATAGCTACTAAGCGACATGCATTCTTTTTCGACGCGTCGGATAAGCGCACGCTTGATACGCAAAAAGTTGCGGGTTATAAGCTTGGCGGGTCCGATCAGTAGTTTGTAGGCGTGTCGTGACGGCCCAGAATGAGCCATGCCTTCCACATTGGTTTCGGAACCGGGCTGGGGTCCGGGGAGAGTCCGGGGAGGGGGGGGAGGGCGTGGGGGGGGGGGGGGGGGGGGGGGGGGGCGTGGTAATGTCGTGATTTAGAACTTAGTGCCACGATAGCCACTGAGCGGCATCCATTCTTTTCCGACTCGTCGTATAAGCGCAAACCTAATACGCGAATGGTTCGGGTTTGAAACCCGACGAGTCTGATCATTGGTATGTAGGTGTGTGACGGCCCAAGTTGAACCCCCCACTGTCACAACGGCTTCCGCCTCCTTCGTAGCATACATGAAGCACTTGCACTTCCTTCATGATGATGGAGGATGCCAAAATGCACAATAAAGACATTTACATAATGTTCGCGGACTTTAAGGACGCCTTCAATGGAGTTAGCCGTAGAATAATGTTCAACCACATGCGCGAACTAAGCATGCCCTCCTCATTTGTCATCACATGCGAACAACTATACGGCATATCCACAACCACCTATATGATACCCCACATCAACACACCTCACATCGACACTAACCGTGGCACATTCCACAGAGACACGCTTTCCCCCTTTCTATTCGCCCTCTTCTTAGTAGACACCCTTCCTACTAAGATGGCTCACTGTCGGTAGTCGTGGCTACATCCCATGCCCAACCCCCGCTAGTCCACCGGCAACTCCCTCACGGAAGCCGACCCGGGACATGGCTTCGCGGACGACCTCAATCTTGCAACATGCTCTATACATAATCTCGCCATACAGATCAAGATACTCTCGCTATTCAGCGAATACACGGGGCCCGACGCCAACGCGAGAAAGTGTTGCATGATGAGGACACTCAAGCGCATTGGCAATGCTATCTCCAAAACAACAAAGGTCTTCTTAAACACCGCCTCTCCCACCTCACCATCGACATTGATAGGGTGCCCACCCCACCCCCGACTATCACCCCCACAGAAAACTATAAAGTATTAGGAGTACAACTCATCACCTCCCTATCGTTCACAGTATATTGCCGGGAACTGCGCCGACACTCCATTGTCCTCATGACCGCACTCCAAACCTCCCTCTTCACATAATAACGTCGTCTACGCACCAGTAGAGGCTTTCTTATCGGGAAGCACTTCACCCTCTCTCTCTCGGTATACTTAATTACCCCCAAATCCACACCCTCGATGGCACAATATGCCGCGCCCTTCGGTCGACCGTTCACTCAGTCCCTAACCTACCCCTTATCGCCCTCCACCGCCCTACCTCCGACCTCGGTTACGGACTACCCTCCCTCACAGGCACCGTAGCACAACTCATATTATGCCACCTTCATAAAATGCTTAACCTCCATGGCTACAAACGCACTATGGCCCGTAGAGGCTATCATGAACTCTCCGCTACCCTCCGCAGCCTCATTCGCATCCAACGTGACGCAAACACTCATCTCCACGGCTATCCCGTCCCGGCCCTCACCAACCCAATTGCCACTAGACTTTGTACTCACTTTCAAACACAAGGCAACTTCCTATGCACCATGCATCGACAAGAAGCCACCCACATCACTGAACCACCTCACCGACAACAAGCACAACAATCTCAAACCACCATCCACACACCTCTCACTCCTTAACCGTTTCTCACCACTCTGGAAACACTATGACATCACCGAATGGTCACAATTAATTAGCCACACGCGCCACACGCACCAAAATCATCCTCAAACCCGCAGCCTACATTAGGAAACTTGAAGGAATAGACAGCAACGTCTCTAATCCCATACACCTCCACGTTGTTCTGATAGAACAAATCACAGCCATACACAATCACCTCTCACAACCGCCTCCCCCCGCCCCACCCCCCTGCAGCCCCCTTACGCAAAGGCTAGCACTCTCGCACACCCCTCTTGGTTCCCAAAAATCATTCCACATGTACCACCGACGTCCACCATCTTTTCATACATGACACGCCGTCTCAACACCCAACACTCCACCATCCCGACACCCACCTTCATAGACTCCACGTACCTCACGACCAACGACACAGACAATTTCCCCTGCGACTTTCTAGATATATTCTCCAAACACAAAGATTCAGTCACCCATAAAACGCAATACATTGAGCACCAAAACGACTCACCGAATTGGAAATTCAACAACAGCCCAAGGCTTCGGACTTTACTGATATGCACATCTACCCTACACATTCCGCCCTCAACCTCCACCATCTTTCTACACATGAAATACCAACGTGGCACACAACCCTTCACCATCCAAGAACCAACATTCATCGATGCAATGTACCTCACCACCAACGACACAGACTACCCTCCTTTTGATATCACAAATATACTCTCCAAACACAAAGACTCAACAGCCACCCACCAAACACAATACATTGTAGAACATGCACCTGAACGACACACCAAATGGAAAATTAAACCGCAAATAGACCAAGGACTTGAATCACTTACATGCACACCTCTCGGCCAACACAAGCCCCCCCGACCCCAACAACTGTGCATGGTGTTACGAATCTCTTCATTATGACCACCTCATGTGCCACACGTGCCCTAACTTTGCTGTCCGCCTACATTGCGCTACTTGTGAACGCCCGGCCATATGGACATGCAACTGGTGCTAATACGGAGAACAACATAGCCTCATCTCCCTCAATACTGTCCAACGGGCCTTAAGGACGCCATCGCCACCATCCCTTCCGGTATGGCGGCCCTCACGACATTCGAAGAAGGCTTCACCCCCGCAACACACCCAATCCTCCCACAACCAAGCCCACCACCATGGCACGCACCTCAGCAGTTACCATTGACCACACCCCATCAACCCCGATGATATAGACAAGAAACCCACATGACACTTTGTCATCATCCACCATCACCCTACCCTATTGCAATTGAAACTGTTTACAACATGTACCTGGTGAAACCAGTTGTTGTCTTTCGGCCCTCTGGCTCAAACTTCCCCCCCCCCCCGGGGGGAGTTTGTCGTGCGTGAGGGTGGTAGCTATCAGTCAAAGGCTTGTGTGGGTGGAGAAGGTGGAGGTGCGGCGTGTAGTTATGCGAGTTTTGATGCAATAAATGAGAAGGAGATGGTGCAGCCGTTGGACATTGTGCAACTGGAGTTGTATTAGGATGCGTGTGTTGTCGAGTCGTGTTTTCGGGACGAGTCTCTCAAGACGGTCAGTGCGGAGGGTGAGAAGGGAGGTAAGAGTGGTTTTGTGGATGTGTGAGATGTACATGTGCGGCTCATGACCATGGGAACGAAGAATTACGACCTATGTACCCGGCTAGTGTTGTCGAATGGCATTGTCAAGGGGGGTGTATTTATTGCGAATTAGTTGTGCGGTGTGGGAAATATTTTGGTCTGTGCAATATTTCCATTCCCCTAGCAGTATCGTCTTAATTGAGGAGTAACGTCGACGGCCGTCCATATGTCCGACGAATCTAGGTTCGATGGAGGAGCTCTGATTAAGTCGGCTTTGTGTGCATGGGGTCGCAATACCGAGGGGAGTATGTCTTCGGGTAAAATGGCAGGGCATGGGGTGAGGGAGTCGGGCGAGAGGCCCTCGTCATTATGAACTAGACGGGGGGGCAAATGAGTGGGGTGAGGGGGTGGCAGTCAAGGGGGTTGTGGATGAGTGTGGTGGATGTGAATAATTTGATGGGCGTGTTACCAACGTCAACCGTGATGGTCTCTCATCGGCCTCAGTTGTGGCGTTCCACGAGGGAGAGGAGGAGTTGAAGCGTGAAGTTGTGGCGGTCGTGTCTAAGGCCGGCCATAGAGGGGGAATTACTAGCCATGTGGGCGTTATTGGTGAATGGACCGCACATGGAGCAGCGCAAGGTGGGGTTGTGTGACAGGAGGCGGGTGTTATGTACTCCCCACATGATTTCTTGCTTGTGTGTGGATTGGACATCGGTTAGTGATGTGTGTCTTTTGTGGAGGGTGAAGTTTGCCCCGTCTGCAACGGCGTGGGCGAGGAGGGCGCCGTGTTTGGTGGTTTGTGAGAGGGGCGTATGGGTGTGTTTGGTGTTGTATTTGTGCACCGGTTTTGAGGTTGTTTTACCTATGGGGCGTAGGCTCTCCTAGGGTTTAGAGTATGAGTGTGTATGGCTAGGTCCAAGTGTCTATCGACACATCTGAATCCGGGGTATAGGTCGTGTCGGGTGGGTGGCCGTATGCAACTTGGTTAGCGAGAGCGTTTGCGAGGTCGTTGCCGATCGAATGGTTGTGAGCTTTGATTTTGCGTAGATGGGTGCGGATGCCTGACTTGCAGCGTGTTTTGAGGGTGTGTGAGATTGAGTCAAGCGTGTCGCGGTGGATATGGTGTCGGTAAGCGGATGAGCACATCATGAAGCCTTGGATACGGCGGAGCGAGCATACGCTGTCCGAGTTGTAGGCCGATATTGATTCCCGCCAGTTCCGCGCGATTTCTGGTGTGAGCGGGAGGGGTGGAGGTCACAAGAATTTTGACGCGTTTATCCGATGCGGGGTGGTGGCAGCCGCTCCAAGGGGGCAAAAGCCTCCCTTCTTGAAGCCGTCAGCGTAAACGAAGTCCTGCCTATTCCAAACAAGAACGCCTATGGTGGGGGGGGGGGGTTGTGTTGATGATGTGCGCTCTATGAGAGGGTAAGTGATGGGGTGCGTGGGATAATGGGGGAGATGGTAAATGCCTAGGGAGTGTGGGGAGTAATTGTCGAAGAGGGTAGGGGAGAGATGGTAGTGATGGAGTGATTGGGGAGATGAGAATTGAAGATGGATTCGAGTGTGTTGTGGAGAGCGGCCATTGCTGTGCGGGAGGGCAAAGAGGACAGTGCGAGAGGGTTGGCGACGAAGTAGAGGTCCACCACCCAGTGTGTGCCGAATGGTGTGGGGGTGGGGGAAGCTATGTCTTGGTCTAGGGGTAGGAAGTTGTTTGTGTTGTAAGTAATACCGTATACGTATTAGTTGCAGATAGCTAATGTACGCTACTCTAGATATGATTAGTACATGTCTAGAACGGACATACCGATAAAATGTTTGACTCGGTACAGAGCTGTCGCTAGGCTACAGCTCTCTCACTTCTGTTGTCCCGACACCACGCATGTAGGCTGGTTGTCGCCGTAACTGTTCCGTTTGCGGGACTGTGACTGTAACTACGTTTGCGTAAGTTATCTTCCACACTAACTGTGTTTGCATGGTTCAATAGGTTATGGGCCCCCGCCTCACGTCACTCACGCGCGACAACCTGGTTCGGCGAGCTGCGATCGACAGCAATCCCGCAGAAGGCAAGTTTATCTAGACACCTAGTACTTTCAACTTGTAGTCGGCGGTATCGCCAGTATAAACTGCAATTTAAAACCGCCACCACCCCTCTTAAGTCAGCCACTCGACGGAGATAGCCAGCCACCCACACCGACGCACTCGTCGTGTGTGGACATGGTGCACACATGTTCAAGCTGGAGAACGGGGGGGCGCACCATCGGGTGAATACGCATCCACAGGTTGCACGCCAGCCGTAGCTTACCTTTTTAGTTTTATATTATCCTAGCGACTCAGCCACCAGCGCAGCGCTCCACCTGCCCTGGCCTTGGCCTCGACTTGTGCCCCACACTGGGTGGAGGATACAGAGAAGGTGCTCTGAGACACCCCGGGGCTACATGCCGAGGGGTCGGCGGGCATCAGGCCGTCTCTTTGCAAACCGTTGTTAGGCACGAGTCCGGCTAGCGGTTTTTACCGCTGCCTGTTTTTTATTCAGCTCTTTCTTTCTCGCCCTCTGTCGAAATGGCGCCGAAAACTCCGCCTGTTTCACCTCCTGACTCCCCTGACTCAGGCTCTCAACATGGCAACCTCGATCACCCCCCGGATACTCTCGCGTTGCTCGTTGCCCAAGTGGCGCGCATAACAGCTCGTCTCGACTCGCAGTCGGCCGAGGCTGCTGCTGTTGCTGCTGCGGGTGCTAATCCGCAACCCCTGTCGCTCAGCGCCGCCACGATGCTCAGCTCGTACCCGTCCGGGACAGCCACGACGTGCACACCCTCCCCGTGCTTGAACATCCCCAGCCTGGATACGTCCCCCCGGACGCAGAAACAGTCTTCGCTGCTGCTACTCCTGCAGCTCATGTTGGCGACCCCACAGTCGCACAGCGCCATCACGATGCGCCCCGCGAGCCCTCGCGTGCCGATGCGCACCACGACCCCTCGCGTCACGCCCTCCAGGTTGATCACCTCCCACCACCTCCCCCCTTTCCCCCCGCTGGATATGCCCTTCACCACCCCAGCCCTCACATCCCGGAGGCGCCCTCTCACCTCGTCCCCCCCTACCGTGACCACCCGCACTCGTACGGCCCGCCGCGTCCCATGGCCGGCCGCTCTCCCTTTCCCAGTGGCCCACCTCCTCCCTTTCCTGGCCGGCACTCTCCACCAGTCCAACATGGCGACCCCGCCACCCGTGGCCGTCGTCGCCCCACTATTGACCCGGTGGTCATCGGCCGAGCGGCACACGAAGCCCCCGGCTTCGACAAGGACGCCCTCAACCGGTCCATGAAGATGTCGGTCCCCGTCATGGGCCCGACCACGGACTTTAAGCAATGGAAGAGGACCTTCCTTAATTTCCTCTCCATCAAGGCCGCATACCTCATTCCACAGCTGGCCATACGCGACTCCGGCGTTTGGCTCGACGAACCAGCAGAGCACTACGCCTACACGCTGCTTCTCCATGCAGCCAGCGCGAATAAGCGCGCTGACCAAGCGATGAAATGCGTTTCTCCAGCCCGTCCTGACTGCGCCGCTGCCGCGTGGGACATCCTGTGTGAACGCCTCGACTGCCGGTCTTTTACTCGCTCCTTGTCCCTCCAGGACAACCTGACGGTCAGACAGCGCCCTGATCAGTCACTCAGTGACTATGTCCACTATATGCGCCAGACCTTTGACGACTACAACGACACATGCCAATTGGTTGATGGCTCCGTTGCCATCCACCCCCACCACCTCGGTCTCCTCATGCTGCGCGGTATTTCCAGCAGCGGCCCACACGGTCAGGCGAAGCAATGCGTCATCAACGCCTTTGACACGGACTACATCATGTCGGCTGATGAAGTGATGGCCAGCATTCTCCACCTTGCGCACAACATGGACGACGACCCTACCCCGGACACACCCGCTCCGGCCATATCACCCCCTCCCATCTCCGCGTTCGTCGCTGCGGGCCGCGGTTCGCACAGCGGTCGAGGCCCACCACACCGTAACCCTCGCGGTAATCGACCCAACAAGTGTGGCGTTTGTGGCAGCCTCAACCATCTCATGTCCGCCTGCACTGCCACGGATGACGCTATCCTCAAGTGGAATCTCGCCAAGCGTAGGATGACAGTCCAGAAGTACGGCGCCGCCTACGGCACCCCCTCTGCACACGCTGCGCTGCTGGGCGACGTCCATGCCGACGACGCCCCCGCCGATGACACCGACTGCCTACCCACCCTCGAGGACTGCGCTGATGACTACGATGACGACGAGGTGAGTGTCCCATTCAGGTCTGTGGCATTCTCCTCTTCCCTCGCCCCGGGTCGTAACCTATCACAGTTTTGGGTCGTTGACTCCGCCTGCTCGATTAACCTCACCGCGTTCCAAGATGACTTCGTAAAATTCACGCCCCCCTCCACTCCCTCTCGCGTGGGCGGTGTCGGCGTTGACGTTAAGGGCAGTGGCTCAGTGCGGATTTCTGTCATACTTGCCTCTGGCCAGCTCATTCACCGCACTGTGTATGCACTCTACACCCCTGACCTATCATCTCGCTCCGCACAGCGTATCGGCAGACTACTTAGTGTCATTTGGATGCAAACTCACAGCGGATGTGAATTCATCTTCCCCTCCAACTCTGACACTGGTTTGCTTTTGGTACCCACAGGCATGGGTGTGCTAGAACCGTCCGGAAACGGTCTCTACCTCCTTCCCCACAAGCCGGACCTCCCTTCCAGCCCATCCGCACCGGCGGAACTTGACGCCTCACCTCAAGTTGCCCTTACTACCCAGTGTGATCCCGTCCTGTGGCACCGTCGGTTTGGCCACCTCAACATGCAAAGCCTTCAGGCCCAGCATAATCACGGTGTCCCGACTAGCCATGTGTTAGCTAGCGATGTAACCAAAGTTTCTTGCGACTCTTGCTTACTTCACAAAGCCACAGCTGCACCACGCAACACAGCCGCTTGCGTGAAGCCATCCCACCCCCTCCTCAACATATCCGCTGACCTCTGGGGCCCGGTCAATGTCTCCTCCCCACATGGCCTCCGTTACTGCTTGCTCGTCATCGACCACCACACCAACTACATGTGGGTGCGGTTCCTTAAGTCTAAAGACGACGCCTGTTCGGAATTGGAAACCATCCTCTTGGACATCAAACACTTGCATGCCCGCCATCACTCCCAGACGGGCGCGTTCGCACCGGTCCTCAAGTTTGACTCCGACTCTGTGTTTGAAGCTGCTGTCACTCGCCGTATGTGCGCACACCTCGGCGTCGGGGTGCAGTTCTCTGCCCCATACGCCCACCACATGCTCGGCTAGGCCGAACGTCCCTGGCGCACTATCCGGGACAATGCATCGGCGATGCTCCACAACATGGCCGTTCCCAACTCCATGTGGTCGTGCGCTGTCAGCACTGTTGTGTACCTTCGCAACCGCACGTACAGTCGCTCGGTCGGACCTAATGGGGGCGTCCCCCTCGCACTCCTTACGTCGTCGGTGCCCAACGCCTCCAAGTTCCGCGTCTTCGGCTGCGCCGTTTTCGCCAAGGTCCCCGACAAACAACGTCGGAAACTCAGTGAAAAAGCATTTCGCGGCGTCATGGTGGGCTATCCCCCTTACGCACCCGGGTATCGTGTCTACAATCCGGAAACGCGTCGCATCACCACTTCCGTACATGTTGTCTTTCAGGAAGACACCCTAGGCTTCGACACACAACCCTCCGTCGACTCGGCCATCACCGACTCTTCGGACGACGTACCCGCAGACTCACCCCTATCCCACCCCATTGACCTCACATTACCCACACCCCTAACCCCCCCCGGCAGCCCCTCGCCATGCTCGGCTCCGCTCCCACCCCATTCGCTACGGCGATATGGTCGTCCACTTGTCCGACTACCCACCGACCCTCGTAACGGCGTGTTGTGATCCTGAACAAGGCCAAGCTCAAGAGGACATCTTTGAGCACCCTCACGTCCCCGACCTTGTCACGGGTCCCCCACACACACCTGCCGGCACGTCCCCTACTACCGTCGCCCTCCTCTCCGCCCGAGAGTGTGTGGAACCAAAATCCTACCGGGCTGCGCTGGACAGCGCCCAAGCCCCCCAATGGCAAGCCGCTATGCAACAGGAGTATTCCTCCCTCATCAGCAATGGCACGTGGGACCTTGTGGACCTCCCCCCAGGCCGCATGGTCGTTAACAACATGTGGATCTTCAAAGTCAAGTCGGATACAGCCGGCGACGTCTCCCGCTTCAAAGCGCGGTTCGTCGCCAAGGGGTGCAGGCAACGCGTTGGACTGGACTACACGGAGACCTTCTCCCCGGTCATCCGCATGGCCAGCCTGCGTCTCTTTCTAACCATCGCACCCGCCCGCGACCTTGAACTCTGCCAGCTTGACATCGACACAGCGTTTCTCTACGCCCCCATCCGGGAGGATGTGTACATCCGCCAGCCCCTCGGCTTCACCGATGGAACGTCCAAGGTTTGTCACCTCAAGCGCTGCCTCTACGGCCTTAAGCAGTCCCCCCGCGAGTTCAACATGCTACTTCGTGCATGGCTCGTCGACCATGGCTGGCAACAATGCGTCTCCGACCCGTGCATCTACATCTTTCGCACCGGCCACGTCTTCGCCATGATCGCCATGTACGTCGATGACATTCCCGCGGCATGCAATGATGCCACTTGGCTCGCATCGTTCAAAGCCCAACTCGGAGCACGGTTCAAAATCAAGGACCTCGGCGACCTCTCCCAACTCCTCGGCATGCACATTACCCGCGATCGCTCCACACGCACAATCTCGTTGGACCAGTCCAAGTACCTGCGCGACATCCTCGCCAAGTACGGCATGTCCGACTCTAAGCCGTCGTCACTTCCGATGGACCCGGGCTTTCTCGCCGGCCTTGCACACTTGAATTCGCCCTCTCTCACAGGGGTGGCCAAGGACGTCTACCCCAGCCTCGTGGGCAGCCTTCAGCACGCAGCCGTTTGTACACGCCCCGATGTCTCCACGGCGTTGAGCATCCTCGGCTCTCCCCAAGCCTCACCCACTGAGGCACACTTGCAGGCTCTGAAAAAGGTCCTCCGCTACCTCCATGGCACCATCAACATGCGCCTGACGTTGGGGGGGGGCGTGGACCACAGCCTCCAACTCACAGACTTTGCCGACGCTGATTGGGCCAACGACAGCAGCACCCGCAGGTCTCGCTCCGGCTATCTCTTCACCCTCGGACGCGGGCCCGTCAGTTACAAGTCCAAACAACAGACTTGTGGGGTCAATCCACGTGTGAAGCCGATTACTACTCTGCGGCTGACGCCACCAAGGAGGGACTCCACCTCCGACAACTCATGGGGGAAATCTTCAACTCCCCCATCACCGAAACCACCACCATCTGGGAGGACAACCAAAGCGCCATTGCATACTCCCAGAATGCCTTGGTAAGCGAGAAGACTAAGCACATCGGTCTGAAGTGGCACTTCCTCAAAGACCACGTGGAGCAGGGAACCATCAAGTTGAGGTACCTCCCCACTGACCATATGGTGGATGACATGCTCACCAAACTCCTCCCAGGACCTACACTAGCAAGACACCGAAGTGCGATCCTTGGAGGACAAGACCCAATGCAACGCTTCATCCCGTAGCTACCTTCAGGGGGAGTGTTGTAAGTAATATCGTATACGTATTAGTTGCAGATAGCTAGTGTAAGCTACTCTAGATATGATTAGTACATGTCTAGATCGGACATACCGATAAACTGTTTGACTCGGTACAGAGCTGTCGCTAGGCTACAGCTCTCTCACTTTTGTTGTCTCGACACCACGCATGTAGGCTGGTTGTCGCCGTAGCTGTTCCGTTTGCGGGACTGTGACTGTAACTACGTTTGCGTAAGTTATCTTCCACACTAACTGTGTTTGCATGGTTCAATAGTTTGCGTCGTTGGGAAGGGTGTAAAGGTGGTGAGTGTATGGTGATGTATTTGGAGTGGCGGTATGGTGTGTGTTCCCATCGAGGGATTATGAGGATGGTGGCGCTGAGGGAGTGAGAAGCTGTGGAGTAGGCGTTGGTGATTGCGTGTTCCATGGCGCGTGGCATGCATTCGTGATCGTACTCCGGGTTAGCGATATAAGTACCGTGCCACGTGTGTGGTGCGTTGCTGCCGTTGCATGAGAGGACTATGTCGTATGGGTAGAGTGAGTGGTAATTGATGGAGTGGAGAGACTTGTTGAGGGGGTCTGAGAAGAGCTCGGTTTGGATATGGAAGGTGCTGCGAAGAGTTGAGACGAGGTCCTCGTGAATGGCCCATTTGTTGTGTGTGGTGGTGGCGGGTGTGGGTGAGTGGACTTCTGAGCGGGAGCCGAGTCTTGTAATGAGGTGGTAGACCTCTTCTTCCAATGTGCGGTGTATGAGGTCGGGGCGGAAGAGTTGGAAGAGGTGTCGGATGCGGGGGGCGGAGACGGTTGTGACCGCGTGGCCGTCGGGAGTACAGACGATGGTTGTGTCGTGGAAGGTGGGCTGGGTGTGGGTGGTGAGTTTGCCGGTGGGGAACATGTCGAGGTATGAGACATTGCCACAACCAAGAAATCGTGATGGGGGCATGGTCGAAGGAGGTGAGGGGTACGTCCATGGGGGAGGGGGGGGGGTCCGGGGTCGGGTAGGAGGGCGGATGTTGTTGGGATGATGCCAACATTGAAGGCAGTGAGGGCAGTGGGGCCGGAGGGGTCTCGCTGATGGTGTCGTGGGGTTAGAGGCAGGGGGGGCACTGGACGTCGTGTAGGCGAGTGAGGTCGTGCGTATGCACGCGTTTGCACTAATCGCATTGCCACGTGTCGAGCCTCTGAGCGGGGCGGCAGTGGGAGTGCACGGCAAAGTGAGGGCATGTGCTGCACGATGAAGTGGGGTTTGGGTGGAGAGGGTCGTAGCAAATGAAGCAAAAGGAGGGGGAGGGGGTGGGGAGAAATACCGAGGTGGGGGTGGAGGAGATGAAGCCGAAGCCGTCGTCGAGTTGAAGTGGGATGTCCCATTCAGTGAGATGTGCCGAGGCGCATTCAACCATGTATTATGTTTGTCCGTATTCAGTGTCCTTATGCTAAGACATGATGCGTGTGAAGTCGCAGGGAGGGTAGGGTAGTCCAAGGGGGAGAGGTATTTCGCTTCGATCTGTGTGGTGTGGGCAAGGAGAGGGATGTGGTGGGAAAAGGTGCCAGCGTCGCGTTGAGCCCTGACTAGACACTTGATTGTGGGCGGGGAGGAATCGCGTGACATGATGGACAATGAGGGCATGTGCTTGAAGGTGGTGGAAATGGTGTGGATGTGTGTTTTGGGCATGTGGCCTCTATATCCCGGAATGTTCGTGATTTTGTGTAGCTGACAGACTATGTGATGTGTTGCCTGAGCTTTGGTGGAGGGGAGGCCGTAGCCGAGTCGGGTCTCCTTCTTGTGCATTAAGCATGTGGTGATGTTGCACTAGTCGGGGGGGTGTATAAACCTTGTGGGCGAGGAGGGACATGAACGAGAAGAGGGCGGAGCGGGTTGCATTGGGTAGGAACTTTATGATGTCGTTGGGGTTGCCGTTTGGGCGGGGGGCTTTGCCATTGCCTAGCGATTTTACCGTTTTATGGAATGTATCACGAGTTATCATGTCGGCGAGGGTGAGGTATGGGCCCCGGCGGGGTTCGATGACGAATGGGTCGGGGTTGTCGGGACTTTCCCACGGAGGGATGGCAAGCTCGGGCGGGGTGGCGCGATTGAATTTACTGTCGAAGTGTGAGTGGACTGCGGCTATAACGTCGTGGAGAGAGTCTGCAGTTGCTGAGTCGGGACGGGTAATTTTATGGAAGGTCGGGGTGGCGCTGCTATGCGGGTGGAGACCACTTTTATTTCGAGTAGGTGGTGGTAAAGTTTCGGATTCACGTCGTAAGCGGTGATGGCGCGGGATTTTACTTTTCAATTATTTCATGTTGGCAGCGTGAAGGAGGTGGCGGATGCGTGCTTGACATTTCTGTTTGATGGTATCGTGTGATGGTATCGTGTGATATGTAATCGGTCGTACGAAGGAGAGACTGGGCGAGGGGAAGGGGGCCGCGTTGGATGCTGCAGCGACGGAGGGTTTTAACGAGTTTAAGGGATTTTTCAAGGAGCCAAGTGGTGTCGGGGGAGTTGTTTTGGGGTCGCGGATTTTTCGGGGGGAATTGGGGCCAAATGGTGGCTGCATAGTCCATGTGGTTTGAGAGGAGGGAAGCTAATTGCGAGGCTAGGGTGTCGAGGTCATTTGTGGAGGCTGTGGATGAAGGTGTGTTGAGTATGGCGGCCTAGCGGGAGGCGGTTTGGTTGACGAAGTCGGGTGTGCTTGTTTAGTATTCGCTTATATGTTGTTGTGTGAAGGGGAGGCTGAAGTTTAATTTGCGGGTGGAGTGTGGTTTTTGTGAGGAGTTGTCGGGCTAGGGGGGTCGAGCGATGAAGGTGGAGGGAGCTGGGAAAACGAGGTGGACGGCCGAGTGGTCGGTGAAGTGTGAAGGGGAAGAGTAGACCGAGATGGCGGATGGGGAGGGGGTGAGGGGGGTGTAGAGAGTCAATGATCTATGCAGCTTCCGTTGCGGGGGAAGGTAGGGATAGGAGTGGAGTGGTTGAAGGTGGGACTGGAGGAGGGGGGTGAGGGCGGGGTGTCCGTTACCTTGTTGTGGGGTGGTTGGAAGTCTCCTCTACGAAGGCCGCGGCGAGGTGGGTGGTCATCGGCGAGTATGAGTCTCCATGCGGCAACTTCTGCACACACTTGGATTAGGTATGTGGAGTGGAGTTGGGGAGTTGGGGAATGTAGGTCCTGATAAGGAGGTACGAGGTGCCAGAGTGAGGAGTGAGAGACAGGCAAGCTATGTGGGGGTGAGGTGAGGGGGTGGGGGTATGACCGTGGTGGCGGAGTGAAATGACGAGTTGCAGAATGCGAAGAGGACTCTCGCGTAGGGTTGGGGCACCTGTAATTGTTTCGGACGAGCGCTCTTGAGAAGGTAGTGGGGCAAGCCGATGCGCCAGCTTGATTTGTGTGATGTGTGATTGGTTTTCATGAAAAGGAAGACGTCCGGTTAGTGAGTGGTGACGTGGTGGTCTACGTCCAAGATGGAGGTGTGGAGGCCGCGGGTGTTGAGGTTGATGAGGTGAAGTGATTGGGCTGTGTAGTGAGGGAGGTATGGTTGTGGGGTGTGAGTGGGGGGTGGGGTGGAGTATTTGGGAGAGTGCGGGTGTGCAGGGGCGGGGCGGTTGGGGTTGGGTGCTGTGGGGTTATGGGTTGGGAATGGAGGCGGGAGGGGGAAGGGGGTTGGGAGAGAGGGGTGGTATGTGCTTGTCTATTGTTGGAGGGGAGGGGGATGAGGGCTGCCAAAAGTTGTAAGCGACCGATGGGAGGGGGGTGGAGCGGAATGTGTGGTGCCATAGAAGTGAGTGGATTGTGCAATTTGAAATTGAAATTTGAAATTTTACACAACATGTGCCGGCAAACTGGACCGACTGCTGTCTCTCGGGCCTCTCTACCAAGCCATACATTACTTATAAGCGAGTTTAGCCCGGGTCTCTTCGACCAGGTACACCTATCGACACACATATCTGCAATGTGTGTCGACGTTCCTCGGGAGTGGAAAAACTGTAAGCAACCGCAGTAATTGCCACAGTCCCCCCGCCTACGCAGCAACCGCGTAATAATTTTGTAATCAAGAGAAACAGATCTAAAAATAAATCCACTTGTTGTGAGATCCCCATGGTGGGCATGATAATGGACACATCCGTACGTCGTACTCCGGGGGAGTCTTGGCCCTACTATCTCGCCAATAGTGGATGTACTGCGGGAGCCCGTTGCTCGGGCAGTACGGGGGAATATATATGAGATATATCCCCATTGGGTACCGACTTTTAGGCGCGGTACTTGGCTACGGCGTACGGCTCCGGACACGGAGGTGCCGGGTTCGATTCCCGGTGATGGCACTTCCGTGTAACCCTTTGACACCACTTGTCGAGAAATGCAAAACTAAGCTGCTGCTCGACCTTCACGATGCTCGGCCCGCTCCCACCGAACCGGGGTGCCGACCGGCCGAGGCCGGTCGGTGTTCGGGAGGGACGACGGGCCAGCCTAATCTAGCTCCCGCGTGACTTCGGTCTTGCCGAAGATAGGAGGGGAAAGGCCGGCAAAAAATCCCTCCTCGCGTGGTCGCTCGTCGATCCCGCCGCCCCATCCCGTAAGCCCCGTCAAGGTCGCCGCCGCATCCGCCGACGCGACGGTCCTCCTTGTCGAGGTCCCCCGTCACCTCGAGGGCAGGTGGGGGGGACCGAGATCCATAGACAAAGAAAAAATGGGCGCTCCGGCCTCCGAACCTGAATTTCCCCGCTCATTTCCCCGGTTTTTTCTCTGTCTGGTACCCGGGTACCTGTCAGGTAGTCCGGCCTGCGGCCGTACCCTCCCCCCTCTGATCGCGCGTCCACCTAGTAGACTTTGTTGAGTTTGGGGCCTCCGCGCTCACCCGGCCCCCCCCACAAGGGTCTCGTCTATCCGGTAGTGGGTATCGAGGAGGGGGGGGGATCATGTCGCCGTAGCCGGATCCGTCGGGCCGCGGGTGCACGGAAATTAGTCAAAACCCTCCGTACGGGGTTTTCCGGCGGCGCCGACCCGGAGGGTCGTCATCGCCAAATCTTGTCGCTCCTTCGTCCCGACGGGCCTCCTTGCCACCCAAGCCTACTCCCCCCCCCTCGGGAGATGTATCGGCGTGGCGGCTCGCTAGTGAGCGCCCTACCCTGGTGCTACTCCCCAACTAGCTCAACGCCGGGTACGGACATTAGTTTAATTATCCAAAAAGCCCTCCGTACATGGCTTTCCGGCGGCGGCTGATCCTGAGGATCGCCGCCGCCTCACGTAGCCGCTCCTCCGCCTGCGACCGGCCACCGGCATGTGCCATGTCTTGCCTCCCCCCCTGAGAAGTGTCGAGTGGCACACGGCTGGTCGGCGGCTAGCGAGCGCCCTTTCCTAGCGTTGCTTCCCGGCTGGCCACCACCAGCTCCAACACCCACCTCCCACCGCAGATCCGGCCGTAACCTCCTCGCAATCAAACACTCATGAAGTATAGGTCCCACCCCCTCGAGGTAGGACTGTTCTTAGTAGTATTTGTACGCGAAAAGACATATCGGACCGGCCGAGCGGGAGATCTCGGTGCCGGTATTGCACAGAAATTGTTTTTTCAAAAGCCCTATGTACAGGGCTTTCCCGACAGCTGCTAATCCCGCGGATCGAGCTGTCGGCCCTCTTAGCCCCCTACCGTGCCAGGCTTGGCACGGCTACGGGGTTTCCAGCGCCCACCACGGGGAGGTGAGGGGATGCCGACGGGCCTGCGAGCGCACCCCCCTCCGGGGCCGCCGCCGCTGCGCCGCCGGCGGGCGCATGGATTGTGCATACTCTGTGGCGGGGGTCAAAGGGAGGATGTGCGTGTGGTTGGTCACGGAGTACTGTGAGTATGAAGTATAGGTGAAGAGGACATGGGATCCGAATTACCATGCGTGGCCGGTGTCAAGTTGTTGGGGGGGGGGGGTGGAGGATGTGTAGGGGAGGAGTGGGGGGGTTGCTGGGGTTTCATGCGGAGAGCAAGGATATGGCGGGGCGGAGGAGGTCCGGTGGGGGTCGGTGGTGGAGGGAATTTATCCCAATTGCAGAAGTGTTAGTGATGTGTAAGAGGCCGAAATGTCAGTGTTGCAATGTGATTATAAGCAGTCAGTGTTGGGATGTACCGGGCTGTGGGGGAGTGCCCTTGTTGGAGTGTTTGGTCCATTGGCTGGGGAGGACCCTATGGTTGTGGCAGGTGCCTGCTTCATTATTGGTGATGATTGTGAAGGAGGCGAAGGAGGAGTGAAATTTGGCAAGTGAGATAGCTATGGAGTAGACGGTGGCTAGTTCTTGGTATCGACTCCATTGGAAGGGGAGTACCGCAGATATATCGAAACTACCTATTGGGGGGGGGAGGCCGTACGAGAGGTTTAAGTCGAAAATATAGCTGTGAATTGTGGTTGTGCGGGTATGTGGGTGGAAATGAGACGGTAGTGTGGTTGGAGTAGTTGTGGCTACATTTTGTTGCCCAGCATCACGTATGATGAGGGAGGTGGGAGTTCTGACCTCCGGGCCGGTGGGCCTTGCGTCTATCGTTTTCCGGACGAGGTGCGGCCTTGCCGGCCGAGACGGTCTTGGAGGTCGGCTTGGAAGCGACGGAGGGTCCCGGGGTCACGGAGGCGGTGGGGTACTATCTTTCGAGTTCATCCGTCCATCACTTGATTTCGCCGTCGGATGGGACGGGGTGGGTTGTGGAGAGGGGTGTGGAGGAGGGCGTGGATGTTTGGGAGTATGTGGGAGAGGAGCTGTGAGCCGGGGCTGGATTATGAGGTTGGCTGGGGTGGGAGGAGGTGGGGGGGGGGCTGAGTGGGGATTGGCGAGGGGGGGAGGAGGGAACTTCTTTTTGTTGTGTTGGCATGTGGGTTTGGTGACGCCAATCGAGGGGCAGGCTTGAGTGTTGGTTCGGTTGAGGGGCGAGAGGTGTTCATGGGGTCGTCCGTGGGGGGTGGGGGTGGGGGGAGACTAGTTGGGAAGGGGGAGAGATGTTGTGGTGGAGACGGTAGGGGTGGGGAGGGGTGGGATGGGGGGTCTGAGGAAGTTCTCTCGGGGGGTGGTTCGGATGTGGTGTGGGTGAAGGGGGTGGAGGAGGAGTCCATGGGTCCAGCGGAGTCTTCGGTGATGGTGGGGAGGTGATAGGGATTGGGGGCGGTGGTGAGGGGGTCGGGGGAGGTAGAGGAGGGATTGGTGGGTTTAGGGTTGAGCAAAATGTGAGAGGATGGTCTTGGTCGAGTCCATTACGTCGATCTCGGAGAACGACGTATTTGGATCCTCTCTCGATCGATTGCATGCGGTCTCCAAGTTGAGACGCTTTGTTCGCGCTCGCTCTAAATGAGCTGCACGTTCGGTCTGGGCGAAGGCGGCTTTGACGTCGTGTCAGACTGGATAAGCCTTGCGGTGCGGCTACAAATGACACATCGGTCGAAGCCGTCGGTCTTGATTGGGCGCACGTGCGAGTACCTGTTTTTCCTGACGCGCTTGCATGTCGACATCGATGCGGGTTGCTACAAAATTAATGTGGCGAAACGAATGAATACAAGTCAGTAAATTTTCAAAAACGTATCCTACCGTCACTAAAGACCGTAAAAATATCCGAAGTACTACTACAGTACTACTACACCACACAACGGGGATGGGTCGGCAGTTTGAATGAGCTACACCGACCGTCTTCGCTCCGGGCCTGGCCTCCCAATGAGCGACAGATTGGTGGACATAGGGCCCGTTGAACAACATGCACCGTCCACCTCTCCCCACCCGAGCATAGCTCACCCAGGTCAGTGGATCCGTAGCGACACCAGACGGTACACACAGCAAGGCGCAGCAGAGTTTCGAATTTTGTCTCCCCGACAGCTCTCGCGCCACCCACTTTGACATCGAAACGTGTACCCACTCCAGTACTACCACCGGCCAAAAACAGCCATCGCTTACAAAAACCTCCCCCTCCCGGGGACGGCGCGCCACACCGCGCCCCTCTGAGCGTCCGGACGTTCACGTCCGCCGCCGACATCCTCCAAACCAAGGCCCCATATGGCCTGGTCGTGTGCCGCCAACACACGCAACCCACTCGAAAACAGAATACGACCCAACTAAACTCAACCTGTCATATCCTAGCCATTTAGCTAAGTGCTAGTATCTGACATTATTTATTTCCTCTAAATGGTACATGTATCTTAGCGATATTCAGTGACTCTTTTATTGTCATCACGGCAGTACTTAACCTGTATCACTAGTAATAGTTTGGTTTAGTTAGCAGACAGCACAAGCTACAGGTTCTAAGGCTGTTTCTAGAACACCTGAGGTGTGGATATTTAAGACGGGGACTTACTGGTAGAGGTGAGAGACCGGTACAGAATAGAATCACGCCACACCCAGATTGTAAGAAACCCTGTTCCTAAGACAATCTTACTAATTCTCTCTACGCTGTATAATTAGATCCAGAGATTAGGTTCTACTATTAGTCTAAGGTTGCCAACTTAGCCTAACCAAAGTAGCACCTCACACGTGGTTTCGGAGCCTCAGAACAGCTAGACGAGACGAAGATGTCTAACCGAGCAGGAGAGAGACTACCAGAGGAAGTTGATGGTCGACCAGAGGGGGCGCCTTCTGGGCCGACACAGCCGACGTCGACAGATGGTAGAAGACAGACAGTGCGAGAAGGATCGAGTCCCACGATGGAGCCTATGTCGGTACACGTCACCGAGATGCTACAACGACTAAGTAACCGAGTTGACACTTTTTCGACTGAGCTATCTCAACTGCGTGACCACGTCGACAACGGTTTCAGACATTTTGAAGGACGAGTGAACAGAAGCCGAGAAACGGAGAATTTTCTTCGAGGAGAACAATTGAGATCGGAGAGGACGCGAGAGATGCCAAGCATGATGCCGAACGATGTCAAACCAGCCAAGATCAAGAGCATCGCTACGACTAACATCGACGAACTGAGAAACTGGTTCCGACATGCACGAGGGTATCTACGGTATCACAGCGTTAACCCTGAAGAGCAAAGAGGAGTGTACTGGGTATCTGGCTTTCTGGAAGGACCACTATCGAAGTGGTGGTACTCCCAAGTTGCGCAGACTGCGGAGTTTCTGAGATGGAGAAATCCTTAATTCAGGAATTCTGCGGAAGAACACCGGCGGAACAAGCGAGATTGAATTTGGACAAAGCGAGACAGAAAACCACGGTCCTGAAGTACGCGAACTATTTTCGAGAACAATTATTGGAGCTTCCTCACCGTCACGAAGAAGATAACGTACATGATTTCCAGCGCGGTTTGAGACCCTCGATTCATAAGGAGGTTGCCCTGAAAAACCCTAAGACCCTACACGAGGCGATTCAAGCAGCTCTGCGAGCGGAGGCAGCGGAGACCAAGATTGAGACGACCCAACGCTCGACAGGCCGACTGAACGCCATCGAAGAAGACAGCGACTTTTCAGAGGCAGTGGAGGAGATCGACAGTGAGTCGGAGGAAGATTCGCATGGCGCGACCGAAGAAAAGCCGCGGGAGCTGTACGAGATTAGACGCCTCACTCAAGAGGAGGTCGACAGATTTAAGAAGGAGGGCAAGTGCTTCATTTGCCACAAGAAGGGACACATCGCTATCGACTGCCCAGACAGAAAGAACAAGAAGAATGACAGAACGAGGAAATCCCGGCCGGGAAAGTGAGACCTGAGTCGGCAGCTCGCGGCAAGCTGCAGGATGAGGTTTCGTCTCCTACAGCGACTCAGGAAGAGACCAGAACAGAAGAAGTACGAGACCCGTTACCTCAAACGACATTGAGGCCAGTCTTTAGGAGCAAGGACTTTAGCGACTGGATGATGAATAGGGAGTATTTCCTGAAGTACTCTCAGACCTACGGACCTTTCGACTTAGATGGAGCTAGCGATAATGACGGCCTTAATTCTCAAGTGGCGGAGGATTTTTGCTGTCCGGCGCGCCCGTTTCAGGAGAGAGATTTACAGAAGTACCGGAGAATTTGGCTAAATGCGCCATTTAATGAATTGGAAGATTTTTTGGGCCATTATTTGCGGAGTAAACTGCTTCATCCCCATCTGCGAGCGGTTATAGTGGTTCCAAAATGGAGGGCAAAACCATGGTTCAAGCTGCTGCGAAATTTCCGACTTGTCGACGAGCTGGCGGCGAAAGAACATGTGTTTACCTGCCCCACGAACGATGGAATAGAAGGAAGAAGGCAAGATGTTGGACCGACAAGATGGACGACGCAAGTCTACGTCGACGACACCGATCGAGTTCGATTTCTGCCTCAGAATCTACAGAATCCCCCGAAGACCTACTGGACTCACTCGACGACTCTTGTTACCGATGGCCGACGAGTGTTACTAGCGAAAGAGGACACTGGCATGGTCTGGTTTCCTGGTGGCAAACAGGAGATTGAAGACGCGACCCCGGAATACACAGCAGTGCGAGCTCTTACGGAGACAACTGGATTTAAGGTGAGCGAAACAAATTTACGCCTTTTAGGGACGGAGTCTTCCGGACAAAATAAGCACTACGTGTATATCGCTCGCGTTCGACCCGGATCGATACCGGACGCTACGTCAACTTCTTCGGCAGTATGGGCTACCTGGAAGGAATTAATTTCGGCACGGCGTACGGGTTATCTAGTCTGTGGAGAACAGCAGTTCCCTCTTCGTTACGAGACTTTTGGGAAACCGATCGACGGGTGGATGAACAAGAACGTCCGACTAGAAGACAGTGTTCCTGCGACGCTACATGTATCCACAACCCAGTCTGGAACAAGTCTGTTAGTGTTGGGAGGCACCTTACGCGGACATCGATGCCGTATTTTGGTTGACTCTGGCGCTTCGGAAAATTTCTGCAAGGCTGAGTGGGTACGGGAGCATCACATCCCGACGGTTACTGGAGAGAAATACCGGATAAAATTGGCAGATGGTAGTACAACTACGACTCGCCAGCGACTACGGAATGAAGTGCTCACAGTAGGGACCCTGGACATACGTCTGGACGCAATTACGACAGAACTGGATAAATTCGACATCATCCTCGGTCAACCTTGGTTACAAGCCGTCAACCCGGATATAGATTGGTCTACTAAAACGATTCGCGACCGTAAAACTGGCGAAGCTATGGTGTCTGGCGACGAGTACACCGTACCTGTGACAGTACATCACTTGGAGGCGGATGCGATGGCAAAGCTGCTTAGACAACAACCAGCAGACCTCTTCGTGATTGGACTACGAGAAGTACAGGACGCGGTCGACGACATCAACACTGATCAACAACCTGAGTGGACGACTTCGTTACGAGATTCCCTGAATGAGTTTACGGACATTATCAAGGAGCCTGACGGTCTACCGCCAACTCGCGAGTGTGACTTTGAAATTAATTTGGAGTGCGATGAACCACCCAAGGAGCGAACGTACCGTATGTCACCAGCAGAACTCCGGGAGGTTCAAGTACAGTTGCAAGACTTACTCGCAAAAGGCTGGATTCGTCCGTCTAAATCTCCGTACGGTGCCCCGATTTTATTTGTACGCAAGAAGGATGGTACCATGCGTATGTGCGTAGACTACCGGAAACTCAACGACCTCACGAGGAAAGACCGAACACCGTTACCCCGGATTGATGAGTTACTCGACTCGCTATATGGGGCTCACTATTTCAGCACGCTGGACCTGTATAAAGGCTATCATCAAGTTCGAGTCAAGGAGCGCGACATACATAAGACAGCATTCCGAACTCATTACGGATTGTTCGAATACTGCGTTCTACCCTTTGGACTTTGTAATGCCCCAGCTGGATTCCAAGCGATGATGAATCGAGTTTTGGCCCCGTATCTTGGCAAGTTCTGCGTGGTATATCTGGACGACGTGTTGATCTACAGTAAGACGGCCGACGAACACCTCGAGCATATTCGACTCGTGTTACGAGAGCTGCAGCGACACCAGTTGCATATCAAACTCTCTAAGTGTTACTTCGGACGATCGAGCGTCAATTTTCTTGGGCATGTGGTGGAAGCTGGACAGATCCGAATGGACCCCGACAAGGTTGAGGCAGTACAGAATTGGCCCCGACCGAAATCTGTGACTGAAGTACGTGGATTTCTGGGACTTGCTGGATATTACCGGAGGTTTATCAACCAATTCGCAACCCTAGCAACCCCATTAACGGACCTGACCAAGAAGACACCGGAATTTCGCTGGACTCCTCAAGCCGAGTCAGCATTCGAGCAAATTAAAGACGCGATGGTACGTGCACCAGTACTGGTAATTCCTGACACTTCTCCTAATGCAAGGTACACACTGTACACAGATGCTTCTGGATTTGCAGTAGGAGCTGTGTTGTTACAAGACCAAGGTATTGGATTACAACCTGTTGCGTACCATGCTCGAAGGATGAACAAGCATGAGGTACACTATCCTGTCCACGAACAAGAGCTACTGGCAGTTCGCGACGCTCTACTGAAGTTCCGTTGCTACTTAGATGGCGCGGCGGGATTTACAGTAATTACGGACCACGACACGTTGCGACACTTCTTTCGGCAGCGCGATTTGTCTACTCGACAGGTGCGATGGCTTCAAGTTCTAGCACCTTACCAGCGACAGATGGACATCGTATACAAGAAGGGAGCAGTCAACCAGGCAGACGCTCTGTCTCGCCGACCTGACCTGAAGGACTCATTACAGAAGCTGCAACTGTTACGCGATTGGACCAACGACGAAGCAGAATGCGAGTTACACGCGCAGATTTTTTCCCTGGAATCCCGGTTACATCCTGACTCTGGACTTCATGCGGAAATCAAAAGCGCTTACGATTCGGACAAATATCTGCTTACCCGGAAATCTCTGCCTACCTGGCTGGTACGTCAATCTAATGGACTCTTGTACGCCTACGGAACAAGACTGTATGTTCCGAACGTCTCTACATTGCGATCAAGAGTACTGTACGAACTACACGACGCACCGACCGCGGGACACCCTGGTATTATTCGACTATTGGCAGCAGTAACCCGGACGTTTTGGTGGCCTAACATGAAGCGGACAGTACAACACTATGTACGCAGCTGTGTTACCTGTCAACGCAACAAGGCAGCGCGACACAAGCCTTATGGACTCCTTCAATCGCATGAGGTACCGACCAGGCCCTTTGAGCATGTATCGCTTGACCTGATTACGGACCTTCCTGAGTGCGATGGGTATGATGCTGTGGTGGTATTCGTCTGTATGCTTACGAAACGGACGATTGTCGAGCCAATTACGAAAACGATTACAGCGGAACAATTAGCAAAAATTATGCACCGCGCTGTTTTTCGGCATTTTGGCTTACCACGGAAATTAATATCCGATCGAGATCCCCGGTTTATGAGCGACTTCTGGCAAACCCTATTTAGGGCTGTTGGCACCAAGCTTAATATCTCTACGAGCTATCACCCCCAGACAGATGGCCAAACTGAACGAGTAAACCAGACATGGGAGCAAGTCATACGATGCTATGTGCACCCCTTGCACGACGACTGGGTTCAACACCTTACCAACGTGGAGTTCGCGATCAACGCAGCGGTTTCTACGTCAACGACTATGTCTCCATTTAAGGCGACGCTAGGATTTGAGCCGACATCTCCAACGACGGCTACATTTGAAGATAACGAGCCTAGCCGTACTTTACCGGAGCAAGTGAAGATTCTGGTCGAGATGCACAGATTTGCCCACGACTGCGTCAAAGCAGCCCAGGCACACATGCAAGACGCTGCAAATCGGCACCGGTTACCAGTACCTTTTACAGTTGGCGACAAGGTTAAGCTCAAGGCGACAAATCTACGGTTTGTACAACAGCCATGTTCTAAACTACGCGACCGCTACATTGGACCGTTTCTCATTACGGAGGAAGTTTCCCCGGTTGCATTTCGGCTTAAGCTACCCCCTGGAGTACGGATTCACGATGTTGTACATGCCAGTCTACTGGAAAAATGGAATTCAGAACCAGAACAGGCCAACAGTGCGCAGCCAATTCCGATTGTGCACGATGCGAAGCGATTTGAAGTCGACAAAATACTCGACGTGGCTTTTAACTCCAATGGCACGGGACTTTTGTTTAAGGTCCGCTGGGCAGCACCGTTCAACGTACCTAGCGAGGACACTTGGGAACCCATGCGAGGAGTCAACCACTTAAGCATCTTTTCCGAATTTCTTCGAACGGATGTTTATCGAGAATTTTCTGGCACCCCTGACTTTGTCAGATTTCGCAATCGCTGGCCTGCAAGAACCCCCAAGAAACCAAGACCCTGAGTACTGCACAGCGAGGACGCTGGTGCTTAAGGAGGGGAGAGTGTCATATCCTAGCCATTTAGCTAAGTGCTAGTATCTGACATTATTTATTTCCTCTAAATGGTACCTGTATCTTAGCGATATTCAGTGACTCTTTTATTGTCATCACGGCAGTACAACTGTATCGCCGTATTTTCCCTCGACAGTACAGAGTTACTAGCAGTATCTCTTCTAGATAGTTCTTTTCTAGATAGTTCTAAGAGCTTGTGTGATAAGGTTAGATAGACGGTACAGGTAACCTGAGTTAACCTGTATCACTAGTAATAGTTTGGTTTAGTTAGCAGACAGCACAAGCTACAGGTTCTAAGGCTGTTTCTAGAACACCTGAGGTGTGGATATTTAAGACGGGGACTTACTGGTAGAGGTGAGAGACCGGTACAGAATAGAATCACGCCACACCCAGATTGTAAGAAACCCTGTTCCTAAGACAATCTTACTAATTCTCTCTACGCTGTATAATTAGATCCAGAGATTAGGTTCTACTATTAGTCTAAGGTTGCCAACTTAGCCTAACCAAAGTAGCACCTCACACCCTGGTCGAGGACTCCATTCACCTCTGGCCCTGGCGCCCCCCCGGTCAACTAAAGACCTCGGGCCGGCCGACGACCTCCCTTCCCGTATGATCGACTCCTACCTCCTCACATGCCAGTACTCCACCTCCCCCCCCCACATCGCCTGCTTTTGGCTACACGGTATGTTCCTCCCGGATCCGACCCAACCCACCGATACTTTGACCTCGACTTACTCGGCTGCCCGTCGCTGGCTTCTCGAAAGTATCAACCGGATCACCGACCTCCCTCTCCGGGCAAGGAACTCGATAGGCCGGGACCTAGCCCACCACTCGCGATGGACGGCGCGAACCACCAGAACCCCCCACCCCTCCTCCCGCCCGTGTCACGATGTCACTCCCCTGCCAGCATAACTAACGTCGGGCTTTCAAGAGATCATACTGGACATCCCCACCTCTTGTATCGCGACCGGCTTTTTATACCAGCTCACTTCACAACAGCGTGAACTCCACTCGATCGGTCCAACACCGCCCAACGCATCCTTCCCCCCCCATATACAAACAAAACTGGAACAACAAAAAGTCCAGTTCCTTCGCGCAGCTACGATTCCCCCAACCTCAGTTCACCGGATCAAACTTCGCTCCCCCATGTTTACTGACATATCCGGCCGAGAAGCGATCGCCCTCCTACATGACCTCCTCACCTCACACCTCTCGACCGAGCTCGCCCCCGCCGGCGCCGCACACACAACACCATCCCCCTGCCAGATGGAAGACCTTCCGGAATCGCTCCAATTCCTCCTCCAATTCGCGGACGCAATACAACCCGTGGACGACCCCACCCAGATCGAAAGTGACCCCTCCTCCATGTGGATAAATATCCTCCACCTTCCCAACAACCCCATATTTTCACAGTCAGGCCATGTTCCCTTGAACATATTTCCTACTTCCCTTCACGACCCAGTATCCCCCAACCCCCACCTTCACAAAATTACAATCACACCCCCCCCCCGTCACTAGACACGTCCCGGGCACATCCTGGGCACACACCTGCCTCACCACAATCCTCGTTCAGTCCCGCCAGACCCTCTCCCTGCCTTGCCCCAACGCCGACGGCGTTATTCCCAACACGCACTGGTTATACACACTCCTTCACCAAACGGCGCAGGAATTCTCAGCGCATCACACCACCTTCCCACTCACCCCACACACCCCTCTCAATCTCACACACCACACCTCCCTTCAAAAATTCCCGGACGGCTCCTACTTTCGCTCCCACCCCTCACCCTCACCCATCATCAACACTAGCATCCAAATATCACTCACCACAGAAATGTACTGCATTCTCATCTCCACCAACGGCACAGCCACAATCCCCCTCCGTCACACCTTCATCCACAGAGGCACACACACCCAATCCTCCTGCACCCTCACCATCAACCCCCATCACCACTCCACCTTCGGCCGCGCCCGCCTCTCGGACCCCGCTTTCACTACTATTCCTTCCCCCCAGCCCCTCAACCTCACAAAACACAACATCCTCTTCCGCAACTCCCCCACCCTCCTCCTCCAATGGGCTCATCACCTCCACTCCAACGACGTCTCCAACCGCTAGCAAGCCGAGACGACCGACATTTCCATGATGGACGACGATGACGACGCCCCCCTCGACCTCACCTCCCTCCCAGTCATGTAGCTCTCTTCCACCACACACACTCTCACCCCCACCCAATCGAACTCCTACCACCCCTCCCGCTCCACTCGCCCCGCTCCCCCCCCCACCACGCCACCCCCTCACACTCCTCTCCCGCCCCTCCCCCCATCCACCACACCAAAACCCCCTCCAACCCCCTCCCACCCATCACAGAGACCTCCACCGACCCCATGGACTCCTCCTCCTCCCCCCTCTTCCCCCCCAACCCCACCCCCTCCCACACCAGCTCCGCCGCTCCCCCGCCCTCTCCCCCCGCTCACAGCTTCCAGCCTCCCTCCACTCAACAGCCCTCCCTCCCGCCACTCCCCCCCACTTCCCCCATCACGTCCTTCCGTGCGACCTCCCCCCACCCCAATCGCACCCCCACGGACCCCTCCCCTCAAACCCGCATCCCCCGGCCGGCATCACCAAAAACCTCCCGCCCCTCCCGCAAGAAAGCCTCCCCATCACCCCACCCCCCCCACGCGCCCCCCCACCCTCGCCCTCCCACCCCATACAACTCCACACTGACCCCTCCCACCTCCCAACGCCGTCCCCCACACCGGCTTCACCTCTTGACCCCCACTGCTCCCTGGACCCATCCCTCCTACCCCTTCCCACCTTCCTCCCCGGTGGAAGAAGAACTACGACCTCGACGAATTCGATGACCTACAGGAGGATGACCTAGAAGAGACCCGACCCCTCCCGGATGCCCCCCCCCGCCTCCCAACAGCCAACACAGGTCACCCCCGGCCGCCCCGGCCGAAAATCATCATTAGTCCCCCACAGGACACCCCCGAGGTTAGACCCCACACCCAACCCCTCCCCCCTGAACCCGATATCCGACCTCATACTGTAAACACAGCGTTACAATCAACTCTCCCGGCTCATTTTACCCCCCGCACCTGCTGCACAACCTTACACAACTACCTCTTCGACCTCAAATCTCGAATACGGCCTTCCTACAGCCATCGGCCACCTCGACTCCTCCGCGGTCCTCTCCTTTCAGTGGGGGCGATACCAGGACCTCTCCAACCTCTACTGCCTTGCCACCACATTAACCAAGCTCCACTCCACCCCCTCCACTTCCTACACAGTCATCACTAATAACCGAAGTCGACAATCACCACATCAACTCCCAGTACCCCTGCCATTGGACTAACCTATCTAACCGAGGCTCCCCCCCCGCCCGGGCACGCCTAACCACTCTCTCCTCGTCCTCACACATGGCAAAACTCTCACTTCGGCCTCCTACACCTAACTCACTCCTCCGCTACCTGGATTGACTCTCTACACCACCCCCCTCCGTCCGACCTCCTCGCCCGCTCTCTCAACCTCCTCTCTGACTGGAACTCCACCCCCCCCCCTCCCGTCGGAGTCCTACGCTCACTCAACCCGCCTCGCCAAAATGACTCCGGACGTCCCTTGGTCGTGCGGTACCCACGCCCTCCTACACACCTACTTCATTACCACAGCCCCCCCCCGGACCAATCATACAATCCCCCCCTCCTTCGACCCCCAGTCTTCGGTATAACTCCCTCCACACTCTCCTTTGGAACCACACCTTCCCGCTCCACCCCCCTCCCACAAGGATGCCCCCATCTTCTCGACGCCCTCCACCCCCCCCACATCAACCTCCCCCCCTCAGCTCCCCACCCCTCCCCTCCCCCAACCCCCCCCCCTCTTCCTCCCCCCTCCCTTCCAACCTCCACCCGACGAACGCCCCCCCGACGACCCTCCCAGCACCACCCCCCATCACCCTCCCCCATCCTCCCACACCACACTTCCCAACCCCTGCACCTCATCACCCTTAACACCCGCGGCCTCCACACCTCCATTATGGACGTCGAACACCTCTCTACCCTCGCACCCGCCCACGACGTCCTCATCCTCACCGAAACCGGCCATGACACCCACAAATCCCGCTGGCGTATCGCTCTCCCCCAATACCACCTCGAAAGCTCCCGACCATGCTACTCACATGTGCCCCTACCCAACGCAGGCGTTCTCTTCGCGGTCCGCACAGCCTCATTCCAATCTGCCACTGTCCTAACCCCGCCCCCCCACCTCATCCCCCATATCGCCGGACTAAAAATCGTTCCCCACTCAGGCACCCCTTACCTCCTTATAGGTACTTACATGCCCCAACTCTACACCCCCCAACTGACCCGCCTATATGCAGAAGTTGCAGCATGGGGCCTCCGCCTAGATGACGACCACCCGCAACACCGCACCCTCTGGGGAGGGGACTTCCAAACAACCACCACCACAGGTACGGGTCACCCTGCCCTCACCTCCCTCCTAAAGTCCCACCTCCAACCCCTCCACAACCCCATCCCTACCTTCCCCCGCAGCGGAGGCTGCCTTGACCACTGGCTCTCCACGCCCCCTTCACCTCTCTCCCTCCCACCGTCCTCTTGCTCGATATTCCCCTCCCCCTCCCACTTCACTGACCACTTTGCAATCCACCTTGTCATTACCGCCCCTTTCTCCCTCATGGCACATCCCCCCCCCTCCCCATACCCACCCCCACACACATCACACGACGCGCAAACTCAACTTTCGACTTCCCCTCACACCCGACCACATTAAAGCGTACCAATCCAGCACCCCCGACCTCATCAACTATACGGCCGCCCTCCACGCAGAAATTCTCAACATCTCCCACACCTCAGCCTCCCCCGACACCCTCGACTCCCTTGCCTCACAATTCACTACACTCCTCTCCCAACACATGGACCACGCAGCCACAGTCTGGCCCCTTCTCCCCGCCAAAAACCCCGACCACCCCAAGCGTCCCTTGACCCTACTTGGCTTACAAGTAAAACACGCACTCACATCCTCAAACTCCTCAAATGCAGACAACCGACCATCTCACCCCTGACGCCATCAAACAACATTGCCAAGCACGCATACGCCAACTCTTTCACGCCACCACCTCGGATAAACTAAAGAAAATAAAAACTCGAGCCAATACGGCCTACGACACCTGCCCCAAACTCTCTCACCGCCGATTGAAAATTAAAAGCGGCCTCCTACCCCCCGCCGGCGCCGTCCTAACCCTTCACCGCATTACTAGGCCCGATAAAACCACCGCATCCTCTCCCTCCGCCGTCATTGACGCGGTACACTCTCTCTTCGCCACCGAACTAGGCCGCGCCACCCTACCCGAACTGCCCACCCCCCCGTGGAAACTCCCCGCCAACCCCGACAACTTTACCATCGAACCTCGCGGTGACCCCTCTCTCACCCTTGCCGACATGATTACCCGCGACACTTTCGATAAAACACTCAACTCCCTAGGCACCGGCAAAGCCCCCGGCCCCGACGGCATCCCCAATGAAATAGTCAAACTCCTACCACCGACAACCCGCTCCGCCCTCTTTTCTCTCCTCTCCCTCCTCGCCCACAAATCCTACACCCCTCTTGATTGGTGCCACAGCACAACATGCCTCCTACACAAAAAAGGCGACCCCTCCCTCCTCGATAACTACCGCCCTATCGCCCTCATGAATAACCTCCTTAAACTTTGGACAACACTAATCAAAGACGCGGGCTCGAAATACGCCGAAACCCACG
Organism: Tetraselmis chui; assembly: GCA_026401115.1. NCBI lineage: Eukaryota > Viridiplantae > Chlorophyta > Chlorodendrophyceae > Chlorodendrales > Chlorodendraceae > Tetraselmis > Tetraselmis chui. The sequence goes on along the minus strand of JAPMLY010000228.1, from coordinate 90,497 downwards.
GCATTCTCAGCGACCAACAAGACGGATTCCGACAACACCGCAGCATCCACGACGCCCTCTCATCCCTTATTATGACGATGGAGGACGCGAAACTCCACAATAAAAACATCTACGTCATGTACGCGGATTTCAAAGGCGCCTTCAACGCCGCGGACCACCGCATCATGTTCAAACACATGCGTCAACTCGGTATGCCCCCCACCTTTGTCGACACATGCGAACACCTCTACGGGGTCTCAACCACAGATTATATTACACCACATGGCCCCACCCCTTCTATCGACATTAATCGCGGAACCCTCCAGGGTGACACCCTCTCCCCCTTTCTATTTACCCTCGTCCTTGAACCCTTCCTCCGCTGGCTCACGGTGGGAAGCCAGGGCTACCGCCCTGGCCCCCCCGCCACTAACGTCGACCCCACAAAACCCACAGCCACATACCCAGGACACGGCTTCGCTGACGACCTCAGCCTCGCCACGGGCTCAACCCCCAACATTACCATCCAGCTCAAGAAACTCTCCCTCTTCAGTGCCTACACGGGCATGACCGTCAACATCCGCAAATGCTGCATCACCGGCGCCCTCGGGCGCACAGGCAACGCCCTCACCCTCGCCAACACTACCCTCCTCGCATCCCGCCTGCAAACTCAGTTCATCACCCTAAACTCCACCCCGGCCCCCATTCCCTCCATTGGCCCCAAGGACACATACCGCGTACTAGGGGTAGAACTGAACACCTCCCTCAACTTCACCAAACATTGGCACGAACTCAAACGTACCACTGCATCCCTCATCACCACCCTTTCCACCTCCCCACTAACACAATCCCGCAATCAGGGTCATCCGTGGGCTCCTCATCGGAAAACATTTCACCCTCCAGCTCGGCATCTTCACCGACTCCCAACTCGACACTCTCGAAGGACAAATCTGCCGCGCACTCCGCTCCGCCGTCTCCTCGGTACGTAACCTTCCCCGCACCGCCCTCCACCGCCCTACCTCCGACCTAGGATACGGCCTCCCCTCCCTCAAAGCCCACGCCGCACAACTCACAGTTTGCCACCTCCATAAAATCATGATTACCTCAGGCTATACAAGCCACATGGCCCGCGCACACATCCGCACCTTATCCACCACGTACTTCCACTGGCCCTCGGAATCCATCATGTCAACCGGTTACACCCCACCCACACTCAAATGCTTAGTCAGAGCTCAGCGCGATGCGGGCACCCTATTCCACAACATCCCTCCACTCAACCTCACCAACCCTATCGCCTCCACAATCCGCGCCCACTTCACCACTCAAGACACCGCCCTCCTCGCCTCACTCCGGGACAAAGCCACACACATCACCGACCCTCACACATATAAACAAGCCTACTGCGACTTCTCTCCCCGCAAAACACACGCCTCCCTCCTCCCCCGCCTCAACCCCCTCTGGAAAAATAACATCACCACGTGGCCACAAGTCCTCCTCAGAGCCACCTCATCCTCCTTCATCCTCAAATCATGCAAATCCATCACCACACTCACGAGGTCCACCACCCCACTCTCAGTTCCCATCCGCCTCCTCGCCGCAATCCTCACCGAACCCCTCGATACTATCCACAACCGCCTCCCCATCACACAACTCACCCCCAAACAAGCATCCCCCCCCACCACTATACACCCCTAATGGATTCCTCTCCTCTCCCCACACCTCCCTCGCACACCCCCCACCCTCTCATCCGGCATCTACACCTCCCGCACCACTCACCCCACCCCCACCGCACCCACCACACACTTAGACACAGAATACCTCACCCCCTCAGACCACCACTACCCACCCTGCGACGTAACGCGCATCATTTCTAAACACAAGGACACAGAATACGGCCAAACGCAGTACATGGTGGAATGGGCCCCGGAACACCTCACGGAATGAGACATTCAGTTACAACTCGGCGACGGCTTCCGCCTCATCTCCTCCACCCCCACATCGGTATGCCTCCCCACCCCCTCCCCCACCGCCTGCTCCATCTGTCATGACTCGCTGCACGCAGAACCCACCTCCACTTGTTGCACATGCCCGCACTTTGCCATACATTCCAAATGCCGCCCAGCTCAGGGACCCGCCACATGGCAATGCGAGTGGTGCGCTCGAGGCCAACAACACGACCTCACACACCTCCACGAGGTCCAGTGGGCCCCATGCCTACAGCTCCACGACACCATCAGTGAGACCCCCTCCGGCCCCACCGCCCTCACAGCATTTAACTCCGGCTTTGTCCCCTCCATCACACCCATTCTGCCCGAACCCGGACCCCCTCCCTGGACACACCCCCTTATCACATTCAACCATGACCCCATCAACCCCGAGCACGACATGCTCCCTACCGGTAATTTCGCCATCCACGCACACCCATCGCTCCACGACACCACCGTACTCTGCACTCCCCACGGCCGCGCGGTCACCACCCTTAACGGCCCCCGCGTCCGACACCTCTTTCAACTCTTCCGCCCCGACCTCTCGCAGCATACGTTCGAAGAGGAGGTCTACCACCTCCTCACTCGCCTAGGCTCCCGCTCAGAAATCCACTCACCCACACCCGCCACCACCACCCGTAATAGATGGGCCACTAGAGAAGACCTCCTCACAGCTCTCCGCCACACATTCCACATACAAACAGAACTCTACTCCGACCCCCTCAATAAATCCCTTCACTCCCACACCTACCACTCCCTCTACCCCGAAGACTTAGTCTTCTCATCCAGTGGCATTAATGCCCCACACACATGGCAAGGCACCAACATCGCCAACCCCGAATACGACCACGAATGCATGTGCCGCGCCATGGAACACGCAATCACAAGCGCACACCTCACAGCCCCTCACACACCCAGCGCAACCATCATCATCCTCCCCCACTGGGAACACACACCCTACCGCCACTCCAAATACATCAACTCCCCATACACCCACCACCTTTACACCCTCCCCAATGACGCAAACACCTTCCTACCCCCCGACCAACACACTGGCAACCCCACCCCTACCCCATACGGCACACGATGGATGGTCGACATTTACCTCGTCGCCAACCCCCTCGCACTCTCCACCCTACCGTCACCCACAGCCATGACCGCACTCCATAACACTCTCGAATCTATCTACGACACTCACCTCCCCGCCATCACCATCACCCCCCTTCCTCCCCACCTCCTTGACACCTACTCACCCCACTCAGCAGGCATATACCACCTCCCCCCAAACCCGACTCACCCCATCACATACCCCCTCCCTGAACGCATGCAACTAACATACCACCCCACCAGAGGCACTCTTGCTTGGAATTGGCAGGACTTTGTCTACACAGACGGCTCGAAAAGAGGAGGCTCATCCCCCCTCGGAGCGGCAGCCACCCACCCCGTCTCGGACGCCAAAATCAAAATCCTGGTGACCTCTACCCCTCCCTCGCACACAATAAATCACGCTGAACTAGCTGGCATAGACATAGGCCTCCATCTCGGCCGCACCCACCTCCTTACCGACAGTGCGTGCTCCCTACGCCTCATACAAGGATACTTAAACTGCCCTTCCGCCTATAGACACAACATCCACCGGGACACGCTCCACTCCATTACACACACCCTCAAAACCCGCTGCGACGCAGGCATCCGCACACACCTCGGCAAAATCAAAGCACACAACCACTCCCTAGGTAACGACCTCACAGACACTCTAGCCAACCAAGTCGCGGATGGTCACCCACCCGACACCACATACACCGCAGGTTCAGAGGTCACGATAGGCCACTGGAGTTGGCCATACACCCTTATTCCACAAACCCTAGGGGACCCTATACCCTACAAATACACCAACCTCAAAGCTGATGCAAACACCTACAACATCAAACACACACACACACCCCTATCGCAGACAACGAAACATGGCGCCCTCTTTGCCCGCGACGCGGAGGACGGCGCCGACTTCTCTTTCCACAAAAAACACTCAACCCTCACAAATATCCAGTTCATACACAAATAAGAATTCATGTGGGGAGTGCACAACACCCGCCTACTCACCCATAGCCCCACCCTACGCTTCCCCCTATGTGGCCAATTCACTAGCAACGGCCACATGGCCGGTAACTGCCCCACCATGTCTGGCCTAAGACAGGACCGACACAACAGCGCGCTGCAACTCCTACTCTCCTTCTTGGAACGCCTCAACGGGGGCCGATGGGAAACCATCACCGCAGACTTCGGTAACAAACCATCAAATATTTTGCTTCCCCCTCTCCTGCCCGCACTCCTCTTGACTGTCACCCACCTCACCCCACACACATGCCCACCCGCCTTGTTGCTGCTGACAAAGGTCTCTCGCCTGACTCCCTAACCTCGTGTCCCGCCGTCCTACCCCCTGAGATACTCCCCCCCGCGCTACGACCCCCCGCACACAAACCAGATTTCATTCGCCTCCTCGAACCTCGATTTGTCGGTCACACAAACGGCCGCCGCCGATACGCATCCATCAAACAGATTCAGATAGGAGAGTGGAAGTATTGCACGGACAATAACCTCTCCCACACAGCTCACCTCATCCGTGCCAAATACACACCCCTTGCAAACGCCATCCGCAGCCACTGGCCAGGCACAGTGGTAGACATCCTTCCCATCGTCATGAGCCGCACAGGTACACCGCACTCCTCCACCATCACGAGCCTCACCTCCCTACTCACAGCCCGCACAGACCCTCATGACAAACTCATCTCCAAAGCACGCCTCGACACGTCTCGCATCCTTGCACAGCTCCACACGCACACTGTCCTATGGCTACATCATCTCCTACTCATATACCGCATAAAGTCCCGCACGACCTCCCGCCGCGCCTACGCACGGTGCCCCCTCGCACGACCCTAAATGCACGCAACCCTCACCCCGTCTTGCACACCTCCCCGGGGGGGAGAAAAACCCCCGAAAACCCTTGGAGAGGTTGGATTTAGGTGGTTAACGATCTAGCCCTGACTTGTAAGTTCACACGCGGTGGGCGCTAGTAACCCCATAGCCGTGCCAAGCCTAGCACGGTAGGAGGGTGAACGAGGTACCGACAGCTGCGATCCGCGGGATCAGCAGCTGTCGGGAAGCCCTGTACGGAGGGTTTTGGAAAAAACATAATATCCGTACACCGGCACATGGATCGCCCGCTCGGCCAGTCCGATATGTCTTTTCCACGACTAAATACTCGCAGATACTCTCCCGACGATGGGGGGGGTAGCAGCGTTTGCGAAATATTTTGCGAAGAAGGGTACGGACGGATCGGCGGAGGGACGAGGGTGTTGGAGTTGGCGGCGGACAACTGGGAAGCATCGCTAGGGCACGGCGCTCGCTAGCAGTCGCCCGCCCTACGAGAGCCTTAGGTCTCCCCTGGGGGCAAGGCCTGATACTACGCATGACGGAGGTGGGTCGCAGCCGGAGGAGCGGCACGGTCTGGCGGCGGATGTCCTTAGGATCGCCCGCCGCGGGAAAAGCCCGGTACGGGGTGTTTTTGGAAAAAAAATCCCGTACCCACCATGTTTTGAGGACCGGCGACTCGATCCCTATGTTCTTCTAACCCCTTCCCCAGTCGGTACCCGGTTATCGATAGGCTGCCTCATGCAGTGTGCCAAGGGTTATCGTAACGGCACACTGCTCGTAAAAGTGGCCCCCTAACAACGTAAACCACCGGGGAGGGTACGGACGGCCACAACGCGATCATATAGGTGTTGGAAACAGACGGGAAAAGGATAGGGGACAGGAGAAAATCTGGCTCGGGGGCAGGAGAGCCAGCCGGACACCGTCTGCAACCTAGTTATTTTCTCTTCTCAGACCCCGAAGGAGGAGAGAAGACTCGGCTAGGTGGCGAGCCGCGTCTGGAGGAGCAACTAATACCTCGGGCGGGGTTGAGCACGGATCGAGGCGGGACCGACGACGACCTATGCGAAGGGGTTTTTTCACCTGCCTTTCCCCCCTAGCTCCGGCACGACCGGAGTCGCACAGGAGCCGAGGTCAGGCAAGTCCGCCTCGACCAACTCAAGATGAATAGCCTTGATGATCAGCGACCCCGCAGCGGCTGGAGCAGGCCGCGTATCGTGGAGACTAGCGACATTTTATATTTCATACTTGCATGCAAACAGTACTTGTTTATGAGTATGTTTTAGACGGTATCGTCACTGCCATTGGAGAGGTTGGGATTAGTGGTTCACGGTCTACTTCACGCTTCTTAGTCCAGTTAGGCGTAGCACAAGGGGGGGCCCAGAGACAGCAGCCGGTTTCTACAGTATTGTTGTAAACAATTTCAATTCATTTCATAGCTACACAGCAAATTCATTGAAACAAAAAATGCGGGATCAATGCGAATTGTATGACATTGGTTTAGGGGACAACTTGGAAACCCACCACGTTTGCGGTTTTGATAGACACTCGCGTGACAGTCGATATGGAAAGGTGCATCAAATTGAAATGGTTGTAAGGAGCATTTGATCCATGTCAATGTGACAGGCAGGCGTTAATAAGATGTGTTTTCAAACCATGATTATAATTAAACAATAATAAGCGACAATAACCTATAGTGTACGAATATCTACACAAAACCTTTATCCTTCTACAGTAACGGTAACACACCGCTACGCAAAAACATCATTCAAATTAGAAATTCCACAACCACTGCGGATCTCATGACTAAATAAATGCCGAGAAGTGGCTCCCCGAAAGGGCTACTAAATGAGTGGGGTGAGTAAGTGTCGAAGAGGTGTAGAGGTGGGATGGTGATGGTGGGGTTGGGAAGGTGTGTGTCGTATATCGATTCGAGTGTGTTGTGGAGGGCGGACATAGCTGCGTGTGAGGGCAAGGCGGAGAGTGCGAGGGGGTTGGCGACGAGGTAAATGTCGATCATCCAGCGTGTGCCGAATGGGGTGGGGGTGCGGTGTCATGTGTGTTGGTCGGGGGGTAGGAAAGTATTTGCGTCATTGGGAAGGGTGTAGAGGTGGTGGGTGTATGGAGAGGTGAAGTATTTAAAATTGTGGTATGGTATGTGTTCCCATCGGGGGCGTATGAGGATGGTGGAGCTGGGTGTGTGTGATGCGGTGGAGTAGGCGCTGTTGATTGCGTGTTCCATGGCGCGGCGCATGCATTCGTGGTCGTATTCCGGATTGGCGATGTTGGTGCCGTACTGCCGTGCCAACTGTGTGGGGCGTTGCTGCCGCTGGATGAGATGACTATGTCTTTGGAGTATAGTGAGTGGTAGGTGTGGGAGTGGAGTGATTTTTTAAGGGGGTATGTGTAGAGTTCTGTCTGGATGCGGATTGTGGTGCGAAGTGCTGTTATTAAGTCTTCTCGAGTGGCCCATATGTTGCGTGTGGTGGTGGCGGGTGTGGGTGAGTGAATTTCTGAACCGGAGCCTAGGCGGGTGATGAGGTGGTAGACCTCCTCTTCGAACGAGTATTGTGTGAGATCGGGGCGGAAGAGTTGGAATAGGTGTCGGGTGCGGGGGCCGGAGAGGGTAGAGACCGCGCGGCCGTCGGGGGTGCAAAGGATGGTGGTGTCATGTAGTGTTGGGTGGGAGTGTATGGTAACAGTGCCGGTGGAGAGCATGTCGAGTTCGAGGTGAATGGGGTCGTGGTTGAATGTGATGAGGGGGTGCGTCCATGGGGGGGGGTCTAGGGTCGGGTAGGATGGGTGTGGTGGAGGGGACAAAGCCTAAGTTAAATGCAGTGACCGCTGTGGGGCCAAAGGGGGTCTCACTGATGATTTCGTGGAGCTATAGGCAAGGGCCCCACTGGACCTCGTGTAGGCGGGTGAGGTCGTGTTGTTAGCCGCGTTCGCACCAGTCGCAGTGCCATGTGACGGGTCCCTAAGCGGGGCGGCATTGGGAATGGACGGCAAAGTGCGGGCACGTGCAACAGGTGGAGGTGGGGTCTGTGTGGAGGGGGTCATGGCAGATAGAGCAGGCGGTGGGGGAGGGGGTGGGGAGACGTACATATGTGGGGGTTGAGGAGATGAGGCGGAAGCCGTCGTCGATTTGGAGTTGGATGTCCCATTCCGTGAGGTGTTCCGGGGCCTATTCTACCATGTATTGCGATTGGTTGTATTCTGTGTCTTTGTGTTTGGAAATGACGCGTGTGACGTCGCAGAGAGGGTAGTGGTGGTCTGATGGTGAGAGGTATTCTGTCTCGATATGTGTGGTGGGTGCCAGGGGAGGGGGGTTTTGGTGCGAGGGTACGGATGCCGGGTGAGAGGGTGGTGGGGGAGCGGGGGAGGTGGGGGGATAAGAAGGGAATCCATGAGGGGTGGATGGTGGTGGGGGAGAGGCTTGTCTAGGGGTGAGGTGTGTGATGGGTAGGCGGGTGTGGATAGTATCGAGGGGTTCGGTGAGGACTGCGGCGAGAAGGGGAATGGGGACTAAGAGTGAGGTGGTGGACCCCGTGAGTGTGGATATGGATTTGCAAGATTAGAGGACGATGGAGGTGTCGGTGGCGGGAAGGAGGACTTGTTGCCATGTGGTGATGTTGTTTCGCCAAAGGGGGCTGAGGCGGGGAGGAGGGATGTGTGTGTTCGGCGAGGTGTGAAATCGCAGTATGCTTGTTTGTAAGTGTGTTGGTCGGTAATGTGGGTGGCTTTGTCGCGGAGTGATGCGAGGAGGGTGTTGTCTTGGTGGGTGAAGTGGGCGCGGAGTGTGGAGGCGATGGGGTTGGTGAGGGAGAGTGGAGGGATATTGTGGAACATGGTGCCTGCATCGCGTTGGGCCCGTACCAAGCATCGGAGTGTGGGTGGGGAGGTGCTGCCTGTCATGATGGATTCGGCGGGCAAGTGGGTGTATGTGGTGGAAATGGTGCGTATGTGTGTTTTGGCCATGTGGCCTATGCGCCTATCCGGGGGTGTTCATGACTTTGTGGAGGTGGCATGCTGTGAGTTGTGCGGCGTGGGCTTTGAGGGAGGGGAGGCCGTAGCCGAGGTCGGAGGTTGGGCGGTGGAGGGCTGTGCGAGGGAGGTTGCGCACCGAGGAGACGGCGGAGCGGAGTGCTCGGCATATTTGGTCTTCGAGGGTGTCCAGCTAGGAGTCGCCGAAGAGGCCGAGTTGGAGGGTGAAGTTCTTGCAGATTAGGAGGCCGCGGATGACACGTATCCTGAGGGATTGCGTGAGTAGGGATATGGAAAGGGCAGTGATGAGGGATGTTGTAGTGCGCTTCAGTTCCAGCCAGAGCTTGGTGAAGGTGAGGGAAGTGTTTAGATCGACTCCGAGGACACGGTATGTGTCCGAGGGGCCGATGGAAGGGATGGGGTAGGGGCCTGAGTTGATGGTGATGAATTGTGTTTGGAGGCGGGATGCAAGGAGGGTGCGGTTGGCGAGGGAGATGGCGTTGCCTGAGCGCCAGAGGGCGCCGGTAATGCAACAGTTTTGGATGTTGACAGTCATACCTGTGTAGGCGATGAAGAGGGAGAGTTTCCGGAGCTGGATGGACATGTTGGGGGGTGGGCTCGTGGCGAGGCTGAGGTCGTCGGCGAAGCCGTGGCCGGGGTAGGTATAGGTGTAAGTTCTGACGTTTGTTGTAGGGGCGCCGGGGCGGTGTCCCTTGCTGCCCACCGTGAGCCAGCGGAGGAAGGGTTCGAGGAAGAGGGTAAACAAGAAGGGGGAGAGGGTGTCCCCCTGCAGGGTGCCTCGGTTAATGTCGATGGAGGGGGTGGAGCCGTATGGGGTGATATAATCGGTGGAAGAGACACCGTAGAGTTGTTCGCAAGTGTCGACAAAGGTGGGGGGCATACCGAATTGGCGCATGTGTTTGAACATGATGCGGTGGTCGGCGGCATTGAAGGGGCCTTCGAAGTCCGCGTACATGACGTAGATGTCTTTGTTATGAATTTTGGCGTCCTCCATCATCAAGATGATGGAGAGGAGGGCGTCGTGTATGCTGCGGTGGTGCTGGAATCCGTCATGTTGGTCGCTTAGGATGCCGTGGGTTACGGCGTATTTCGAGCCTGAATCTTTGATTAGTACGGTCCAGAGTTTAAGAAGGTTGTTCATGAGGGCGACGGTACGGTAGTTGTTGAGGAGGATGGGGTCACCTTCTTTATGTAGTAGGCATGTGGTGCTGTGGCACCATTGGGGGGGTGTAGGCCTTGTGGGGGAGGAGAGAGAGGAGGGAGAAGAGGGCGGATCGGGTCGCTAGGGGTAGGAATCTTATGATTTCGTTAGGGATACCGTCGGGGCCGGGGCCCTTGCCCGTGCCGAGTGAGTTAATCGTTTTGTCCAATTTATCGCGGGTTGTCACGTGGGCGAGGGTGAGGGAGGTGTCCCCGCGGGGTTCGATGACGAAGCGGTCGGGGCTGTCCGGGTGTTCCCACGAAGGGATGGGGTGTGCAGGTGGGGTAGCGCGGCTGAGTTCGGCGTCGAAGTGCGAGTGGACTGCCGCGAGGACTTCGGTGGCGGAGGTTACGGTTGTTCTATCGGGTCGAGTGATTTTATGGAGGGTCAAGGTTGCGCGGCTGTGGGGGAGGAGGCCGCTTTTAATTTTCAAGAGACTGTGGGAGGATTTCGGGCAAGCGTCATAGGCCGTATTGGCGCGGGATTTTATTTTCATCAATTTGTTTGTGGTGGTGCTGCGGAGGAGGTGGCGTATGAGTGATTGAGACTGTTATTTGATGGTATCGGGGGCGATATATTGGGTCGCTTGTAAGAGAGCTTGGGCGAGGGGGAGGGGGGCTCAGTCAATGCTATATCGGCGAAGTTTTTGAATGACTTTGCGTGTTTTCTTAGATAGCCATGTGGGGTCGGGGGACGTGGTAGGGGGTTGGGTTTTTTTTCCGGGGGAGGAGGGGCCAGATGGTGGCTGCGTGGTCCATGTGGTGGGAGAGGAGGGTGATGAATTGCGAGGCGAGAGTGTCGAGGGTGTCATGGGAGGCAGTGGGTGAAGGCGTGTTATTAATGGCAGCATGGAGGGCGGCGGTTTGGTTGATGAGGGAGGGTGTGCTGTATTGGTATTATTTTATGTGGTTGGGTGTGAGGGGGAGTTGGAAGGTGAATTTGCGGGTGGTGTGGTGTGTGTTTGAGGGGATTCATTGGGCGGGGGGGCATGAGCGATGAGAGTGGAGGGGACATGAATGACGAGGTGGATGGCCGAGTGATCGGTGAAGTGTGTGGGGGAGGGGAAGACCGAGCAGGCGGCCAGGAAGAGGCCGAGGGGTGAGGGGGGCGTGGAGAGCCAGTGGTCTAGGTAGCCGCCGCTGCGGGGGAAGGTGGGGATGGGGGGTGGAGGGGAGGGAGGTGGGATAATAGTAGGGAGGTGATGGCGGGATTTCCGGTACCTTGTGCAATGGTCGTTTGGAAGTCTCCCCCTAAAGGACGCGGTGATAAGGTGGTCGTCCGCAAGGCGGAGGCCCCACGCTGCAACTTATGCGTACATGCGGGTCAGTTGGAGGGTGTGGAGTTGGGGCATGTAGACTCCGAGGAGAAGGCAGGGCGGGGTGCCTGAGTGTGGGATGAGGGATAAGCCAACGATGGAAGGGTTGAGGTGGGAGGGCGGGGTTAGGACAATGGCGGATTGGAATGAGGTCTTGCGGACCGCAAAGAGAACGCATGCATTGGGTTGCAGCACAGGTGAGTAGTGTGGTCGAGTACTTTTGAGGAGGTAGTGGGGGAAGACGAGACTCTAGCGGGATTTGTGGGTTGTGGTTGATTTCGGTGAGGATGAGGACGTCGGGGTGGTGGGTGGTAGTGAGGTGTTCGACGTACATGATGGATGTGTGGAGGCCGCGGGTGTTGAGGTTGATGAGGTGGAGTGGTTGGGCTATATGGTGTGGAAGGATTGGTGAGGGGCGGGAGGGTGGGGAGAGTCGTCTGGGGGGCAGGCTACATGGGTAAGGGGGGGGGTAGGGGGGCGGGGGGGGGGGTCGGAGGTGGGGGATGGTTGGAGTGCGTGGGTGGAGGGAGGGAGGAGGGTTGGGGGGGTGGAGGGCGGTAAGCAGTTGGGAGCGCCCGATCGGGAGGGGAGTGGAGCTGAAGGTGTGGTGCCACATGAGTGAGTGTAGGGAGTAGACAGTGGTTCGGGGGTCGAAGTAGGGGGGTTGTATATCTGGTCGGGGGGTGTTGTGAGGATAAATTAGGTACGGAAGAGGGCGTAGGTCCCGCACGACCACGCGTGAGACGTGTCGTTTTGGCGAGGGGGGTTAAGTAATCTTAGTATGCCAACGGGCGGGGGGGGGGTAGTGTTCCATGAGGCGAAAAGGGAGAGGGAGCGAGTGAGAAGGGATGGTGGGGGAGGGTGATGGAGGGAGTCAATCTAGGTAGCACATGTGTGGGTTGCTTGGAGGAGTCCAAAGTGGGAGTGTTGTCAAGTGAGGACTGATAGAGGGTGATTGGGTGTGGCCGGGTGTGGGGGTGGGCCTTTGTTAGAGAGGTTAGTCCATTGGTTAGGGTAGACCATATGGTTGTGACAGTTATCAACTTCGTTATTGGTGATGGTTTAATCACCAATAACACCACCTCTGGTGTAGGATTTAGAGGTGGTGGAGTGTAGTTTAGCGAGGGAGGTAGTTATGGAGTATAAGTTGGTTAGTTCTTGGTAACGCCCCACTGGAAGGAGAGCACCGCGGAGGAGTCGAGGTTGCCGATGGGGGTGGGGAGGCCATATTCAAGGTGTAAGTCAAAGAGGCAGTTGTGTAATTTGATGGTGCAAGTTTGGGGGTTGAAATTTGATGGTGCAAGTGGGAGCGAGGCCGAGTGCGGATTAGTTAGACATCGGACAATACGTTGTCGGATGTCAGGTAGGGAGGTGGGGGGGGGGAGGGGTTATGGGGTCTAACCTCCGGGCCGCTTGGCTCATCCGATGTGGAATTAGGGATGATTTGCGGCCTTGCCGGCCGAAGCTTATGGAGGGCGAGGGTGCGAGGCTCCCGAGGGTCCGTTCGTCGAGGTCGTGCGCGAGCCGGCGAGTAGAAGCTTCTTGGAACGGGTGGTCGTTCGGAGCTTAAGAGGGGGTGGTGAGTGCAGTAATGGCGGTGGGAGGAGGAGAAGGTAGGGGAGGGGGGAGAGAAATAGTGTAAACAAGGTAAGGGAGGTGAGGCAAGTGTTAGGGGGAGGGCGATAGGGGTAGACGGATGCTTCTTATTAATTTCGCGTGAAATAGCATTAGCGTGTGCGACTTCAACGTTAGCGGGGCGTGGTTGTGTTGTGAGATCCCCGCACGGCGTTCCTGAAATGCCGAAAACGCGTTTTTTTGATACACTCGATAACTGTGTACATGTGCGTAGAACCCCCCTTGTGTTACGGACCGCCTACACGCGCCCACGTACCTTACTCAAGCCCCCAAGGCCCTCGTTGCTAGGTTGCTTAAATGTGACCTCTGCTTGTGGCCTTTACGCGCTCGAGCTGACCGGTCGTCGTTTGAATTCAAGTTTGAGAAGGGGGTGTTGTTCATTGTCATGATGGCGCATTATGCCGCTACCAGTAACTATTTCGAAATCGGCCGGCGCGATTCCCGAAGAGTTCGACGGGCTTCAGCCTGCCGCTAAAGGTAGCGGGAAACGAACGAGTGGAGGGAAGTTTCAGCGTAAACAACGGATGAAAGATCATGAGCAACGGGCAAAAGCTGCGGAGGCAGCCGCGCAAGAGCAAGCGGAGAAGGATGATGCAGCGGCAAGTACGTATCATCAGCGACCGGCTGCGGAGCTAACGACACTCCGAGCTGAGGTGGGACGCCTCGAAAAGGAGATCGACAAACTGAAGAATCAAGTTGACTCTTTGGAGTATCAACTCGAGTCGGAGAGACAACGATAGCGTGATAAGGAAGTGGGCGTTAAGGAGCTACGCGCTGTGGCAGTCGAGTCGGATACAGCACACGCCGCGCAGCTCGCGAAGGTATGTAATCAACGCGACTCGTTGGGTCGCACTGTTCGTAAGTAAAAGGCCAAGGACTCGAGTGGTAGCCTAAGCGCGGTAAGGTGTAGGATGAAAGCTAGGGCTGCAAAGGCACGTATGGCGCGCCGTGCCTTCGGAGGCCTCCGACCGCAGGCGAAGCGCATCAGCGCACCACCGGTTAGGAAGAGTGCCGACTACCGTGGCTTTAAACGCCGCGAAGTAGTGAGACTCAAGCAATACCTAGACAAGCGTTACGAGGGGGGTATCGAGGGTGAAACGGTCGTGCACCTTCTAAACTGCTTCTTTAACGAGTTTCCGGACGTACTCGAGTCGGTGTGCAGTGAGCGTGGACTATATACCGCTGTCGAGGAGCGTGTGGTGGACGCACTGCGTGAGCATTGGACAGTCGCGCGGGCCTCTTTCGCGGGCCTCATGGTAATGTGCAAGATCACTTGGCGGCGCTACCAGGATCTGATACACGCATTAGGGAAGAGGTAGAATGAAGAGACCGGTGAGCACGAGGTAGTCTTGCTGCCGCACGGCACGCGAGTTCCGTTGTTACCGAGCAAAAGTGATGTTTGGCAGAGGGAGTCTCGAGTCTTAGAGCTGTTGGGGTTGCAACTATCAAACGACGGCAAGAGGGCCACTGTCGCAGTGATTCAGGCACTTCGAAGCATGCTAGTGTAGTTCCCTGCTCAGCAACTACCGCCAAGCAAGGTTATCGTCATCAAGTTTTGCGGTAAGTTGCTGGGATACTTAACAAAAGACAAATAGGCGTTTGACTTTCAGTGCACAAAAACTAAGGGTTGTTTTGTTTCATTCACTGAATTTTTCGTGTTGTTATTCTCGGAAACTAGATGACGGCAGTGTGGGCTTCAAAATGGGTCACCAAGGAGCTATGCTTACCATCCTCAAGCCCGTGCTAAACGAGGTTGATGCACATGGATTCGTGCTGGAAGGTTGGGGCTTCAACAACATCCCTAACGGAGTGAAGATAATGTTGTACGAGGGGCATGACAAGTATGACCAGTTTGTTACACAACTTCGGGCGATCAAGCAGGAGCTGAGAGAATTATGTGATGGTCCGGGCATAGAGGTGCATGGCATGATCTACACCTTCAAGCTTGTTTTGGGTGGTGACATGGCGTTTTAGGGTGGGGCCTTTGGGCATGCTGGGGCAACATCTATCTTCTTTTGCTTCATTTGCGACTTGGCCCGCCAGAACAAGTATGTTACCCCAGCCGACTACCATCGCAAGGGCATCACACCGCCCATGGAGAAGAGAAATGTCTTTGCAGCTATGCTGGCCCACGCGTTTGGGGACGAATATAGGCTGACATAGCCGTTCTTGTGCCATGGGTGTGGCCTCCGCGTCAAGTCGCATGGAGACCTGCCCCCGTCCGACAATCAACACGGGCGACAAGACTACTACTTCAGCCACTTCAGACAGCGGCACTTGTGCCCCCCCGCTATGATTATGATGGATCAAGTGGACAAGATTGGGGACACCTTGCACGCCGGAATCCAGATTGCCGACACGTGCTGTGGCACACCGTCTAGAAGAGGTGCAATAACGTGGCAACAACACAAGCGGATGAGAAAGCATTGGATGTCATCGGATTGCCGGGGAGGGAAATCAAGGTCCAAATTGGCAAAGGCAAAAACCCCACCAAAGCGGACGTTCCGGCCCTGGACGGTCTATAGGTCAACAAGATGGTGGGGGGCCGTGGAGTTGTGCTAGACGCAGTACTGTCACCCTCCGGCCCTTGTGCTGCAAAAGCCTGCAAGGTATGGGAAGCGAAAGACTGCATGAATGCGGCATGGAGTACAAACCATGGAGATGATGCAATTGATAGACAAACATAAGCACAAGCACTACCCGCCGCCGCGGAGGGAATGTCTTTACCTTTTTGGATGTTAATTCAGCATCGGATGTAACTCCGTACATGCATTTAGTGGTCTGACACTTCCCTGCATGGATGGAGGCGCATGGCTGCATTGATCGCTACAGCGCGCATTGCATGGAGCATGCAAACATGGAGGTGAAACAAGCCTACTGTCAAGGCAGTAACCATCAAGGGCAACGCGTCACATGCACGGGAAAGCTCACGCTGAGCATGACTGGGCAAGTACTCAAGCGTAACACTCTAATGGCGCATCACCGAGACATCAGACATGCAAGGACCCGCCCACCGTGCCCAACCACACACCCCCACGCGGAAGGCATATGCAATCAAAGTTGGAACTAAAGGAGCATGCAGCAAAGCGCATAAAAAATTTAAAAAATATAACATATGTACATAGACGAATTTTAAAAATTGACTACTAGTCTTTGTGTGTTCTACATGCCAACCGTGGTCGCTGCCGGGTGCTCGTGCACTCATCATCTAGTCGTGCAGCCTCCCTCTCAACCATTAGGCGTTGCTTCGCCTTGCATCGTCTATATTTGGTCATCAAGTGCGGACCGCACCTCACATCCTCAATGTCGACAGTGAACCGTGAGGTGTAGCTACTCGCTCGTCCATTAAGGCTAGGGATCAAGTGAATTTTGTCGATGTTGATGGTAATGATATTTTGAAACGTCGATGTTGATGGTATTGATATCTTGGATTGTCGATGTTGATAGTGTTGATAGTTTGAGATGCTGACATCGATGGCAATTTAAACCGATATTATCGCCGATGTATCGATATTTGGAACGATATATCGATACATCGGGCTTAAATAATCAACATTTTCCAATTGCTTTGATAATTGGTGGCATTGATACTAGCAATGCTGCCATCGTGTCGATGTTGCAACCTAACACATCGATGGCACTATCACCAGATGATGATGATACTATCGACGATGCATCGATGGCTGATCCCTAGCCTTATCGTCCATCTGTTCCATCCATGAAATCAGAGGTGTTGATGCTCCTCTCTGTGCCCTCATCCCACAGCTCCGGCCGCCCCTGCTCCTCCCGCAGCTCCTTTGTCTCCTTAGCAAGACGCCTTAGATGCACTGGTGCATCCCCTTCCTATGGACCACTTCGCCCGTGACCTTGCAACGTCCATGTAAGGGGGTGGTGGGTTTGTTAGAAATGCCATGAGGGGGGTTAGAACCCACGCCTCCCGGAACAGAGTTGTACGCCTTATCCAAGTACCGCCCAAAAAGTCGGTACCCGATTGGAACATAATGTGCATATGAATTCCGCGCGTCGTGCATACACTTCGACCACCTATGTGTGGAGGGCCAAGACTCCCCCGGAGTCCAATGTACATGTGTGTCCATTATCAGACCCACTAAGGGATATCAACACCCCCCCTTAATGGACATCATCCCATGAACTCCCTGTACTCCGGTAGCCTCGTTGTAAACGCTCGTAAGTCGTCTCAGTCACAGCCGACACAAACACATCCTTGTCCACAGTAGCCACTCCTTCCATGTCCGTTGGCCTGCCACATTGGCGACAATAATCTCCGGCGGTAGGTTGGTTGGAGGCGGTGGCTATAGCACAATGTACGCAGTTTTCCCACCACGCACAACCGCCTCGGCGTTTTTTTTCGCAGTCTCCACCTGTCAGAATGAGCGCCAAAAAATAATGGTTGGAAAGGATAGACAAAATCCGCTTTGGTAGTGACCTAAGATACATTGAAATTGAAATTGAAACTGTTTACAACATTACCAATAAGAACTGGCTGTCGTCTCTGGGCCCCCCCTTTTGCTATGCCATACATGACTTAGAAGCGTGAGGTAGACCGTTAACCACTAATCCCAACCTCTCCAATGGCAGTAACAGCGTAATAATTTTGTAATCAAGAAAAACAGATCTAAAAATAAATCCACTTGTCGAGAAATGCAAAACTAAACTGCTGCTCGACCTTCACGATGCACGGCCCGCTCCCGCCGAACCGGGGTGTCGACCGGCCTAGGCCGGTCGGCGTTCGGGAGGGACGACGGGCCAGCCTAATCTAGCTCCCGCGTGACTTCGGTCTTGCCGAAGGTAGGAGGGGAAAGGCTGGCCAAAAACCCCTCCTCGCGCGGTCGCTCGTCGATCCCGCCGCTCCATCCCGTAAACCCCGCCCCAAGGTCTTGCCGCGTCCACCGACGCGGCGGTCCTCCGTGTCGAGGTCCCCCATCACCTCGAGGACAGGTGGGGGGGACCGAGACACACAGACATAGAAAAAACTAGCGCTCCTGCCTCCGCGCCTGAATTTTCCCCGCTCATTTCCCCGGTTTTTCTCTGTCTGGTACCCGGGTACCTGTCGGTTTTCCGGCATGTGGCCGTACCCTCCCCCCTCTGATCGCGCGTCCACCGAGCAGCCTTTTCTTGAGCGGGGGCCTCCGCGCTCACCCGGGCCCACGCTCAAGGACCCCTAGGAGTATGAAGGTCTGTCGGGGTAGTGGGTGTCGAAGAGGGGGGGGGGAGGGTCACCGTAGCCGGATCCGGCGGGCCGCGGGCGCCCGGAATTAAACAAAACCCTCCGTGCCGGGTTTTCCGGCGGCGCCGACCCAAAGGGTCGTCGCCGCCATATCGTGTCGCTCCTCCCGTCGCGACCGTCCTCCTTGCCGTCCCAGCTGACTCCTCCCCCCGGGAGATGACGTTGGACGACGTAGCGGCGCGTTAGTGAGCGCCCTTCCCTGGTGCGGCTCCCCAACTAGCTCGACGCCGGGTACGGACATTGTTTTTGTATCCGGAAAAAGCCCTCCGTACATGGCTTTCCGGCGGCGGCTGATCCTGAGGATCGCCGCCGCCTCATATAGCCGCTCCTCCGTCTCCGACTAGCCACCGGCATGTGCCATGTCTTGCCTCACCCCTCGGCAAGGTTCGACCGGCACATGGCTGGTCGACGGCTAGCGAGCGCCCTTTCATGGCGCTGCTTCCCGGCTGGCCACCACCAGCTCCAACACCCGCCTCCCACCGCTGATCCGGCCGTACCCTCCTCGCCATCAAACGCTGCCGTAGTACAGGCCCCACCCCTCAAAGGAAGGCAATATCTAGGAGTATCTGTACGCGAAAAAACATATCGGACGGGCCGAGTGGGAGATCTTGGCGCCGGTAGTGCACAGATATTATTTTTTCAAAAGCCCTTTGTACATGGCTTTCCCGACAGCTGCTGATCCCACGGATCGAGCTGTCGGCCCTCTTAGCCCCCTACCGTGCCAGGCCTGGCACGGCTACGGGGTTTCCAGCGCCCACCACGGGGAGGTGAGGGGATGCCGACGGGCCTGCGAGCAGGGACTGGATCCGCCATTTTTTTGTTGGGTTCGGATCCATGAGTACTTGATTTTTTTGGATCCGGAACTAGTGAGTACCTCTAAAAAAGGGATCCGGATCCCGCGATTACCTGTGATTCTAGGGTTCGGACCCCGCGATTACCTACTGAACCCTGGGTTCGGACCCCGCGATTACCTGTGATTCTAGGGTCCGGACCCCACGATTACCTGTGATTCTAGGGTCCGGACCCCGCGATTACCTACTGAACCTAGGGTTCGGACCCCGCGATTACCTGTGATTCTAGGGTCCGGATCCAGCGATTACCTGTGATTCTAGGGTCCGGATCCAGCGAGTACCTGTGTTTTTGATTCCGGAACCGAGTACATGAGTACTTCTAAATTTTTTGGTTCCGTTGGATTCGTTGGGTTCGCGATTCCAACAAGTACTCGAAGTACTCATGCAAATTGATACAAATTGCGCATTTTGGGGGAAGTTTGTACTGCAATTTGAATTTTTACATCTCTATTAGTTCTATGCGCCTGCTTATGCTTGGATCCCATACAGTAGATACGTACAATTCACTTCCCATACTTTCTGCCCGCTGCAAACATATTTAGTACTTTACAGTCTATCCCATACAATTTAGCAAAGCTTTTGGTCCCTCCGGCAAGTGCCACAAGCAACGTATGTGAGTTTATAGCCCTCCGGCTCAAAAAAGACACTTGCCATCACAGGGAAACAGATTCCGATGCAGTACCATTTTTCACATATGATGTGACAAGTAATGCCAAATGGTTTATCGCATGGCCAGTGCGAGTCCACCAAATGAACATTAAATGCACAAAATATGGATGAAAACAGGTTTAAGACAACCATTTCTTACAGTTTAGACTTGTGACAACCATATTCCTCGCGCATACATAATTCAACAATTACATGAGACTAACAAGGCATCCTCTAGGCTATCTTCCTTGGTGTTCTTCTTGAACGCGTCATGCATTCGCCCCGCTTTGTTGAACAAACGCTCGCATGCAGCAGAGGTAGCAGGCATAGATAAGTACTGCCGCGCCATTAAAGCCAAGTCGGGGTACAGAGCTGCATGTGTTTTCCACCATGTCAACACACAAATGTCCTTGTCCGTTTCTTGGGGCAGCTCAAGGTAACGCTCTAAGTCATCCTTTTCCACGTGCTTGGCTGTAGAGGGCGTCACACGCCCAGTCAAATCCCCGGAAAGGAATGCAGTGAAAGACTTACTCTTCGACGACATCAATTGCTTGCCAAGCTCTGCAGCTGGATAGGCACCGCCTTCTGCCTCGCTCTCTTCCGGCTCTGTGCGCCACTGCTCTCCAAATTCTCTTCTTGCAGCCGCCAAAATTGTAGGCGCAAAGTCTGGGCGAATGCCATTGAAGTCCAGATTCTTAAACCTGCACAATTCACATTTTCAGTTGAACATAGCAAATGCACAAGTAAATTTGCATACACACACACACACACAGAAACACGTAGAGAGCATACAAAATAGGTACACAAACGAACACCACACACACATACACACACATTCAGAAGTAGATGCACATACAAGCCTACACACACACAAGCATATAAACACAAACACATGCATAACACACACACACAAGGACACTCAGATACAATCACATCTATTTATCAACATTTAATATATTTATCAGGTATATAATAGAAACACATGTGCAAAATTTAAACACATGCACACACAACCATTACAAGGTACTCACCGAATGTCCAGCAATGTCGCGATCCCTATCTTGATGTAATCGTTCTCCCTTATGTTCGTGAAAAAACGCTCCATGATTCCGGCCCGCAGACTCTCCCTTGCCTCCGCCATATGAGGCTCCATGTCCGCCGCTTCGATGGTGTACAAGTCCATATCCCTCCGCTCATCTTGCAATGAAACGGGCCTGTGTGACGACAGCTGCTCTAACAAAGTGCCTAACATAGGGTAAACAAGTGATATGGTAACATAGTCACCCTGCAGCAAATTCACAACTTGAGCCACTGGCCACAGGATCGCAGCTAGCTCTCGAATAGTCTCCCAATCCTCAGTGTTGATGGCGAAGTCCGAATACACCTTCCCATCGTCATTGGCAACGCAACCATTGGGTACCTAGTATAGAATTAATATCTCAGTAAATGAACAGTAATGCAACTTAACAATAATGCAATGAAAACACCGCAAGACAGAACTTACTTGTAACATATACTCGGTAATTGCTTCAGCGTTCTGCACAAACCACACAGCCTGAGGAAACAAGCCTAACCAACGAGTGGCTGACTTGGTACTTGGCTTGCTTGTGGGAAGGCCCATCCGAGTTTGAATCTCCGACAGCTTGGCAGCGCCCAAAGTGCTCCTAGAAAAGTGGGCACTCTGACCTTGCATTGCTCGGGAACAATCCTTGATGTGCGGCTCCTCCACGAACTTGTTGACACACAACTGAATGCCATGAGTAACACAAGTATGTCCATCCAATGCACCCCATCCTTTCTTCATGTTTGCTCCATTGTCGCACACCTAGGCAACCGTCAAACCATCTTCATTCACAGACATAATACATAACAAGCAAAAACAAAAAGCCAAAATCTAAACTAACTCTTACCTTACTGAATATTGATTCATACACAGTGTCCACAGCTTCGACGCCTTCCAAGTCGTCTGCTTCGACAAGCTCTCCCACATTCACTCCAGCAAGTCTGCGCTTTGTCGTTTGCAAAATATTCTCACCTGTGTGGGAAACCTTTCCGTAGGGCTCGCAAATAACCAAGCGCTTCATAAGTTGCCACGATCCGTCGATCCAATGCACCATTACCGCCAACAATGAAACAGAATTCTCCCCCCAAATATCTCCAGATATGCACGGCTTCAATCCGTCTTGAAACAACCCGTTCATCATGACTCCTGTTTCAACAAGTGTCTGAAACAAGCAAAATTAATTACCTTAGTTATTTTTAAAGGCAATGCAGTCATACATTCAAATAAACCAACAGTAATTACCTTTTGAGCCAAGGATGCCATGCAACGCATTACCGTCTCACGACATGGACCGCTATATGCGCCTCCCGAAATAGCAGACATCACATCCTTGAGCTCTGTGTCCGACTCCATGATCCCGAATGGCCGACATCGCTTGACCACCCAAATTGTTATCAACTCGTCAAGGTACTGTTTCCTTTTCGCAGAAATCTACGAATAGAGTCAACAACGAATGAAAGGTCAATAACATGCCATCATTAAGTCAATAACATGCTACTATACAATCACAATGGGACATGACTTACCTCTGCTTTGATCACGGTGGGGACAGAGACATCCCCAACTTGAATGTTTTCACCAGTAGCCAAGTCCTGTCTGTACTCACCTTTATGCCGACATCTGAGGTGCTTGATAAGATTAGAGGTCCCTCCGCTGTACTTGAGCTTGACTTCCTTTGGACACAACTTACATACGACATACATGACACCATTGGGGAACTTCTTTGGCTTCTGGAAATGATTCCAGCATTGAGCATTGTAGATCTTCTTCTTCGGCGGCGCCAAGTCGTCATCCACGATGACCTCTTCATCGCCTTCGTTATCTTCTTCGATGACTTCTTCAACCTCGTTTGATGTTACAGTGGCTTTAGCTTGCAGTCGGTTCTTCCTCTTCCTGCTTATCCGATTCGCCTCTCGATTTCGTGCCTCCTGCAGAAACACAATGCACCCATCAAAAGTTAGTAATGGAAACATGAAATTGTAGCGAAAGAACAGAAAAGAACACAAAGAACAGAAAAGCATCACAGAACAGCGATAACAAAGTGTCGACAAGCTCAACTGCAACGCTATTACTATGGGAATAGCGTAACATTTTAAGTAACATTTTATGTGGGAAAGCAAAGAACAGAAAAGCATCACAAAACAGCGATAACAAAGTGTCGACAAGCTCAACTGCAACGCTATTACTATGGCTTCGATAGAGCACATAAACAGAGACGTAAAAGTGCGGGCGGAGGCGGGGAGTGGGTGCCATGCGGCGCTACCGAACAGCACAGTGCAACAATATGCTTAACGACAAAGTAACCTTTTATGTGGGAAAGCAAAGAACAGAAAAGCATCACAGAACAGCGATAACAAAGTGTCGACAAGCTCAACTGCAACGCTATTACTATGGCTTCGATAGAGCACATAAACAGAGACGTAAAAGTGCGGGCGGAGGCGGGGAGTGGGCGCCATGCGGCGCTACCGAACAGCACAGTGCAACAATATGCTTAACGACAAAGTAACATTTTATGTGGGAAAGCAAAGAACAGAAAAGCATCACAGAACAACGATAACATAGTGTCGACAAGCTCAACTGCAACGCTATTACTATGGCTTCGATAGAGCACATAAACAAAGACGTAAAAGTGCGGGCGGAGGCGGGGAGTGGGCGCCATGCGGCGCTACCGAACAGCACAGTGCAACAATATGCTTAACGACAAAGTAACATTTTATGTGGGAAAGCAAGGAACAGAAAAGCATCACAGAATAGCGATAACAAAGTGTCGACAAGCTCAACTGCAACGCAATATGGCTTCGATAGTGCAAATAAACAGACATAAAAGTGCGGGCGGAGGCGGGGAGGGGGCGCAATGCGGCGCTACCGAACATCACAACGCAGCTAACTCGGGGGTGAGGGCAGAGCAGAGGGGGGGGGGGGGGGGGGGGGGGAACTCTTGCTTACCTCTTCAACTTTCTCTTGCTCGTTGTGAAAATCTTCAAGCAGACTGGACCAATTGCCTTGCCGCCTTACGTTGACCTCGGTTTCTGAAGTGGCGGCTTCCTCCGGCAGGCCTTCCCACATAACTTTATACGTCAACATTCCACACCTTTTTCCTTGGCTAACAATTTTCTTAACTACATACTGCCCTTTATTGCTATACGGATCTGCACCTGTTTTTGACTGAGGTGTCCTAAACACCCTATCTGAATTCCAAACAAGCTCCTCTTCTGCACGTTGGATAGCCGTCGATGACAAGCTCTTCCCTGATCTAGACGGTCTACTACTTCCCGCTTGCCCCGCCATTGTTGCTAACTATGAAAGGATTGGATGTGGACGGGCAGATTATGGTGGATTGCAAGCGCGTACGCACCGTTTAAATAGCCTTTGGGTGGGCTACAATCGAATCAAGGCTGCGGAATGACAACAATCAGGGCTATTGAACCAATCCTAGACATACACCTCAGCAGATTTGCATTGCCAAATACCTCCCAAAAAAACAGCGTGTCACTTCGGGCAACCACAGATTCGTGAGATACTCGGAATCGTGAGTACTGATTGGGTATCACGATTCCACGTCGTTTTGCGAGGATGAGGTACTCGCGATTACCGCGGATCCATTAAAGTACGATGAATACCAGATCCAACGATTACTTACAATAACTGGTACCGGAACCAACGATTACTTACAATAACTGGTACCGGAGCCAACGATTACTTACAATAACTGGTACCGGAACCAACGATTACCTACTGAACCTAGGGTTCGGACCCCGCGAGTACCTGTGATTCTAGGGTTCGGACCCCGCGATTACCTACTGAACCTTGGGTTCGGACCCCGCGATTACCTACTGAACCTAGGGTTCGGACCCCACGATTACCTATGATTCTAGGGTCCGGACCCCGCGATTACCTGTGATTCTAGGGTCCGGACCCACGAGACCAAGTCCGAACCCGAGTAGTCTCGTGGATTCGCGGCTCCTTAGGATCCGGATCCAGTCCCTGCCTGCGAGCGCACCCCCCTCCGGGGCCGCCGCCGCTGCGCCGCCGGCGGGCGCCACCTAAGATACACTCTTTCCTACTATTGTGGCGTGTCGGTCAGGCAAAAGGGTAGGTGAGTGCTCTACGACTTATGTTGGAGCAGGCATGGGCTGTTAACGAGATGGGGGTGCGACGATAGCATGCTTACCGCACCCGTGCAGCAAAAGCAACCTGCGTGTAGCCAACGCACCACCGATTGACCGCCCACCACCGGCAACAAGTGGGTTAATAATTGAGTTGGAGGTGTGTTAGGAGTGGGGGGAGTGGGGGAGTGGGAGGCAGTTGTCAAGAGCGAGTACGACTCACTTGTATATCGAAAAATCTAGACATTGGTCCCTTGTCTTGCCGGCCGTAAACTCGTGGATTCCAAGTGGATGTTCAAGCTTAAGCGCGGTATGCCAATGGGCAGATTGCAGGGTACAAAGCAAGACTTGTGGCTCGCGGGATTACTCAGGATAAAGGTGTGGACTGCCACGAGACCTTCGCTCCCACAGTGAGGGTGATTTCTATTCGTACGTTGCTCGCGCTTGCTGCTTATAATGATTGGGAGGTGGAGCAACTTGATGTGGTGACGGCATTCTCGGAGGCCGATATCGAGGAGGAAATCTACATGAGGCAACCGGGAGGATTCAGTAACACCGGCGTCAATGGAGAGGAGCGAGTGTTCTTGTTGAAAAATCATTGTATGGCCCCAGGCAAGCTCTTGGGAACTGGAATAAGACAATCACATCATGGCTAGAGGAGTATGGCTTCAGCCAATTCAAGGTGGATCCCGGCATTTACGTCTTCATCAAGGAGGTTAAGCTTTATGTCTTGGCGTTGTACATGGGATCAATCATCATCGTCGGACCAACGGGTAGCTTCATCGTTGGGTTCAAGTTGGCTTTCGGCGTGAGGTTCAACGTGCAAGACCTCGGTCCAACGTCTTGGTTGCTTGGCATGAGAGTCGAGTGTGATCGTGGCAACCGCATCATCACGATTGGACAGCGGCAATACGTCTTAGATATGCTGGAGCGTATCAACATGGTGGATTGCAAGCCAGTGGGCTCACCTATGGCGGTCGATGCTTTGAGCAATTGTGTGGAGACGTCGACATCGAAGCTGCCTCCCGGTCCAGTGCCGCACCAAAGCTTGGTCAGTAGCTTGTTGTACGCTTCCGTAAGCACACGGCCCGACATAACAATGGTTGTTAGCCATCTTAGTAGGTACATGTCCGACCCCTCTCAGTCACATTGGGAGCAAGCCAAAAGGGTGCTCCGCTGCCTCAAGGGAACCGCATATTCAGTGTTGATGTACAAAGGCGCACCTTCATCAAAGCTAGTAGGATAGTCATATTCTGATTACGCGAGTGATATTGGCGAGCGGAGTTCTCGCACGGGGTATGTGTTCATGCTCAACGGTGCAGCGGCGAGTTGGAAGAGTCAGCGGCAACAAAGTGTGGCGTTGTTGACAACGATGAAGATAGAATATATGGCGCTGACTGCGGCCACTCAGGAGGCGATGTTTTGAAGCAATTGCTCCATGAGTTTCACCAAGACTCCAGGTCTGCCATCACCATTCACGAGGTCAATCAGAGATGTATCGCTCTCAGCAAGAATAGCTCGACGACCGGACGCAGGAAGCACATGGACGTGAGGTGCCACTTTTGTCGGGAGAAGGTGGAAAGTGGAGACATCGAGGTACAATACTGTGCGACGGAGAACATGCTTGCGGGTGCGCTAACCAAGCCATTAGTGAGTGCAAGGCACACCAAGTTGCAAAATTCCATCATGGGCTTGCCTGCGTAGAAAGGGGGAGTGTCGAGAGACATAGTTTTGTGTGGTAATCAAGTTGCTACACAACCATGTTGGTCGAGTAGCATCGTGATAGTGCGGCTGTGACTCAGCACTATAAGACTATAGCACTACATGATTTTTTTTTTCCTCGGTTATAAATTTGTCTATTTCGTCATGTCGAGGCGTCTAGAGTCATCCCGGAGCACATGCGCGTACCGGTGGTAAGATGTCGTTGAACGCTCTCGGGAATAAATCCAGTCTCACGGGTCGATGTCGCGGTATTGGTCGAATTAGAAGATACAAGCGTGGCGTACTCCTCCACGCTCCCACCCTCAGGTACGGCGTCGGCCGGTACTATCGGAATGTTGTGATGCTTGTTAGGGGTTGGTGGTTTTGTTCGATCGTTGTATACTTTCAAGAGCAGCTGGTGAACTAGATTATGCAAAGTTTCAAATTGCGATGCAATATTAAATGGTGGTGACCTCACGTCGCCGTTGTCGTCCCGTGTATGGCACATGTGTTTCTTGTATATTGTTTGCCATAATAATTGTGTGAGTTGGTTCGATAGTAGCTACACTTTGTGCTAGTGGAGATCTTCACCTTGCTAGACTACTAGAGTCTAGATGCCGTTGCGTGAGCTGTGCTCGCGCAAAGGCAAAAGATGGACGACTTATGTAAGTCATATATATGACATATATGTACGTCATATATAGGGGTCACGCTTGTCCGTGTTTTGCCACTGTGATATGCGTAATCTAGCGGTTAGACTTTGTAACGTCGTGGCAACGCCTAACATTTCTCGCCCCCAATTTAATTTTAATCTCTAAAACATATCAATATGAACATTTAAAAGTAATATATTTTATTGCAAATGTCCAAAAAAGAGGCAGTGGAAACCACAAAGCAAAAGGTGCAACGAAAAAAAAGCCCCACATGCCTAAGCCCGAGGAACAAGAAGGCATGTCCAAGCACCATCATTGCCCTCTTGTAAAGAAACGCGAAGACATGAGCCCAAAGTACCATGAAGAGTACTAGGGGTTGCATGAATTCGACGTTACATGAATTTTCGCCGCACATCTCCCCCAAAACGCCGAAAGGAAACATAAGTAGATCGACGAACAAAATGATGCACGCGGACATAACTATTAGAACGCAATGTACGAGAGTCTAAACCACACATGCCAGGGAGACGACGAAATGCCACCAAAATAGCTAGGCTGGTCAACCAACTCAACCGCGATAGGCACCAACCGGCCCCCATCTTCTAGAGCGAAGGGATAGTAGTCATGGACCGAATGAGCCGAAGGCGTGCTAGGCAAAGCGGAATTGCGGCGGTCCGGCGCCCGCCGGCGGCGCAGCGGCGGCGGCCCCGGAGAGGGGTGCGCTCGCAGGCCCGTCGGCACCTACCTCTACCTCCACGCGGTGGGCGCTAGTAACCATGTAGCCGTGCCAAGCATGGCACGGTAGGGGGCTAAACGAGGTACCGACAGCTGCGATCCGCGGGATCAGCAGTTGTCGGGAAGCCCGGTACGGAGGGTTTTGGAAAAAACATAATATCCGTACACCGGCACAAGGATCTCCCGCTCGGCCTGTCCGATATGTCTTTCCCGCGACTAAATACTCGCATATACTCTCCCGACGATGGGGCGGGAGCGGCGTTTGCGAAATGTTTTTTGGCGAAGAAGGGTACGGACGGATCGGCGGGGGGGACGAGGGTGTTGGAGTTGGCGGCGGACAACTGGGAAGCAGCGCTAGGGCACGGCGCTCGCTAGCAGTCGCCAGCCCTGCGAGAGCCGTAAGTCTCCCCTTGGGGCGAGGCCTAATGCTCTGCGGGACGGAGGTGGGTCGCAGCCGGAGGAGCGGCACGGTCTGGCGGCGGCGGTCCTTAGGATCACCCGCCGCCGGAAAAGCCCGGTACGGGGTGTTTTTGGAAAAAATTCCTGTACCCACCATCTCTTGAGGACCGGCGACTCGATCCATGTGTTCTACCAACCCCTTCTCTAGTCGGCACCCGGTTATCGATAGGCTGCCTCATGCAGTGTACCAAGGGTTATCGTAACGGCACACGGCTCGTAAAGGCGGCCCCCTAACAACGTAAACCACCGGGGGGGGGTAAGGACGGCCACAACGCGATCATATAGGTGTTGGAAACATACAAAGCACGGACAGGGGACATGAGAAAATCTGGCTCGGAGGCAGGAGAGCCAACCGGACACCGTCTGCAGCCTAGTTATTTTCTCTTCTCAGCCCTCGAAGGAGGAGAGAAGACTCGGCTAGGTGGCGCGCTGCGTCGGGAGGAGCAGCTAATACCTCGGACGGGGTTGAGCACGGATCGAGATGGGACCGACGACGACTTGAGCGAGGGGGGTTTTTCACCTGCCTTTCCCCCTTAGCTCCGGCACGACCGGAGTCGCACAGGAGCCGAGGTCAAGCATGTTCGTCTCGACCAGCTCAAGTTGAACAACCTTGCTGATCAGCGACCCCGCAGCGGCTGGAGCAGGCCGCGTATCGTGGAGACTAGCGACATTTTATATTTCATACTGTAACCAAAGAAAAAACGTATAGATAAATTTACCCTAGGGCGCGTTTTGCCAAAGATGTCATCTTGCTTACAATTTGGCCAAAAGACACCCACAGACAGGGTCTGGGGGTCAATTAGCGCAGGATTATAGGGATGGGTGGGTGGGTTCGCGCGAAGCCTAGATTGGCTGAGCGCGAAAGCAAAGAGTGCCTAGGCTCGTGGCTAGCTACGGCTTATAAGGCACGGGCTAGCAAGAGCTGACCGTTGGGGAAGTCGTTGGTCGTTGGCTGCGTCTAACTGTTCGGGCAAGGTGGTTGCCCTGCAGGCGAGACGCGCCGATATTAACGGTAACAGTAACCGCTAGAGTTACTGTCCCGTACACATGATATTGGATATGCAAACCTCTAGATTCAAATCAATCTGACCATTTACCCTAGGGCGCGTTTTGCCAATAACCTAAAGCCAAAGGCTTGCACAGCCAAAATTAGTGTTGCGGGGGGGACGGAGTGAGCCAGCCGAAGAACCGCCAAGCAGTAGGTGTTGGGGTCATGGTTGGGTCAATATATTTGCCTTCGGTCACAGAGCTGTTCTTGGCCCAGTCACCCATAAATTTGATTACGGGGAGGGGCGCTCCGATGCAGCTGGCAGCGGACGCTGCACCTTTCCGTAGGCTGTGCGACGTCCACTTGAAACCGGCGGGTGCGGATGAGTCGACGGTGCGGAGGGCGAGGGTAAGCCAGGCGGAGATGGTGGACGCGGCGCCCCACTCGGTGGACGGTTCGGAAGGTGAGAAGCTCCAAAAGGCGAGTGGGGGTGGCGTGTTGTAGAATTTGTTGCAGAAGGTCGCGCGCTGCTCCGTGTAGTAGACGAGCAGGTCTGCCAGGACGGGGTTAGCGGCTACATGGATAGCGATGACAGGTTTATCGGCCGCGTCGTGGCGCTGGTCCCCTTTAGATTTGCGCACGAATAGGCAGATTTGTTGAGAGGGCCTGTCGACCACTAGGTCTCCGGTCTGGCAGCGGGCGCCAGTCTCGGCGCGGCAGAAAAAACATGTAATTAACACACACCGCTAAACATGCTCTGAAGCGTTGCATCTGAGGGAGGGAAGCAGGGGTCCACGCGAAAGTTCTGTGTAGGGTGTTGGCGGCGTGTAGGATGTCCATAGCGACTTGTGCGGGTAGCGGGAGGCGAGCGGCGGTGGGCTGCAGGCGGTGCTGTAGCATTTCGAGGCCACGGCGGGCGTCCGCCAGGAGTTCGCCCACGGCGATAGGTTGGCGCCGGTTGTGACGAGTACAGTCCTGCAACAGTACATTGTAGGACATTGTACAGGTACTCGTTACGGATATCAATTCGTGCTTTTCCACAAGATGGACGTATACTCGTGGGTACGTCGCTACTGCAATATTGTAATGGTGCTGATGCTACAGTACGACCAGTACCTCCCGGTACGTACAGATATGCATAATTAATCTAACTAGCCAGATGACGCGCCAGAGCGAGCTCTCCAATGCAGAAGGAGCCGCGTCGTGAGACCCAATGCTAGGCAGGCCGCGTCTCGAGGCGGATGACGACGGTTGAGCAGCACTAACGCCTGACACGTAAGCGTAGCTTGCAGGCGTAAGCAGTCTGGGCTGAAACCTATTTAAGCCCAGTGCAGTAGAGGGAGGTGACAGAACCTTTTAACAATTCCTTTGTTCATTTACAACATCTACTGCCCAAGTACAGCAGTGAAACATCTTTCATCAATTGCCTCTCGACAACATCATTTTGCCATCTTGCAACAACAGAACTAGACAGACTAGAACAGATTTGTGCTAGCGTTTAGCTTTCAGAGGCTAACCGCCACACTGGTTTCGGAGCTCTTTGGTCGACGCACGCTTTTGTTGCTCGTTGATCTGCTCGACGTTGTTTGCTTGAGTTGAGATGGCTTCTCTCGGAGCTGGACATTACGTGGTTTTGGTAATTCACGTCGGAGGAACTAAATCGTCGGACTTTAAGTTGGTGTTTCAGCGTGAGCCTCGTTCTGGTAAAACTTGGTTCCCAGCTGGCTCTGTCTTACCTAACGAAGAGCCTGTCGACGCTGCTATTCGCGAGTTACACGAGGAGACCGGTCTTGTTCTGACATCGGATGATTTGACGCTGTTGAGTGGTGAACCTGTTAACGTTACACTACCTCAAGGACGACAGCTTGTTTACGTGTACTCGGCATCTATTCCTGTCCTGTTTGCTACGAACAACTTACGTACACCTGCTCAGGTCGAGCAGGCTGTTTTGGAACAGTCGACAGTTAATCCGGATGGCACTTACGTCGTCCCGGAATCCATCAACATTGACGGTCTGACACTTACGCCGGCACAGACAGGGTTACTTCGTGCTAAGAAGCACAAGAGTGAATTACTTCACTTCGGTTACGTGGCTCAGTGGGAATCTTTCTATCGAGCAATGACACAACATGTTCCAGTCATGCATGACGACACGTCTATCCCGAGACAGTTCCACATGTACCCCCGGTTTACGACGGTCGACTCTGGTTCTGTCTGGCTGCTGATTGTTGGACACATCAACCGACTGACTGGAGTGGGACCTACAGATTTACGAGTGGGAATGCCGATGCCTACCCACAACTTTGCTGGACTATCTGTGACTCTCACGGAGACTCAGCGTAAGGCTGCTATTACTTCACCGTACCAGAATGGTCTGGTACCTAATGTACTGGAGGATTGGCTTGAAGCACAGCCTCAGCGTTTTATTATGCTTGGAATTACGGCTAACTCGTACAATGCAGTGTTCTGGGTTACTTCACAGTTTTCTGGACACCTTGGTGGGTGGTGGTTGAACCGGAAAAATCAGCCTCCAATTCCATCTACGTACAACGAGCTTGTTGAGGAGTTACGCAAGTCGACGTTTCTTCCGAACATTCAGGACGACGCGATTAACGCTTTGATGAACTTTACGCAGAGCAACACGATGAGTTACGCAATCTACACTAAACAGTACAACGACTACTTACGTCGGTCTCGTCAAAACCTGACAGCTGAAGTGCAGTGTGTACGCTTCATTAATGGCCTGGCAAACGATGCGCTCAAGAAACTGGCTAAGTCACACCGAGCTCAACTAGGATACCAGACTACGCTAGTGGAGCTGCAAAACTTTTTGAATAACGTCGTGACAGATTCGCCGGAATTAGGCAATGCGAGGTCTGCTGCTGGACCTTCTGCCCAGCCTACACGCAAGCGCAACCTTGATGACCCTCTCGAGGAAGCCTCTAACGTCTGGAAACGTAACAAAGGTGGCCGTGGACGTGGCCGCGGACGTGGACGTGGAGGTGGCAACAATGGTGGACGTGGTCAGACATCTGGTCGTGAAGATTTTAATTCGCTTGCAAATGCGATGACACCTGAGGAGCGCAAACGACACATGGACGAGGGACTTTGCTTCAAGTGCCACAAGAAGGGACACCGCTTGTTCCAATGCCCGGAGTTCAAAGGCAAGGCACCGATGCAACCTAAGAAGCAATGATGGTGGCAAGGCTGTTCTACAAATGAACTGGAGCAGCCGGCTACATCTACTGTTCATTCTGAGACACTGCTAGCGACAGAGGTCGTCGATACACCTTCGGCATCTCCATCGACTACAGTTGCGACACCTGTAACACAAGTGGCAGGTCGTCGTCGTCAGACTAAGCAGAGACAGAGTCGTAAACCTGTAACCAGACGTTCAGTTGATTGGAAACTGGTTGACTCAGTCTTTGACCCTCTGCATGCACGATTCAACTTCACGTTGGAAGGATGTGCTGATGATGAAGGTCTGAACTCGCACGGTGACTTACCTCACTGTTCGCCGAGTGACTCGATTCTAGACAGAGATTTGACAGGAGAACGGGTGTTCATCAATCCACCCTGGGAGTTAGCTGAGCAAATTGCGCAGCATTTTGAGGATTGTCGTCGAACATCTCCGACATCTACGATGGCTGTATTTGTGCTACCAAAGTGGGCGAAATTTACTCAGGTGACTAAGCACTGGAAACTTTATCAAGAATTCCCAGCAAGGACACAGCTTTTTACACGTCAGTCACTGGAGAACCCAGCGCAACAGGAGGTGGTTGCTCCAGCCCCTTGGCCTGTACAGCTGTGGTTAGTCGACGCAGATTGTGCGTTTAACGACTCTTCAGAACCTACAGCACCTGATCAACCCGACTCGGTACCTGTACCAACAGACGACTCGGAACAGTCCATCGCTACGCTGCGACAATTTTCTTCGCCAGCTACAGCACTACTGACTGACCTCACGGAAGCTCGCCCGTTAATTCGAACTGAGCTGACTGTGAAAACTCCTGATGGCGGACACCACATTTCTGGATTAGTGGACTGCGCAGCGACGCTTGACTTTGTGTCAGAGGACTTTGTACGACGCTTTGCTTTACAGACTCGGAAGTCTGCAAGTAAGACTCCAGTTCGACTCGCTAATGGACAACGAGTGACTTCTTCGACAGTCTGTGACGTCACTTTTGAGCTGGCTCAACACGAATTTCAACGGACTTTTTACGTTCTACGTGATTTACGCACGGCTGATTTAATCCTGGGTTTACCATGGCTTGATGACGAACAGGCCTCTTTACAATTTGGTACAACCAGAATTTTTACACTGATGGACGGTACAGCTGTGGAGACTACACTCGAGGAACGACGCCCTGAGTGTCTGCTACTGTCATCTACGAAAGTTCAGAAGCTCATGCGCAAGACGCGCCGCAGCAGAGGACGTCATGCTGATTTTTACGTCATCGAACTTACGTCAGCAGCTGAACAACAGACAGATTTCCACACTGGAGAGGAACTAACGGCAGAACAACGTGACAACTTCCGGTCGTTACTCTTTGATGACTTCCCGGAGTTACTGCAACCTGTCGACTCTCCACCTGTAAGCCGACAGTGGGATCATCCCATTGAAACAACTGGCCCGATGCGACGTCAACGTCTGAACCGACTGTCACCGGCAGAGCGCGCTGAGCTTAATCGACAGCTCAAAGACGCAGTGGAAGCTGGTTTAATACGCCCCAGCTACAGTGAATTCGGCTCGCCAATTCTTTTTGTGCGGAAAGCTGATGGCTCACTACGTCTGTGCATTGACTACCGTGGCCTTAACGAGGTTACGCGTAAGGACGCCTACCCACTTCCGAGAGTGGATGACACACTGGACGAACTTAAGGACGCGAATTTTTACACACACCTCGACCTCGCTTCTGGATTCTGGCAAGTTCGAGTGCGTGATCAGGACGTTCACAAGACGGCTTTTCAGACCCCTGATGGCTTAATGGAATGGGTCGCCATGCCGTTTGGGCTGTGCAATGCACCAGCTACATTTCAGAGGATGATGAACGACATTCTTCGCGACTTTTTACATAAGTTCGTGACAGTCTACCTGGATGACGTCTGTATCTACAGTCGAACTCTGGAAGAGCACCTGGAGCACCTACGTCTAGTGCTACAGCGATTCAAGGAGGAAGGGCTGAAATTACGCCTTAAGAAATGCTTTTTCGGATTGCAAGAAATGGAGTATCTGGGCTACACTGTGTCAGCCGGGAAAATTTCGGTTTCCACAAAGAAAGTCGAGGCCGTTGCAGACTGGCCAGTGCCCAAGACGCAGAAGGAGGTTCGCAGTTTCGTACAGTTCTGCAACTTCTATGCGAGATTTATACACCATTTTAGCGACCTTACGGCTCCATTGACGGACTTACTGCGGAAGTCCCAGCCACAGAAGGTTACGCTGACGCCTGCCTGTTTGGAAGCCTTCGAGACTCTCAAGTTACGGCTCATTTCCGCGCCATGCCTGATCCTTCCGGAGGTCGGCTCGGACGCGACGTTCACCGTGGCTACAGATGCTTCAACAGTGGGGATTGCAGCAGTCCTGTTGCAAGACCAAGGAGGCGGTCTTCAACCAGTCTCTTACTGGGCGCGTAAGCTGAATCCAGCTGAGCGTGGTAACACTTACTCTGCGTACGACTTAGAAGCTTTGGCCGTATGCGAAGCTGTCAAGCATTGGAGGTGCTATCTTGAAGGCTGTTCTAAGTTCCTTGTCGTAACAGACCACGACACACTGCGGCATCTGCTCAGGCAACCGAACAACAGGCTGAACAAGCGGCAAGCAAGATACCTGCGGGATTTGCAACCGTTTGTGGGCTCGATGACACTTGCATATCGCAAGGGAGCTCTGAACGAAGCCGACCCGTTAAGCCGGCGTCCAGACTTCGTACCTCAGGCCACAGTTCCCTTATTTTGGGATGGCGAGGTTCCGTCAGATCGAGAATTACGACGGAAGTCCCAGCTGCTGTTTGAAGACGCACAGTTAAA
This sequence comes from Tetraselmis chui, assembly GCA_026401115.1. Lineage (NCBI taxonomy): Eukaryota > Viridiplantae > Chlorophyta > Chlorodendrophyceae > Chlorodendrales > Chlorodendraceae > Tetraselmis > Tetraselmis chui. The sequence continues at coordinate 54,976 of JAPMLY010000228.1, read as the reverse complement.
TTCACTGACTGTTAACGCGTTGCAGCTGAGCCCTGAGTTCGCTGATCTCATTCGCGAGGGGTTCTCACGAGATTCGTTTTATGGGGACGATGGTGAGTGGACAAGAGACAGCCGGATAGAAGCCAGAGATGGGTACTTTTGGCGTCTCAATCGCCTCTGTATTCCACAGAACTCTGAGCTCCGACTGAGATTGATCGCAGAGCTGCACGAAAGTTCGTCAGCCGGTCACAGAGGAGTTGCTAGCACTCTTGCTAAAGCACTCGACAGATTCTGGTGGAAACGAATCCGCCAAGATGTGAAAGATTTTTGTGAACGCTGCGTCGTGTGCCGACGAGCGAAGATTCGACCGCAGATGGCCGCGACTCTTTACCCATTGCCTGTTCCACCCAGACCGTGGCACACAGTTGGTCTTGACTACCTGACACACTTGCCTGAGAGCAACGGCTTTAACAGTGTGCTGATTGTAGTAGACCATCTAACTCGAATGGCCCATTTTCTGCCATGCACAGAGTCGATTACTGCCGAAGAAACTGCAACTTTGTTTTTACAGGGAGTCTACCGTTTACATGGACTGCCCCGTGTGCTAATCAGCGACCGCGACCCGAAATTTGTCAGCGCCTTCTGGCAGACACTTTGGAGACGCCTTGGAACGCGTCTGAACATGTCTACCAGCCGACACCCAGAAACAGACGGACTGACAGAGCGCGTGAACAGCACGTTTCAGCAGCTTCTTCGTTGCTTCTGTTGCTATGATGGCTCTGATTGGACGACACTTTTACCGCAAGTGGAGTTTGCGTACAATGCTTCGCGTGCACTCGGAATTGAGCACACACCGTTCGAGGCTAACTTTGGTTTTTCTCCTGAGGAGCCTCCTGACCTGCTCTTCAGCATGCGACCATCGATTCCAATTTCGCAAGACGCAACAGAACGGTTGAGATTGTTACAGGAAGTACACAGCCTGGTACGCTCTGTGTTACAGCTACATAAGGACGAGATGCAGGCGCGCACAGAACAGTCTACAGCGCCACACTTCGCTAAGGGAGACAAGGTGTCAGTCGTCACAGCAAATCTTTTTCTCAGAGGACAACCGAACAGGAAACTCAGAGACAGACAGCTCGGCCCTTTTCCAGTGGAGGAGCAGATTGGAAAACACAGTTACAGATTGAAACTACCAGCGACAGTACGCTTACACCCTGTGTTCCACGTTAATAACTTACGGCCCTGCTCTACCGCTCCACTACGACCAGCTGTCCCGGTAACTGTACCTGAAGGAGACGACGAGGAGTTCGACGTCTCACACATCTCTGCTGTGTGCATCAAGTCGCTACCAGGGCGACGAGGCAAATATTTGCTCTTCATGACGCACTTCAGTGATGACGACATTCCACCTGTCTGGCACCGGTTGAACGAGGTGCATCGAACAATTGCGTTACAAGAATTCTTGGAGACGCCCCAATGGCGCAAGTTCGCCAAGACTCAGGCGTACATTGACTTCATGCACGCTTTCCCAGCGCGCATTCCTGAGTCCCAGTAACTGCTTCAGTAAAGGAGCCAAGAACCACGGAGGTCTGCCTCGCGGCGGCCTCATTGATCTGTCAAGAGGGGGAGGGTACGAGTGTGACGAGTACAGTCCTGCAACAGTACATTGCAGGACATTGTACAGGTACTCGTTACGGATATCAATTCGTGCTTTTCCACAGGATGGACGTATACTCGTGGGTACGTCGCTACTGCAATATTGTAATGGTGCTGATGCTACAGTACGACCAGTACCTCCCGGTACGTACAGATATGCATAATTAATCTAACCAGCCAGATGACGCGCCAGAGCGAGCTCTCCAATGCAGAAGGAGCCGCGTCGTGAGACCCAATGCTAGGCAGGCCGCGTCTCGAGGCGGATGACGACGGTTGAGCAGCACTAACGCCTGACACGTAAGCGTAGCTTGCAGGCGTGAGCTAGTCTGGGCTGAAACCTATTTAAGCCCAGTGCAGTAGAGGGAGGTGACAGAACCTTTTAACAATTCCTTTGTTCATTTACAACATCTACTGCCCAAGTACAGCAGTGAAACATCTTTCATCAATTGCCTCTCGACAACATCATTTTGCCATCTTGCAAGAAGTAAGGCTGCAGCGAGCTGGCAGCGACCGTTCCCAAGAGGGCTAGCCAGGCCGTGTAGCGGACCATCGTGGCCGGCGTGGCCTGTAGCGGGGCGATATTTTCCTCTGCACAAAAAATAAGAAACTGTCGGATTGCGCTCTGGTAGTTCGAGTACGTAGAGGGCGCTAGCGAGTTGCTGAGTAGGGCAACCGCTGTAACCCCGAGCTTATCTGATCCTAGGAGGTATTGAAAAGTTTCAGCCAGTTCGGAGGACCAGGGCGACTGTGCCGCTTCGCGGCGTAATCCGTAGCGCGGCGGTCCTGTACGCAGAGGGAGGACGTGCTGTACATGAGTATTTAATCGGTCCGGGCGTATCGCCCGGCCAATCGCACCGCGTCGAGTGTAGAGCCAAGAGGGGGTGCTAGCCGAAAGGCCACGATGCTCCAAGCGGGAGGTCCGACCCCTTCTCGCTTGCCTAGCCTGCCGGGGAAGGACAGGTCGCGGGACGCTGGGAAGTGTTGTTCTCGCGTTTCCACGCCGCGTCGGGGAGGTGTAGGCAGTCGATGTCTTCGCACAAGGGGTCGCGCCAGCGGGCGTTGAAGCGTGGCAGTTGCGTGTTGAGCATAGAAGCGAACCGGTCGATTGTATGCGGGCCCCACCGGCGCTGAAGGTGGTTGAAGAGTTGAGGGTTTAGCTGCCAGTCTTCGGAGTCCATTTCGCGGCTGAGCGTGTCGGCCCAGACGTTGGCGGCTGACCGGATGTAGCGTGGGCGGATGTGGATGTCGTTGGTGTCGAGTAAGAACCACAAACGCCGTAGCTCCGTCATCATGACGGGTGACCGGGACGTTAGCTTGGTTAGGACGGCGACCACGGCAGTGTTGTCCTCGTGGAGGAGGACTTGTCGTCCTCGGAGTTGCGGTAGAAAGGATTCGACCGCGTGCCTGACTGCTCGAAGTTCCTTCCACGTAATGTGTTGGAGGCGGTCGGGGGCGCTCCAAAACCCGCGGGCTTGGTAATTGGCGTCCTCGTTGAGGACGGCTCCCCACCCGTAGTCGCTCGAGTCGGCGTGCAAGTAGGCGGTCTCGATGGGCTTGTAGATCGACCGGCCGTTGTGTTGGGAGGGTACCGTGCGCCACCACTCGAGGTCGCGTCGGAGTTGGTGGGTGAGGCGCACGCGTCCCCCCCAACCGGTACGGGTAGCCAAGACGTTGTGGAGCTCGCGCAAAAAGAATCGGGCGGGCGCGATGGCGAGGTAGAGGAATTGCGCTTTCCCCGCGAAGGCTGCGAGTTGGCGTGTGGGTAGCCATCGTGCGTTGGACGCTGCTCGTCCGAGCAAGGCCGAAGCGTGTTGTGCGAGGTGTAGCAGTTTTTCGGGTGGGGCGCGAAACTCGCCGCGTTGTAAATCCACCGTGAGGCCCAAGTGGTCGCCGACTTGCGTTGGCGTCCATACACCTTTCTTGGGGTTGCGTTGTAGGCCGAGGCTGTCGAGCAGGGCTTGGACGCGCTGCCGGAGTAAGAGGGCCTCGTCGTAGGAATCCGCTAAGAAGAGGAAGTCGTCCATGTAGGGGAGTAGTCGGGTGCCTCGCCATCGCGCGTTCCGGAGGAAGCGCTTGGACGGGCGGCGTGGGCCGGCCGGTGTAGATGCGGGCGTGGGAGGAGGAGGGCGGCGTAGGTGGTTCGTAAACACTTGCGTGAGCTTGCAAAAGTAGTAGGCGGAGCCCGACCACCCCATGGGGAGGCATGCGAGGCGCCATAGGGTGCCGCGGTAGTTGACCGTGAAGTAGTCTCGGTCTTCCTCCCGGATGCCAAGGGTGTAGTACCCATCGGTGAGGTCGAGTGAGACGAAGTAGTCCCCCGGTCGAGATAGATGGCGGAGGTGCTTGAGGGTCTCGCAAGTCATGTTGAATGTTGAGCAATAGCGGTTGAGTTCTCGAAGGTCGATAATCAAGCGCCATTGATTGCATCCGGGTTTTGGCACCAAGAACATCCGGGAGACGTAGCGGGGGTTCGTAGAGCGCTCCCACGCGCCGCAAGCCTCGAAGCGTGGTAGTTCCGAGTTGAGAAACTCGAGTTGGTCGGGTGTGGCGTCTAGCATGGAGATGCCATGGTTGAACGGCTTGGGACGTAGGCCGTGCTTGAACTTCACACGTACGCCGTGGCGGATCCAACTTAGGACTTGGCCGCTCGCGCCGATGCGCTCCCACTCCCGCCATTTTCGACGTACGCGGTGGCGCATGAAGGAAGATGTCGGGGAGCAGGAATCGGCGCGGCGGGCCACACCATCATTTCTTGCTTGGGGTTTTAGCCGAGTCGGTCGGCTTGGGGGGTGGAGCGGCTCGTGCCGCGGCTGCTGCTGCAGCAGCGGCCTTGCGTTTGTCGGCGGCGGCTTTGCGGGTTCGAGCGTCGGGGCCGGTGGGCTTGTCCGGCGTGACCTTTGCGAAAGCGGCGCCGGCGGCGGCCTTGCTGGCGGCGTGTAAGCTGACTTCAAGCGTGCGGTCGACGAAAGCTTGGCGTAGCGCGTCCAATGGGCCGGAGACCGCGGTAGGGCGCGGTCGGCAAAAGCGCTCGTGTGCCAATTCGGCAAACACGCGGTCCGCATCTGTGCTCGTTTGTCCGCCCTTGGTGAGGCGGAGGAAGCCCAATCGAGTACGGGCGGCCTCCTCCGTCGCTGTGTGGGTGCGATGGCCCGCTCGGATGAGGGCAATCGCTGCCGCCTGCTCTGTAGGTAGAGGTGGGCCGTGCGACAACGTGTCCAAAGCCTCGCCAATTGCCGCGTTGGCGCAACTGTCGAAGAAGGCATAGCACCCGATGTGTAGGTACTCGTCGTATGCCGCTTGGGTGCGTTTGTCGCTTAGGGCGCGGGCGGTGTCGTCCGTGAGAGTCCACAGACGTGGCTCCTCGACGTCTCGAGGGGGACGTTCGAGGCCGGCCGGGATGACTTCGCCGTAGTAGGTGAAGTCGACAAACTCGGCCGCGGAGGGGTCGGGTTCGTCGTCGAGCAGGTCGATAGGTGGCTCGGGGGCCGCCTTACCACCCTCCGTCGCTGTTGCGTCGGCGGGAATGGACTGCTGTGGATCAGTAGGAGCAGGTGTAGCTGTGGTTTGCTGGAGCTGGGCGAGTAAGGCAGCGTTAGCCGCCAAAAACTGTTCCGTTATCCGTTGTTCCGATGCCAAAACTGCCGTACGAATCTGTGCGGCTGTGCGTTGTTCGAGTGAGGTAGCGTGAGGGTCGGCCGCTGCGGCGGATGTAGATTGCTCAGGCTGCATATTGGGGAACTGCGTAGCTGAACGAGGGGAAGTGTCGCGTGACGCTCGAGTGCGCATGGGACGAAAAGTAAGATTGACACCCTACTCGACTACGAGAGTCGAGACTGCATTCGCGCGAAGCCTAGATTGGCTGAGCGCGAAAGCAGAGAGTCAGACCAAAAAAAAAAAAACTGGATACGGGTACAGGTATGTTTTACACGGTATCGTCACTGCGATTGGAGAGGTTGGGATTTTTGGTTCGCGGTCTATTTCTTGCTCATGATTTCGCGGATGATGGCTAAGTTCATCTAAGAACCGGCCTTAAACATCTCTTGCTCATGAGTCCTACAGTTTGGCATAGCACAGGGGGGCCATAGACAGCAGCCGGTTTATACTGGTAATGTTGTAAATAATTTCAATTTCAATTTTGCGGCGGTCCGCATCGAGTTTGCCCTGCGGAGCGCCCAATGCAAGACTACCCGGCCCGGGAGTGGGAGACTTAGCACCAAATCCTTACGCGTCCCACCCGCTTGGAGATCTTTGCAACCACGCGTGGCCTCTCACCTTGTTAAAGCAGCGGTATGGGGTCGATTCGAGACATCATCGTCGGCATGTACTAATACGTGGAGTATTTATTCCCATGCCTCATATGTTGGGAACCCATTGCCACAATACGGCACGGGCATTCCCGCGGGGGCCGTTGCAGGGTTACACATTATGATTCAATTACGTACGCGTGTATTTCCCACAGCCCGTCGTCTTGCCCGCATTCATGCCATGCCTGAACGTTTTCTCCATCATTGTCCTGCATGCGGCGGGGATGTTATTGAATCTATAGAACATATTTTGCTTGAATGCCCACGTTGGGAATGCCACCGTCGTAATTTTGGGGCGCTAGCCCCAGAATTTAATGGTTTTGTGCGTCGTTTCGCTACATCCCCCGAAGATATAAATGCCTTACTTTTAGGCGGTGTCCCCCCTTCCCTTCATGGCGCCACCCATTTTACAGGAAATGGGAGGTTTTTCCAGTTATGGCGCCAAGCCCTCCCTCATATTGCTTTCTTTGTAGTTCATGTATCGCACTCCCGAAATGTTTTGCTCCGTGAGATGGGCCTTGGTCCTTCTCGCATTTCTCGTATGGGTCGACGCCCGGACGGGTAGGGCATACCTTTCTTGGTCAGTGCCGGGAATGCATTCATGTTTGTTTGCATGTCACTGGAAGGTTTTAGTTGGTGAAACTCCAACACTGTCCTCGTGTGGGGTTAGCGCAGTACGGTACGGTTCTCGTACAATGGTACTGAATGCACTCACACGAGCGTCGCCTACCCGGGAGTATGATCGATGTTGAGTTGAGGTTTGTTTCGAACTTCTGCTCTCAGTCATGCTTACAAAACGCCGCCTGTAGAGGGTGCCGGTGCGGGTTCCCTGCCAGTCCCATATCCCGAGGGCGCAAAAAAAAAAAAAAAAAAAAAAACGAGGAACGTTGGTGTAAGTAAGTATTCCCGACGGCCATGGACGCAGGACAGTCCCAAGGTGAATACTGTAATCACGAATAAACGATCTTCTTACAACTGTACCTCGTGGTACAAGACGACTGAACCAACGTGTACGACATCGTACATAGCATAAAGTATCATTGATAAATACGTGTCAAAGTTGGACTATATGGTCATATTAGTAATATAGAGGTTTGAATTACAGGGCTAAATTACGAAGTAACCGGCGTTACCTCCGTTACATGCGTTACCTCCGACGCTACATCTCCCTAACGGTTCAAGCGCCCAAGCGCGCACGGACAGTAAAATGTCCGCACCCTATATAACACACCAGCAGCGATTGTGTGTCCACCTTCTGCCTTTTGCGAGAGCTATCGCTCACGCAAACGGCATCGTGGCTCTTGCTAGCCACGCAAGGTGTTGATCACTGAGTCTCCTGCACGACGCACGAAAACACACTCCGTCAGTCCAAATGGCAGACCGCCTGGTATTGCCTACTGACCTCTACGTTGCGCCCGGTGACGCGCCGGAACAGCAGCCAGACCAGCTGCAATTGCTAACACAGATTGTGCAGCAGTTAGCAGCCCAGGTCGAAACTCTCTCCGTCGCAACCGCGTCAACAAAACCAACTACTTCGGCCATCCCCACAGCCGACTCCGACAGCGCTGCGGGTGGACGACTCGAGCTCGACGCTCTACCAGCTGACAGTAAAACCAACCCTCTAGAGTACATCGACCCTAGAGAGTGGTCAGAATTCGCGTCCCGTACGTTCGCGGACTGCCTACCCCCATCTGGCACAACAGCCCCGTGCCTGTGGAACCCTCGACACGACGAGGCCGACAAATTTTTTACGGACAACGCGAGAATTTCTTCCCGCGACGAGTATCGACACCTGCTCTGCTATGGTGTGTTTACGGCCGCCGTTAACGCGGCACTCGAAACTGCTATGGAAACGCTTCGCTCGGTCACCTCTACCCCCGACGAAACAACCTACGCCTACTCCCTCGTCGACGCAGCGCTACGTACTAATCAAGCAGTGGCCTCAGCGGGGGAAGCGCGACTCACCTACATCAGACGCTTCAAGGCCAAGAAGATTCTCACCGGAGAAGAACGCGTCGCGGAGCGTCTCGTCTACTCACGATGCTTCGACACTGTCGCCTCCGATCGTGGAGGCAACGTCGTCGACGGACTCCTGGCAGCCCTGGAGGACAAACGACTCGAAGTCAGCATCACAGCAGCTATTATTCGCGCGTAGGACTACACTGTCCAGACTGTAGTACCCGTACTAATTGCCACGATATATCGTCCACGCGCAATAATAAGTGCATCCACATCATATGTATATACGGAACTACGTCGATAAGGTACCTGTACATATAGGAGTACGTCAAATTAACATGGTACATACATTTGAAATTGCTGATGTCACGACAGCAAGTCAGCAATAATGGTACATCGCAAAACCTCCGCCGGCGCGCCAGCCGTCCACGCGGCTCCGGCGTGCTCAGGAAGGATATCGCAAGCCAGCGTGGCAAGGGAATACAGAGCTCGATCGTCGTCGGCGCAGCATCACAGGCTCGTCTCCACAGATTGTCCGACGGCCGCTCAGCAGCTGTAGCTGAAGGTGTGTGGAAGGGGGGCTACTTTACAGCAGTCCGCCTAAGGAAGGTGTGCTCTCCACGGGCGCTCGTGGTACGGAAAGAAGGAAGGGCAGCAGGTCGCCTTATATCATACTGGTTCTGATACTGTACGCTGAAGTAGTCGCTCGGCGGAGGAGAGGGGATACCTGTACGACTGCCGCGGCGGTCAGGGCGTCCGACTAGATGCAAAGAACACACAGCCTGAGCGCAACCGGCCAGGTCCTGCGTGCCGGGCTGCTGGCCTGCTGTTGGTATCTGCTCGCCACGACAGGGGCGAGCTCAAGCCCGCCCCGGACATTCCACCTACCGCAGTTCACACTGGCACAGCTCAAGGTGAGAACGACCGCCGATCGTTTTGTCTGTGAACCACCCAAGGGCGACAGTCGGAAGGCGACTGTCATTGTGTAAAATACGGGTAGGTCGTTGTCGAGGAAAAGGAAAGCACTACACTCGCGGCGTGTAGTTCATGCTACCGGCGTGAGGCGTGTATCCTTTGCCTATTGCTGCAGCGCTATATTACGCACGCTTTTATACGCCGAACTCGGTCTCGCCCAGGTTACGGCATGAAGCGCAGACTCGCATAGATGACGACCACTCGCTCCGCCACAGGACCCGTCAACTCAGGATGCGCTGGAGCTGCGGCGGGTGATCTCGGAGGTCGGCTTGTTTGCGATTCCGGATGGCGTTGACTCGCCGTCCTCGAGGGTAGCGCTGCAGCTGTACGCGGCGTGCATCGGGCGCGGGGTCGACGGCGGCGGCGCGCTTCATACCCTCCTCGGCGACGGGTCGCGTAAAACCACCGTCGCGGCTGTGACCAACAACAGCCGCCCGCACCCCTTGCCCGCCGAGCTAAGCGAAGCATGCCCCGAGTTTGTCGACGCGGCAAAAGGGCTTCGTGCGAGTGTGGACTATGCGGGTCGAGTGTACGCTCGACTGCTGGACATGCTGGTGCAGGGCGCGCCCTCGCTCGGCCCGGTGCCCGTCGACGCAGGCGACTCTTACGTTGACGCCGTCCTCCGCGCGGAGGCGCTGGAGCACTTCCACCTATTCCAGCGCGACGGGAAGCGTGATGAGGCAGCGGAGCCGGCGATCCAGCTGCACAGCGACATGGGCCTCTTTATCATTATGACCGCCGCGGAGTACGTCGAGCTGACTAGCGGGGAGCAATTGGTGGGCGGCGGCCCGCAGACCGGGTTCTATCTCGAGCTGGCGAGCGGGGAGATGGTGCAGCCGGTGATCCAGCAGGGTAGCCTACTCGTGATGAATGGCGACGGCGCCGAGAAATGGGTTCGACTGTCGAAGGGGGCATCCACGCGACCGTACTCGCCCGCGCACGAGGTCCTGCTGCCGGAGATGGAAGGGTTAGCGCGCGTGTGGTTCGGCCGGATGTTCCTTCCTCCGTCTGATGCGGTGCACGTCGAGGATGGTCGTCTGAATTTCGGAGAGTACCGTCGGCAGACGATGGAGGCCTTTCGTGACGGCCACCCCGAGGAAGCGAGCTCAGCGGGCTGCTCGCCTGGTCGTCGAGGTCTGGTGGAGGTTACCAAGTGTTCGGCAGGGAAAATCTACTGCTGGATGAGCTGTCTGAGCGTTCCGGAGGACGCGGAGTGCAGCAAGGACGAAATCCTGTGTGGCCAGATGGACACGGGCAAGCTTTGGCCGGAGGACTTTCTGGACCCCGCGACGGGTAAGCCCGTGCACTGCATGGACTGTGGCCTATTCTGCCCCAAGCAGGAGGAGCAGGACTACGACTTCTGCAACACCCAGCTGCCACCCACGACCATGTGGATGTCTGGCTTTCAGAGTGCGAGCCCCACGGACGGCTGCGTGGCGTACCTGTTCCAGCCGTGGGTGCTCAGCAGCAGCGTCAGGTTTGGGGCAGCCTGTATCGGAACTTTTCTCATGGGCGTGGCGGTGGAGATGCTAGTGTCGGTGCGACGGTGCGTGCTGGAGTGGGAGCCGCCTCGGCGGTGCAGCAGCGGAGTGCTTAGACGGGTGGCGAAGACGGGCGCCATGCTGGCACTGTACGCGGTGCAGGTCACGCTGGGGTACCTCCTCATGCTTGTGGCCATGACTTACCAGGTTGAGTTGTTCGTCATGGTCGTGGGAGGCCTGATGGCCGGCCATGGCATCTTCAACCTCACCTCGCGCGTGGCCGAGTCCGCCGACGCGTGCTGCCAGGGCCAAGACCCACACAGCGCAACCAATGGCGTCAACGGCACGACGTCGAGCTACATGGAGGACGCTGGAGCAGAGACGTTGGCCGCTGAGGGCATGATGGGGGAGCCGCTATTACCCAGACACTGCTCCTCACACGCCTGACACTCACCAGTTTCGCGGTGTTTCCAGATATTGAGGCTCTGAGGGCCGAGAGGGTGGCGCTGCGTGTGCGCAAACGGGTGCAAAGGGGGAATTTTGTTTGTGTGTAGCTGCAGAGGCCAGCCCTGCCTGTTTCGGTGCGGCTCGTGCGTCTATGACGTGGATTCATCGATGAGAGAGCTTCTGCGCTGTAATGCGACCTATGTTTTAAAAGCACGGCAGCCGCGTCCGCTTCACGAGCACTACATCATGAAAGCATCGGTGTGGATTGAGTAACAAAGGGGAAGGGATTAGGTTTGCGTAGGCTGAGTGATTGTGCAACCGAGGCTGAGTGGACTGAGTGGACTTGTACGTGCTTGTGCAACCGAAACGGGTCAGGGCTTTCGGGTCTCAATCTTTCAAGAGTTCTTTCAAGTGGCGGAGGGGAACGACTTTCTGGGATACAATCTGAGTACTAATAAAAATCTTATTCACAATCTTTTTGCTTTGTGAATCTGCGTATCTTAAAACTCATGCGATGACATACTTCACCTATTCACCGCCAGCCGATGACGCTTCCACCTCTCCCAATCTTTTGGAGACCTAATATTTCCCCTGCCTTGACCCTTTTATTATACCCTAAGGCATGATATCTTGACTTGCCCTATCCGTATTCGTCAAAACATGCACTCTTCCCGTAAAGTCCGTTACTAGTGAAATAGGGCCTTTCGGGTAGGGCGGGTGTATATCATATAGGGTATCTAGGGCTTAGCTGTACTTTACCTCGTTGAAAAGGCGGACCGAAACTTGTGTTGACGGTGAAGTAAAAGGGGCAAGCGGGGCACAAATGGGGCCCGTGACTGTTTCGATGGCTTATTAGGGTTTGCGGGTCAACCCCGATTTCGGGGCATACCCTGATTCGGGCGCCCCGGAATTCGGATCTTCCACACTTTGGCTCGTGAATACTCCCGAAATCGGCGGCACAACATGCGATCTTTATGATCCCAGCATGTTGTCCGGAAAAATGGGAGCACGTGGGTGTAATAGCATGTGCTGTTAGTATGCTTGACGTGGGTGGGATTGGGCCATTGGGGCCGGAAACCCACAGCTTGGGAGGCTTCAAAAAGCCTATCTTTGCCGTACGGTGTCCGATTCGAGCAAACTACGTTGCACATAGAAGCCCTTCCCCCAAGTTGATACAAGTCTCGAATAAATTTTCGTCAACCGGTCGGTTTTCGCGTCAAATCCGCCGTCCGATGTCATCCACGCCCTCGTACAGCCAACTTAACTTTTTAGGGTTTCAAAATCCACCACATTCGCGCGGGGCTAGCAAACCCTGGACAGGTGGTACCCGCACACCTGCTCCGCCAATACGCTCAATAATTAGCGCTCTATGTTTCTTCTATTTACGGCGTTGCCCATTTCATGCCCCATGATGGCATGGTGGCGTGCCATTTGCCGTAGGCCAAATAAAGGCCCGTGCTAGAGGGTACTTTAAAAGCTCCCCGCCATTTTTCACGCCCGGCGATGCGCAAGCTTCAAAGGTCAGCTTGCACTCCAAGTCAAGCGCCCCTCAAGCCCAATAGGCCCCTAGCCCGTGCACCTTAGTTGTATTTCCGGGCACTTGGCAAGAAAACCTAGTGCACACGGCAAGGCATTCTCGGTGTCGCCGCTATGTAGACGGCCGGGCGCAACACACTCGGCGGATACTCGAGCAATTGTGCAAGCATGAGAGCCCAGTGTCGAGTAGTCTCCCGGCTTGTTGCGACACAACGTGTACCGAGCCACACATAGAGGCGTGCATAACCTGCACCTGCACGAATTTCGGCATGCAAAGTATGTGCCGCAACTCCAACTTGTACCCACAGTAATTGGGGCGTGCCGATAAAGGTGCTCACGTCATTGAACAACGCGCCGTGGTGTGTCGTTCGAAAATCATTACTCTACCCCCCAATCGAGTTGCATGGCCGTCGCGGCAATGCGTGGCGGCTAATTAAATGCGTGCCGCTTGTAACGGACTTTATGGGAAGAGTGACTTTAACGGACGTTTTTCGACAAGCGGGAAGTTTTCCCTTTCCTTGCCACGCACAACATAAGCTTTGAGACGTACGTCACGTGAACCCTTGGTTGGCGTATCAAGTCCTTGGGTTGAGATGGCATCGTTGTCCGCAAAGCTTGTGCCAAGCATTGGTAGACCCTACTAGTAAAAGCATTATTTAATCAAGAAGGCCTTCGGCACCCGATAGGCAAGTTCCCAAATCGAGTCTCAATCTTGTCATAAAATAAATGGAGACAACCTAAAGCGGTCGTCGACGGTGCATTGGCGGCGACTTGGCAGCGGGGAGCATGCTCGTTGACGTAATTCCCATCTCCATGTTATGCCTATCTAATTGTAGACTGTCGCGGTGTTGTTGTGGGTCTATGGGTGGATGATCTTGCAAGGTGAGTAAAGTCGAATGAGCATTAAGGAAAGACATACAAATCGCACCAATCACATGTTGAGTATGCGCATGTCAACCTCGCATCACAACAAATTGGCAATAATGGCTTTCTAAAATTCAGGCCAGTTTGACAGATCACACCTCTTCACCTTCTTTATTGTCTTAATTGACAGTGGTGCAAAAAGAGATTTAACTTCAAGAGAGACATTCCACATATGTAAAACTGATTACAAAACGTCTTGATAAAACCTTGCGCGTGTCTTTCGTTGATTCTATAAAACTACCGTTATAGCAAATCAATATGCAACACAATCAATCACTCTCGTGAGTGGATTTGTTATCACAAGGAATTTTGACGTTCTCAATACTCCAGATTCTCTTGCAAACATCATCTAAGGCCTTCCTTGGCTAAAAGATGAAAACCATGACATCAATTGGACCACTGGTACTTCGTTAAATCGCTGGACCAGCTCCATTATTCTGCTATATGCTATTACAACGCTTCAGCTTGTTTCAATCGAGATTATTATCACAGCAAATAAGATGAAACGTATCATCGAACAAAATGATAAAGATAATGCTTTGCTTGTTGCAACCGTCATTCAAATTTCAGACGATGCTTCATTGGCTGCATTAAAGGTCACAAGTGAAATACCCCACAATCTTCTTGCCCGCTCCGCCGATGATGAGTTCCATATTGAAGCTGACTTGGGCCTTGCCTATGATGCCAGGTTGCATACTTTGCCGAACCAAAATAACCACACATATATTGTTTTTGATGATCTCCCCCCTCCCGTGGTATTCATGATCACCATATCGACTTGGAGCCTAATTCATTATCCCCAAAATCTAAGGTTTACCGTATGAGCCCTACAAAAGCTAGAGAGCTACAACGCCATCTTGAAGAGTATCTGAAGAACAATTGGATTCGGGCGAGTAATAGCCCTTATGCATCACCAGTTTTACTTGCGCGCCAGAAAAATGGACAACTTCGGATGTGTCTTGATTACCGAGGCCTCAACCATATCACCAAAAAATCAGCCTACCCTCTACCGCGGATCGACACAATTATCGATATTGTTGGTCGAGGTTAAGTATGATCCACGATTAACATGTCCACTGACGAGATTGCCGCTTGTGCATATTGTTGTTTGGTTGCCTTGGTAGATGTTGCCGTGCGTCGTGGTATGAAACGACAAGGCACCAAGAGCACCCTTCGAGGTAACACCGCCAATACTACTTAATCGCCTTGCATACGGCCTAAGCCTCCAAATCGTAGGCACAGTAGGTGCTGCCACGCTCACGTGGATTCAGCTTACGTGTCTAATACGAGATTGGTTTATATTTTCCTTCTTGGTCTTGCAACATGACCGCCGCAATCTCTAATGACGAAGCATTTGTAGCCACGGTGAACGTCGCGTCCGAGCTGACCTGCGGAAGGACCACGCATGGTCCGGAAACAAGCCGTAATTTGACAATATCATAGGCTTCCAAAGACGCATGCGTCAGCACAACCTTCCCCAATAAGTCCATCAACGGAGCCATAAGATGAGTAAAATGATTAATGGACTATGCGTAGAAGTTGCAAAATTGCACGAAGATGCGAACTTCCCTCAACGTCACGGGGACTAGAAAATCCTTAACATCGTTGAATTTTTTAGTCGAAAGTAATATCTTGCCTTCCAAAACATCGTAGCCTAAGCACTTCATTTCTTCAAGAATGAAGAAGCATTTCTTAAGACGCAACATTAAGCCCTACTCCTTGAAACGCTGAAGCACGAGACGCATGTGCTCGAGGTGCTCTCCAAGGTGCGATTGTAGACATAAAAAATATCCATGTAAGCGGTAACGACCTTGTAAAAAACTTCGCGCAGCATGTCACTCATCATCCGATGTAACGAAGCGGGATCATTGCACAATCCGAATACCATGGCGATCCACTCCGTCATACCGTCTTGTGTCTAGAACGCCAACATGTGAGCGTCCTCTTCACGTACTCTAACTTGCCAGACCCCATACGCTATGTCGAGATGGGTGTAAAAATACGCGTCATATAGTTCATCAATAGTGTCGTCCACACGCGGAGGTTGGTAAGCGTTCTTACGCGTAATCCTATGAAGGCCACGGCGGCCAATGCATAGTCGTAGCGATCCATGGGCTTGCCGCACGAGCAAAATCGGCGAGCCAAACTCACTGTGGCTAGAGCCGAGCCTCCAATGCGTCTTTGAGCTGTCGGTTGAGCTCAACGCGCTCTGCATGTGACAATATCTTAAGACGTTGTCGCTTTATCGAGCTAGATGTTTCAATGAGATGATCACACTACGAGTTCACGGCGTTCTTGAAATGCCATCGGAAAAAAATCTTAATGCCGCGGGTGGATGCGAGTTGATGACCTCCGGGCCACTCTCTACAGCCAAAACCGACTAAAATTAGTCGGTTGTGCTTTTGGGCTTTTTCCATAGGTAAGAAACTTCAATTACTTACCACCGAACAGCCACAGGTACCTTAGACAAAACGTAGTTGGGGAAAATTTTATATTCTTTGATTGGTGAACTTGCGACACTGGGGGAGCGTGCTTTTTGCAGGCAACATGGGCGCTGTGCCACTCTGATTGTGTAAACCGTTCTCCCGATTCTCACATGAAGGAGTTCCCGGAACGGCTTCACTACTTCGTCGGAGCTCGCCTTTCTACCCCAAGCCGCCCAGTTTGATGTAGAGGGGACACCTAGGTACCCTCGGCGGCAGTATGAGGGCAAGTGGAGTACAGCACGGGCGATGCTGTGTTCCGCACGGAGTCGGATGAGGATTCGCGGTACGTCACTTCCCGGTCGCCGGTGATACTGGCTGACTTTCACCTCATGACCTGCGCCATAAGGCTAGCTCACGTCCCCAAAGTAAGCACGAGCACACCCTAGGGGGTACTGACCTTGTTTCTGAAGTTATTGGCGGCTAGTCGGCTGGGCGCGAGTTGGACTGTCTAGTTTTCAGCGAGGACGTGGGCGCGAAAAGCTCGCTCGAAAATTACCGGCGTCGTGACCCGCCTCACACATTGCGCGGAGAGCAGCAACTCTAGCGGCCCCAATTTCCTTCTTTGAAAGCTTGAGCATCTTACATGATATCATTGAAGGAGCTGGGGGAGTTTGGAGAAGCGTGGTGAAGGGAGTCGCAGCAAAAGGTGTTGCAGGAAAAATGCTGCCGGATGACGGAATAGCTTAAGCGGCACCCGTCGACGATGCGACCGTGCCGACGAGGTGAGGCCAACAAGACCTATCAGAAATTCACATGTCCGTCCCAAAACTCTCACTAGCGTCGGTGAACATTTTTTAACGAGTCGTTTCATTTTCGCAGGTTGCTGAAACCCGACAGCGTACACATGCTGCGTTGTTTTTCGCAGTACAAACGCTCTCACCACCGGGAGCAACGTCGCATACCGCCGGCCATACTTAAGTTTTCCGCGCGCTAAAATACCACACACACGCTTTAGCAAAGCTGCAGCAGCCGGCATCACTGAGAAATGCATTGATGTTGGGGACACTGATACTAAGGACGAGTTTGCTGAGTTTTACCGTCAGCGGGTTTGGGATGCGAGTAGCGCGTCTCTGTTTGGCATGCGATGCAATTGCAAAGGGTGGAGTCTCAAACGCGCAAAAAAGTGAGTTGACTTTGCATTGCATTGCTCATTAAGAGGGTGTTCAGGTGCTGTGATGCTGCACCTGGGCGTTATGGCGGGAAGGGCAGCAGAATGTGCCAAGAACTAGAGGTAGTTTTATATCGCGCGTATGAGAAATGTAAGTCATGTTGGTAACCAACTAGATTTGAAGTGTAGCTGAAAACAGTAAGAGACGTCTGTCAATGGGCATGCACAAGCAGCGGGTGCATCATGAATCTTCAATGATCATGTCGCAGCTGCAACACGACTCTCATGCGCATTCCCATGGTCCATGCTGGACAAATCATTCATGGTGTTGCATATGGTTGGGTTCCCACCAAGTGGTTGGCAATGTGTTGCAGCATTTCACATGCACTAATTTCACTGCGATGAGGTCGAATAGCTCATTTTCGTGTCTAATGTGGAAGCTAGATGTGGCCTCATGAGTTTGCCAGCAATTGGAGAGCAATGGAACGGACTGTGAGGCGATGCACTGTAAAAATCATAAATTAATAGTCTGAAATGTTGTTTGAAATTCCCGGTTTAGCACAATCGACTAATTTTAGTCGGTGTGCTTTCTCGTCATTTAACATACAAATCTACTCAAAAAGTCCCAATGTGCTCAAGATGTACACACAACCCATTGTTGAGATCGGAGAAACACGCCATTGCATCAGATCATTGTGTATATGGTGATAGTTATTGTTGGAAGTAGAACAAAATGGAATGTCATATTTTGCCTTTGCGGGCGGACATTTTTCTATCATGTGGGATTTATTCAGGTCAATAAAAGTCCAATGTTATGTGCTTCTCTGGGCATGAAATTCAAGCCACAGATAGTTTGGAGTGTTGGGAGCAACATGTTGGTAGCATTTTTAATATTTTCAAAATCTAGAGTATGTAATAGCGTTAACTACACAAGGTGCACAACCGACTAAAATTAGTCGGTTGTGTCCGGCTGTAAAACCTAAATCCTGCGGCCTACCGGATAAATCATGCATGACCGCGAGCGACCTTCCAATTTCCAATTCAAATTCGTTCCTTCCTCACGAAAGGACCACATAGGCATAGGTGGGTTGTGTGGGCGGTCAATGGGTCGCATAGGCCCGATGTTTGGTCGTGGTAGGTTACGGCATCGGCAGTGACGCTTAACGAAGGTCAAGCTTGAATATTTTGTTTTGAATCGTGACACTTCGACCGCCCGGCTCTGAGCCGTCCGGACACACTTGCGCCCCCCCCCCCCCCCTAGGGCTTGAAAGACAGCCATACATGAGGGCTTTTTCATGGGGCATATTCGGCCGCGGCACGATTCTCGCTGAACTAGTTGCTAAGGGCTGAAAATCCTAAGCTAACACAAAATTCACGACGACCTAAAAACCCCGGATTCCTCGCTACTTTATTTGCGCCGAACAATTGCGCGCGTCCTATGCCACTATCTCATGTACGGGGGGGTTCTTAAATGTTGACCTTGCGAATCTAGCTAGTAACCTCGACCAAGAACTTTCGGATTGCGTGGGTCTTGATGTTGAGCTTGTCCCCTCCCCCGCCACTTCTGCGGTTGCGCTGGCCCCGCGCTTGACTTGCTTAAAAATCTTGACTCCCGACGCTCTTACCCGACTAGGTGACACGAAGGGGCACCTTCCGCGCGGCATTTCGCGCAGTTTTAAGGCTCGGGCTTTCCTTAATCTCGCAGGCTTCCGTGCTGGCCCTTCACCTCCGGATTGTGTGCGCGTTGTTTCGGGGTATGGCGGTGGAGCTTTGACTATGTATTTTGCTTCGCATGAGTCGATATATAGCGTCCGCGTTCCCGACCGCTACATTATAGATGGCGGCACACCGGGTGATTGGTGTGACACTGGGCCACGCCTTCCATGTCCGGAAGTGCCCACGATGCAATGATGAGTCTCCGAGATATATTCGTGGCTGTGGTTGCCCTCGCTCGACGACCTCGTATGCTACCATGTTAGGGGAGCGGACGTCGATCGCCATGCTCATGGACCTAGCCCCCGTTTTCCTTGTTCGTGGTACGTTGTCCGGCTTTGTAATCGCCTTGATATAATGTTTTGGAGGAGTTCATGGCTGAAGCGGGGGCGGTTAAAGTTTGGAGATTCGCCGCATTCGGTATGGCCCCTCTCGGGATCGCCTTGGAGATGTTGTGTGGTTGGATTATGTGGCTCCGCACAAGCACTTGGATGTGGATGTCAAGGTCACTAGTGCGCGCACGAGCTTTAGCGTTCCGGCTGTGGGGGCTTCGTTACCGCTTCGTGACAAACTTGTGTTGGGAGCTCAACATGCTACGCTCGATGCCGACGTCGGCACGCCGTCTTCGCTTGGCACGCCGACGTCCATTTAATTGCCCGTGAGTACTACCCCTATATTTGGCCTAGCTTGAGGATGGGGGGCGGTTGGCCCCTATGGAAATCGAGATGGTCGATCGCTTGGCCGCCATTTTGATTGTTGTTCGACGTTTCCCAAGATTTTGTGTTGCTAGCTCTTGCTCGTTGCGGTTTGAACCTTAAGCCCGCATGAAAGAGTTTGTTCGGCGGTATACATCTATCCCCTTCGTTCTTTGGGGACGTGCGTCGTGAGTTCTTGCATCGTCTTTCCGCGGTTTTTCATGACACGCTGGGTTCCCATCTCCGTGATGATGCGTTGCATGAGGATGGTGCAGCTGCTGTTGCTTGCCTCCTTGCTCCGCGGCGGGCTTAAGAAAATATAGATATAATATTGAATTGAAGCTGTAATTGTACCCGTACCGTACCAGGTGGTACAAATACGCAGCGCAAGTGCTTCATCAAGGCTGCACGTGCTATTCGCCAATCCTGATGCAGTACCCGTACTGTATAGATTTTCTGGATGACAACAAGCAACGATGTATATCCCACCAAACGTACCATTATGTACCCAGCTGTACTTGAGCTTAGGTAGAGAGGCACCGTACCGTACCACGCTGTACACATAATCCAAGTACTATTCATGCAGAAGCCAGGGCGGCGATGACGACGATCGCCCCGCCAGGCGACGCGTGCGGTTTGTGTTTCGTCTGCGCCACCCGATACTACACTACCATCAACGTGCGATTGATTTGCAGCAGGCGCGAGGAGTGTGGTCGCTGGCCCGCTCATCAGCTTCCACACTCTCCGTTAAGCTCCCAGAACACTTGTCCGCCGACTGTGTATCCTCAGGCGATACTCAAAGAAAAGAGGATTTTATTCAGTGCCCGTGAAAGCTTGCAATTCATAGGTGCTCGCGCCCCTTGGGCCGAGGAAGCCGGAAGGAAATATCTGTATATATTAGCCATTAGCTATTCATCTTCCTACTCATGTTCCTGTCTACAGCAAGGATGACCAACTGTGCAGTATCTCGCCAACATATCGGCGTGCTACTATGTGCAGTTGTGCTCGCTTACGGATTCGTGGTGATCACGGCAGATAACAATTCCAGCCAACCGCGGTTGTTTGAACTGCCGCAGTTTTCTCTGTCTCAGCTCAAGGTGAGCGCAAGCCTCCATCGTCCCACCGTCACTGAGCGCCGCCGGTCCGCAACGCCTCTCCCATAATCATTTGAATTCCTAAATTCACCGTCACCTTTGCCTGTAAGGATTAGTAGCCAACAATATCGAAAATATATGATGTTGTGTATTATATATTGGCGGTCTGTATTAAACCTTACGTACAGCCGATCAGTCTCGTATGACTTGCGTCATGCTTGGGTACCGGGTACCGGGTATGTGCGCTGTAGGAATCGTTTATTTTGGCTGTTTTATTTTCTCGAGACGAAGCCTCACTCGCCGGCAAGCACTGGAGGGATGACACCTGCATTGCAAATTCTACCTTCGCTACGTATCTATAGCCCTCGCTTTCCCGCCGAGGCGGATGCTTTGACGAGGTAAATAGTGCAACAGGTCATCCTATCGACGCTAGTCTGTAGAGGGTAGACGGACGAGGGGATTGCGGGCGCGAACTGAGGACCACTCTCGTATGTATATCGACCCTGTGATATCGAATTTTCGCCGAAGTGTGAGACGACGCCAAGTTGTTTTGCTCCGGCTTCCTGCTCCTAGCATCACAAAACACGCGGATTATCTTGCCGCCCTTATTGCCTGTGAGGCATCCGTGATGGGTCCGCTAATGCTGAGGTTGTCGTCTGTACGCAACAGGATCCGTCCCCCGACGAGGTGCAGGACCTCCGACGCGCGATATCCGATGTTGGTCTTTTCGCTATCTCCAACGCTGTGGACGTGCCTTCTTCCGGGGCGGCGCTGCAGCGTTACGCAGCATGTGTGGCTCGAGGAATCGACGGCGGCGCGCTGCACACCGTGCTCGAGGACGGCGCGCGAAAGACCACCGTCGCGGCGGTCACCAACGGTACCCGAGTGGAGTCGCTTCCGGCGGAGGTGACTGAGGCGTGCCCTGACTTCGCCGACGCTGCGAAGGGTCTGCGAGCGAGCGTGGACCATGCTGGACGGGTTTACGCTCGACTACTGGACATATTGGTCCAAGGCGCGCCGCCCCGGGGGCCAGTACCCGGAGGCGCCGGCAACTCGTACGTCGACGCCGTTCTCCGCGCGGAGGCGTTGGAGCATTTTCACCTATTCCAGCACGACGGCGAGCGTGATGAGGCAGCGGAGCCGGCGATCCAGCTACACAGCGATATGGGCCTCTTTATCATCATGACCGCCGCGGAGTATGTCGAGCTGACGAGCGGGGAGCGCGTGGTAGGCGGCGGCCCACAGACCGGGTTCTATCTCGAGCTGGCGAGCGGTGAAATGGTGCAGCCAGTGATCCCGCCGGGTAGCCTACTGGTGATGAATGGTGACGGCGCCGAGAAATGGGTTCGGCTGTCGAAAGGGTCAACCACGCGACCTTACTCGCCCGCGCACGAGGTGCTCCTGCCGGAGATGGAAGGGTTAGCGCGAGTGTGGTTTGGCCGAATGTTCCTTCCGCCGTCTGACGCGGTGCACGTCGAAGACGAAAGTCTTACCTTTGGCGACTATCGCCAGCAAACGATGGAGGCCTTTCGTGGCGGGCACCCCGAGAAGGCGAGCTCGGCGGGCTGCTCGCCTCACCGACGCGCGCTGGCCGAGGTCACCGACTGCACCGCTGCGGACGAGGTGTACTGCTGGATGAGCTGCACGAAAATGCCAGTCGACGCGGAGTGCAGCAAGGAGGAAATCCTGTGCGAAGAGATCGGGACGGGCAAGCTGTGGCCGGAGGACTTCCTGGACCCCGCCACCGGCGACCCAACGCACTGCTATGCGTGCGGCCTGTTCTGCCCAGAGCAAGAGCAACTAGAGCACGACTTCTGTAACACCCAGCTGCCTGCAACGACCATGTGGATGGCTGGCTTTCAGATTGCGAGTCCCACGGACGGCTGCGTCGCATACCTTTTCCAGCCGTGGGTGCTCAGCAGCGCCGCCAAGTTTGCGGTCGCCTGTATCGGAACATTTCTAATGGGCATTTTCGTGGAGTTTCTTGTGTCCGTGCGCCGGCAGGTGCTGTCGTGGGAGCCGCCACGCCGCTTTATTGGCAGCGTACTTGGCCGTCGCGTGCTCAAGACTTGCTCGATGCTCACTCTATACGCGGTGCAGGTCACGCTGGGGTACCTCCTCATGCTGGTGGCCATGACTTACCAGGTGGAACTCTTCCTCATGGTTATCTTCGGACTGATGGCGGGCCACGGTATCTTTAACCTGAAGGCGCGCGTGGGCGAGTCTGCGGACGCGTGCTGCCAAGGCCAAGACCCAGACACGGATGATGCAGACGGCGGCAAATTTATTGTCAAGGATACCCAGGACCCGAATCTCACAGAGACGCCAGTCGTGGGTTGGGAGGAGCCAGCGCGAGCACCGGGGCACTGCTGCTCACATGCTCAGCCCTAAGCCGTGCCTATTTCATTGCCTTGCTATCATCATTCACAGCTGACCCATTTTAAGTATTCGGTCTCATATGGCAATTTCATGTTTACACTCGCCCATCCCCCTTTACCTCCTCACACTCCACCCCCCTGCGCGGCCTTGTTTTCCATGCATTACCTGGCGAGTGAGTATGAAATGCCCAAAGATGGAATTTCACAGACATAGAAATTATCCTTGGCTCGCAAAAATATATCAGTCGGGGTGCGCTCCTCCAAACAGAGAATGCTGATACACGCACAGCTTTCCTTTCATGTGCCACCCTCTTTGTTTGCGTGCGTGCATGCAAGGTAGAGAGTCGCGTGGTTACATCGTCCTTCAAACAGTGCACAACGGGCCAGAGGGAGACTGGACTAGTATTGAAGGTGCAAGAGGTGTCTGAGACTGACAGTGATAGGAAGAACGGTTACATGCGCCGTAGTGAGGTGGCTGTAATCAATCTGAGCCCTCAGTTAAGCATCATAGCTGCGCTAGTTGGTGTTACTGGCAGTGAAGATGTCGGTTAAGCCTCCGCATCAACCTTGCAGAAACTAAAGATCAAGGACCAACTCCAATGCATCTAACTTTTACGCATCATCCGTTTTATTATTATCATGATTCGTGGACGCGTCGATTAAATAGGACATTACTTCGTGGATGCATCGGTTAAATGGGTAACTAATTCGCGGAACCATCGATGAAATGGGTAACTAATTCGTAGAGGCATCGATTTAATGGGGTATTATTTCGTGGACACATTGACTAGATAGGGCTCGAATTCATGGACGCATCAATTAAGTAGGGCACTGATAATTCATGGATGCATTGATGGGGGTTAAGCGAGGCTAATGCATCGATGCATCAACATGGGTCTCCTCACACATACAGCTATAATGAAACTGTGAGCCGGATAACTACCGGATGGTAGCCGTGTATGATATAGCTTAGCAAGATCGCATTACTCTTGACTTCGAGAGTCATCTTCTTAAAGTTCAAATCGGGCGATGTAGAACTGTGCAAACACAATTAGTATGGAAGGTAACTAACGCATACGTAGTTACATTCACAATCGCACAAAGGACAGTCACACAAACAGCCAACATGAGGCACGGTGTCGGGACGAAGGAAGGGAAGAGCATAAGCCTAGCGACAGCTCTGTTTCGACTCACTAGACTAGTGTATAGTGTATAGTTGTGTCTGGTCAGGACACGTACTAAATACATTTAGCAGAATAGCTTATTACATTATATGCATGTAACTTATAACCAGTAATTATTTACTATAGCACTCCCTCTTAAGATGGCCACGGGATGAATGGTTGCATTGGGTCCGCTTCTCCCTAGTTGGCACTTCGGTCTCTTGCGAGTACATATCATGGAAGGGGTATGTAGGGGTAGTACATGCCGGACATCATCAAGTTTGGCAAATACCGCAACCCGGCAGACCCCAATTCCACGTGGTCTTTGAGGCAGTGCCACTTTAAGTCGATATGCTTGGTCTTCTCATTGACCAGAGCGTTTGGCGAGTATGCAATCGCACTCCAGTTGTCTTCCCAGATTGTGGTAATTCCGCTGACGGGCTCGTCGAAGATCTCCCCCATTATTTGGCGGTGGATGCCCTCCTTGGGCGGCGTCCGTTGCGGAGTAATACTCAGCCTCACATGTAGACAATGCGACACACGAATGTTGCTTGGACTTGTAGTTGACGGGGCCTCTGCCCAGTGATATCCGGATCGTGACTTACGCTTGCGACTATCATTCGCTCAGTCTGCATCCGCGAAGCATGCGAGTTGGATGGTGTGGTCCATCCCTTTCATGTCTACATCAAGACCTAACTAATTTCAGCCATGCAGACATGCACTAACCAATACAACTTTCTACATAGTGCAACAAGCATATCATTGGTAATGGTGACACCGGCCTTAGTACAATAACCATGTTTCTTATGCTCAACATCATAAGTGTCATTCGTACAATACCACGAAAGCAACCATCCCAGCTACGGCCCATACCAACCCGTGGCATCCTAATAATACGTCGGTATATCCAACCTGCCCTCAGCCAAGTCAGTCGCATATAAGACCTCGGAAGGACTAACACTTGATTTAACATTATTTCTGCTAACAATATTCCCCTCGCCTTTGCCAGCATCCATTGACCTTGCTTACATATTCACTAGATATGTCTCGTTTCGGCACCTTTTCCGTTCCGACATGACCCCCACCCTCTTTGCAACTCTACCCTCCTCTGCTCAAATTTTTTCGACTTCCTATCGCGCGCCTTCCTACATCATGCCGACCACTCGTCCTACTCCGTATGCTCCTTCTCATCCTCCTTACGGTGCTTCACCTCCATATGATGCTCTTGTGACTCGTGCGGCCCTTGCGGACGACAATCAGCCCATGGACGTCAATCTTTCCGTTACTCAACTCGCCGCCGCTAACGCTATCAAAATCCAACTTCTTAAACTTTCAACCTCGCCACTTTCTTCCGACATTCCACACGACGACAGCCTCCGTAACCCGAAAGACCTCGCAGCCACTAACCGTTTTAGCATCACCCTCGACGAAAAAAATTGACGAAAAGACGTGGAACCCGCATCAAGAGGGCTTCATCTTCCGTCAAATAATTCCCTACTCAGTTCCTCGCGCTCGCTACAAAACCGTCCTTACCTAACATCCCGTGATCGAGCGCGGATTAATCCCGGGTGTTCGTGTTACCACCCACTTCGCCTCCTATTACGACTGGCTTGTTACACTGCTAGCCCACTTCTACGCCGGATCCCGCTTATGGCAGCTTGTACTTAATTACACAAAGCATCTAACCATGAACCCGCAAAACATATGCATGCTACGGACATCGATCTCTTGAATAAGATCACCGGTGCTTTCAACCAACTCCCTAAGGCGGATCGCTTCAGTGAATTTGTTGTGGTCGCTATGGTTGTTGAAGGCCTAATTGGCCATGTTAACGGGAAGTGTGAAGACACTGCCGCCCATAATGTGCGAGTCGCTCAACACCTTCCACATCCTCAAGCGCTACCTCCAGGCTGTTGACCAACTACACTCGACTTACTCCCTCATGCGCAAGCCGATATTCTACTCAAATTACCCCTCCCCCTCTCACAACCGCCCACGACCTTATTATGCTACCGGGGATGTTACTTGAAAACGCGACGCCAACCGTAATCGTTTTATTGTCCCTCTGCAATCCCCCCCCCCCCCCCCCCCCCGCCGTAATACATCCACCAATAAACCTCGACCGGGCCATCGTCGCTACCAAGGCCGTTGTGACGGTTGCAATCAATTGGCCCGTTCATTTATGCTATGCCCTACCACATCTGACGCCGATTAAAATTTCCGGCGTGATAAAGTCGCTTCTAACAAGGCCGCCACGGAAATGACCCGCCTTAACCTTTATCGCAAATGACGCGATTGGGCTGTCGCTAGAATAATTGTATGTAATGATTCAGTTATGCTAGCCAAGCTGCGACTCCATCAACCTGCCCCCAATTGCCACGGTGACTTTGATTCGGAAGGGCTTAACGGAGCTAACATTTAAGAGGCGAAAAGTTGCAAAGCTACCGATGGTGAGACTACCGGTCCTTCACTGAACCTATTTAGTCGGACCACCAACCACCCTATACAATACATGGGTCCAACCACATATCCGCGTTATTGGATGACATGCCTCATGCCCAAAGCCATATGCGAACATCTGCCAACGCCACTTCTTCTGCCACCACATTGCCACTACCAACCGACTCTGCCACTACCAATGCTGATTTAATTTCGCCAATTCTTTGCCCAAACGTAAAAACGTTTGTGCCTTCTATAATTACTATAAACGACTTATACATCTTGCGCTTTTCAGTCCACATATGTTTCTACGACGATACTAGCTATTCCATCGCTACCCCACAACGCTCATCAACAAACTCCCGGTGACACACCGGCGACCATTATTTTACCACGATAGCATTCCTCCATCGGTCAGTCGTGGCTTCCACTCTTGAGTAAGTGTAAACGTATTCAGTCGTACCCGGCTGAAACCTACCTTTGCCACACTGCCACTTTAATTTGTCACTGCCTCAGCTCCAATGGGTCCCACTCGCTGGCCATTAGATGTCTATCTCCTTACCAGACTGTCGAAGAACGATAACCGACTGCTTGGAATGACGCCGGTCGCTCCGCCCATCCCAAAGCTCTAATCTGCGAATCACAAGGTAAGGAATATACGCCAAAGACAATTATAAAATAGTCTCACCAACCCCACCTCCTCACCTATAAACAATACATTACGTCTACTGCATATAGTAATTTATTACTTCTCGAACTTACCCTTCCAAAACACGAGCTAGTGCCCCCTCCCACGGTTCTACTAGATCTTGGCTCAACATTAAATATCATCGATAACAAGTATGTCACTTCACACCACCAACCTACAACAGCCATGCCAAATGAAATTCGCATTGTTATGGCCGACGGTCGTATTTCGCCTGCGTCCCTGATTTGTACGTTAGCCATGAACTTCTCCGGTTTTTCCGCAGTGTATGTTTTGGATGGTAATTACCACTCTTCAATAATCTTTTCATTGCGTACTAGTCATTTCTTTTTGAAAAACTACAACCCGGTCATTTATTGACAACCTATACTTGGAATAAGGGTTACAACCTTACCTAAGGTTTTTTAGAATAGCGCCTCCGACGCGGAATATAAGCGAAGTGCAGGGGCGAGCTATGTCGCGCTTCTACATACGGTTACGGGTGGAATCGGACGCCCGCTCTTACAACATTCATTGGCATGTTTTAAGCCTTCCCACTACCACCCAAGTTTTTGCTCGCACACACACCATTTATCGACATTCCATACTCAAGTTTTCGGAATTGAGCCGGGAGGGGGCTCTATTTATGGAATGGGCGAGCAACTGGTCGGGAGGGCGTGCCGGTAGCGGGGAGCGCAAGGACATGCATTTGGTCGGGCAAGTTCCCGATACCAATCGGCCCACATGAACGAAGACTACCTTGGAGGAGCGCGGGGTATATAAAAATAATATCACAAGTTGGAGCACAAGTTGCAGGAAAGGGACGGCTCAAGTTGCAGCTGGAGGGTGTTCCGGCGAGGGGGCCCGTAGGCGTGATTTAAAGGCGTTAAATCAACAGATAACAAGGCTGCTGTGAGGGGGTGAGCTTTGATGTATACCACCTCAATCAAACCCCATGACCGACAGTCTTTATCTGTAACATGTATTTCGTGTCGTTGTGCCGGTCCCATGTCAGTTTGCAACCATGATCGCCACACTTTGTTGCATGCATAGTCGCACTACTCTTGTTATTGCTGCTACTGCTGCACTATGACTTTTTATTGTTGCTGCTGCTTGTTGATGTTGGTGATGGCTTTGCTGTTGCAACAGCTGCATGTCAGTGCTTTTGCTCTAACTTCAAGCTATTGAATTATCGATGCTTATGTTTGTATAGCCGATGCAAGGCACACACACACACACACACACACACACATGCGTACACACATGCGTACACACACATGCACACTCACATGCACACACATATACACTCACATGCACACATACATACACACACATGTACACGCAAATATACATTGCTGCTGCTATTGTTGCTGTTGTTGTTGATGCTGCTGTTGCAAATTAGTGTGCACCTACTACTGCTGTTTCTGCGTGTTCATGTGTCTATTTTTCTGGACGGTACTCCCATGTGTACTGCGCGAAGCACCAGTTGTAGCCAAGCTGTGAGGGCGTCCGCTGTCAATTTTGTCGTAAGCTCGTGCATACTAATGGCCCATCGTTTGTGAGGAATCTGCCCCGCGGAAACTTGGTACGGACGAAGTCGATGAAGTACCCTAGCAATTCCGCGATGTTTGGGTGAGCATAGTCTGGCAATTCACATAGGAGCTTTCATTCCGTGAAAGTACCGCGTTGTTCTCTTTTTTCTGTGGTAAAGGAGGACTCCACCGGTTGGTGTACACAATAGGTCACCAGACTGGCACTCAACTCATGCTCCCCCGCGACAAAAAATATGAATAGAATAACCGTCGGCATACACGATCTAATAGCAGAATGGAGTCTGAATGGTCTTGTGCCCAAGTGTATGTCCGCTGCGTGCGCAGGTCCTTGGCGAGGTACTCGCTGTTGGTTGCAATGACTATACTAGTAAAGTTTCTTTTGCTGATTGTTGCGCTGATATTGCTATTGAAGAGTGATCTAGTTCGACGTGGCTGCGCCTCCCGCTACCGGGATCTCGCAACAACTGTTGGCTGCTGACCTAGCGCACAGACGCGCTCATGCATATAGGCAAATAACGGTAAATGCAAAGTTGGAGTAAAAATAATGGTCACATGCAAATTTTTGAGAACAACTAGTCGGCCGCCTAATTCCGGCCCGACGGGTACCGCCGATGTTCGCCGGGAGGATGCATGTATCCATTACTTCTATCCATCATCGCACAGAAAAAAATATTATCCTAAAACCTTCTCCTGTGGTCCGTAAGGGCTTTGCAGCCTCGATAGTATTGGTCCGTCCGCTACCAGGGAGGTGAAAGGCATAGCGGTCCATGCTTCGTTGGTAGGGTCGCTAGTCGGTACAAGAAAAAATAACCGGCAAATCGCGCGGTAGGTACTCCGCTCATGCGCCCCGATAGACGGTCTCTAACGCCCTTATTCCGTATCAGTGTGAAAATTCTGACTCCTTGCCACACGGAAAGGAGTGGTGGTTGTCGCCTTTTACACCCCGACGGTGTCGGCGCACTTCTTCAGTCGGCTGTGCGGGCGACATGCGATATCGGTAGGTGGACGAGTTGATCTGGATGATTTCTTCTGACCGTCATCACATGGTCCCGATTCAACCAAATGACACATGCTGTAGCTCATTACATTAATTTTTGAGTCTCATTTTAGGGAAATATTCTCACGCTGTTTGGTTTGAATCGAGCAAAAATTGACACGTGGATACGTGAATGTGCCTTAAGTGTCCGCAAAAAGGGCCCGGAAGGTAACTGCGTGGTTCCCTCAAATTCAATGATTCACACACAATTACATGCCCTATTCACTCACGCCCCGCTACCGTTGACATCGTACACGCTAATGCTATGGCACGCGAAATAAATAAACATGGATCCGTCTACTGGTTTTTGGCGCCATCTTGAAAGAATACGAGCCACATTTTCGACTTACACTGACATCTTCCTTGCCGATGACATAGCATGTCTTACAACCGACCAATCGCTCGCTTACACTGATAAAATCCGCTCCCTCCAAAACATAAAAGCATTTGTGCACTCTTGGACCCACTTCATCCCTTTCGCCCTTGCCTTGAGCACAACACCCCCCTCTCACCCGACGCCAGAGTACCTTCCCCTGAAATACACCGTTTATCCTCCGCGGCACTTAACTAATTAAAAGCAAATAACTGACTCCCTAGACATAGGATTTATTTCAAAATCTTATTCGCCTGATGCCGCCCCCGTTCTCTTTGCTCGCAAAGCCAACAGTGGTCTTCTTATGTGCATTGACTACCGACAACTTCGTAAATACACGCGCAAAATTGAATTCCCTATCCCCAATGCCGATATGCTCCTTGACGTGCTTTCCAATTCAAGCCGTGTGCAATCGAAGGAGGCCACATAACCTTTTAATCAATCCCTTCGTTAATTACAATCTACAATTGCATACCAACAATCTGACATCTTCCATCTCTCTCCAGCTGCACTTCCACTTGCAATCGCAACAACAAGCAAGTAGATAACGTATTTGTGTCAGCATCTAGCTATCGCCACATTTTGGTTGTGATGCTCCTATTGGTAATATTGTTGCTGTTGAGGCTATTGGGAGTGTTGCTAATATCGTAATCCGTAGAACGCCCTTCCAATGAAAAAAAAGGAGTCTAGTCAGTAACGAGTACATGCTCAGTGTCATGCAGTATTATGTTAAAGGACAATAATATTGGGAGTGTTGCTATTGGTGATATTTTGGTTGTTGTTGGAGCTACTGACAGTAGGATCATTGCCGTTGGCAGTAGTGCTTATGTTGGTGCTGTTGGAAGTGCTATGGATGGTGGTGTTGTTCACAATGCTCATGGTATTGGTCATTTTGTACATGGTGATGTTGTTGGTACTATAGTTAGCCGTAGCGCCTAGTGCTACTCTTGAAGCTATAAACATTGAGTACAAAGGCTGGCAGTTGGCGTTTATATCATATGGTATATATACAAACAAGTATAGTACGCGTGTGATGTCTTTGAAATGTACAACTAATATCGTGACAAAATCAATCGTTGCCACAACGCATGCTCGATAATCCTTTGCCGCAATGGCTGCGCTAATGTTGTTCACTGTTGCGTTGCCCTATGATGGGCTTAGCGGTAATGCTTCCCGCGTTATATCTTCCCCTTTGTCGTAGTTTGATACATACGTGGTATGTGGCCACATTTGTCAACTATACTTTTTCGGTGAGCCGATAAAGCGCACGCCTAATACGCAGAACGTCGCGGGTTCGATACCCGGTGTGTCCGATCATGGTATGTAGGCGTGTCACGGTCCGAGATGAACCCCCTGTTTCCACACCTTTCTGTTGGCGACTTTCCGTCGCTTTTTTGGACAAGTGAGAAAACTGTCACGCATCGTACTCTATATACGGGAATGACTGCATGCAAATTGTTTCAACGCTACTTCATCTAGATGTCATGTGTCGCCCCAATTCTTCTCGGATCGTCAAAATTTGGAAGCGCGTTGTAATGCAGGTTTGTTGTTTACATATGGGATGTTGATCTTGGTATTGTACAATTATTTTGGTATCACCCAATCATTTCGTGTAAAATTTAAATGTTATGTCGGTTGGCAATAAGCATAACCAAATGAGCCTATGGCATTTCGTGTGGCATTTTTTAGTCCATGATGTCACCTTGGTCTCAATATCCAATTGTCTCGACCACACACACACACACACACACTTACACACACACACACACACACTTTTCAGTATGTATTTCTTATTCCTTTGATTGGGGTATTGTCATCCCGTGGCTCCGCCTCGACTCCCCCTCAATTCCAAATCAGCCTCTGCTTTTTCCCGACATTTGTTGTTTATTGTAAGAATATATTATATAGCGATTAACAATGAGTAAGCCCCCGTCCGGCTGAACGGTTGTCGTTGGACATCCTCACGCATCTGCATCGCATACACAAAGGTCAGACGGAAGGTGTCATTTTTATTGTTAACATCGATCTTATCAGTTTCGTAATATCTCAACAGTGTTGTCGGAAGGTGTTTCTGATGATTTTTGATAAAATGTATCGTCGTCATTGTAAGTACCAAAATATGTTACTCGGCGTGTCTCGGGTTGTGTCCATCGGGAGCGGCGGCAACGATATTTCGACTTCCGACAACTGCCTATTACAATGCCTTCGGCCCATACATGCGTAACGACGTGCAATCGCGGAAGGTGCGGAGTCGCTGTCTTGAATGCGTCCCTGCCCAACGGCCAACCCCCGCACGGTGCTGCTCGCCTTGCTCGATCTCTTTCGGTGCTGTTGCATCCGATTAGTTTTCGGAATATAAAGGATGATACTGACCCTTGGCGCTTGATATTCTAATTATTCGCGTTTGTATTTCTAATCACTAATAAAGCGTATATTTAGATGTCCGACCAAATTGCATATGTTTTCCGTATATTATCCACCATATTTCCGATTTATCAGCATTATTGTAAGTATGATTAATTTCTTCGCGGTACCTTACCTGGTACGTCAACGAATTTGTCAAAGCGCGGACGAAGCGATATCGGGTATTATCGGACACGCGATCGCACGGCCGCCTCGGACGGTAGACGGGGATGCCGCTTCGGATAAGTCCCTCAACGAAGGAGCCCGTATTACTGAGTACTTCCGTTGGCTCTATCAGGAGCGATTTACCCATATGATTTAGGTAGTATGATCCGAGGTCGGCGAGACCGCATATCAAACCCAAGGGCGCGCACGGTGCGCATTACATACGCCAGCGCGAAAGTGCAAAACATGAATAAAAGGCGCAGAAGACCCCGCCGACGACTGCTCTACTGACTGACAAGCCAAGTTCCGCATACGACTACCAAGTTCCGCACGCTACTACCGCTTGGTGGTGGCGCTTCTTCACAGACAGCGTGAATTCTGTGCTTGACTGCTATACACGACCATAGATTTTGGTAGGTGAACAAGATAACCCGGCGATATGGATCGACGAGTAACTGGATCCGGCGGTGGAGGCCGACACTACTTTAGGAGGGCGACTCTCGCAGCCGGAGTTTTGGCCCTGCTTGTCATCGCAGCGCCATTACAATCGAGTACTGGCGCTGTTGCTGCGATACCCAGTACGGATTTCGACCCATCGTGCAACAACGACGACTTCAAGCCTGGTTTCACTGTACAGGTAGGTATGACGCGCGCGCGCTCCAACAGTTCTGGGCACACTACGTCGTGCGCATACCACTTGTCGCACGCACAAACCACGCGCACGCGCGCGATATGTCAATGTCTTGTCTGTCACCGTTGCCTGAAAAACGGCGCGAGATGTCGTCATCGTCGTCGTCGTCGCGGGTATGTTTTGTGTAGCGCGATGGAGTGCGTACCTGTACGTAGATATCGCCATGTTTCTTATCAAAAGCTTCTTAACTTCCTTAATGAATGTCGCTATTCGACTATTTAATTATGTTAAGGGAAAAAACGACCTGCGAGTAGAAGTTCACAGCGCTGGACGCGTTTACGTGACGGCGGCAACACACATATGACTTCGCGCCCACCAGCGCGACTACCGAATGAGCAGGCCATACTCCGAATAAGGTTCATAAGCGCAAACGGCTCGAGCTTGTTCGGAAGTCATTACATATCCAATCGACTGATATCGAGTCAGCTCCGGTGTTCGACTGTTATATCGGTGACATAATGCATGAGAGCATTTGTAGCAGTATTCAAACCGGGACTTGTTCGCTTCGCCAGCATATCTTTGCGTCGACAAGTAGCAATTGATCATCAGTGAAGCGACTTTTTATCAGTCCCGGATACAATTATTCACATCGCGTATATGTCGCGTTTGCCATGGCGCAGAATGGCGGCCCTCTCCCGGAGCTGCCGGAAATCGAGCTCGACGGCTCTCAGCTGGAGCTCCACATGGTCGACAGGTGCATGGAGTTCAAAGACGACGGAAACTTGGTACGGACGAAGTCGATGAAGTACCCTAGCAATTCCGCGATGTTTGGGTGAGCATAGTCTGGCAATTCACATAAGAGCTTTCATTCCGTGAAAGTACCGCGTTGTTCTCTTTTTTTCTGTGGTAAAGGAGGACTCCACCGGTTGGTGTACACAATAGGTCACCAAACTGGCACTCAACTCATGCTCCCCCGCGACAAAAAATATGAATAGAATAACCGTCGGCATACACGATCTAATAGCAGAATGGAGTCTGAATGGTCTTGTGCCCAAGTGTCCGTCCGCTGCGTGCGCAGGTCATTGGCGAGGTACTCGCTGCTGGTTGCGATGAATATACTTGTAAAGTTTCTTTTGCTGATTGTTGCGCTGATATTGCTATTGAACAATAATCTAGTTCGACGTGGTTGCGCCTCCCGCTACCGGGATCTCGCAACAACTGTTGGCTGCTGACCTAGCACACAAACGCGCTCATGCATATAGGCAAATAACGGTAAATGCAAAGTTGGAGTAAAAATAATGGTCACATGCAAATTTTTGAGAACAACTAGTCGGCCGCCTAATTCCGGCCCGACGGGTAACGCCGATGTTCACCGGGAGGATGCATGTATCCATTACTTCTATCCATCATCGCACAGAAAAAAATATCATCCTAAAACCTTCTCCTGTGGCCCGTAAGGGCTTTGCAGCCTCGATAGTATTGGTCCGTCCGCTACCAGGGAGGTGAAAGGGATAGCGGTCCATGCTTCTTTGGTAGGGTCGATAGTCGGAACAAGAAAAAAAAACCGGCAAATCGCGCGGTAGGTACTCCGCTCATGCGCCCCGATAGACGGTCTCTAACGCCCTTATTCCGTATCAGTGTGAAAATTCTGACTCCTTGCCACACGGAAAGGAGTGGTGGTTGTCGCCTTTTACACCCCGACGGTGTCGGCGCGCTTCTTCAGTCGGCTGTGCAGGCGACATACGATATCGGTAGGTGGACGAGTTGATCTGGATGATGTCTTCTGACCGTCATCACATGGTCCCGATTCAACCAAATGACACATGCTGTAGCTCATTACATTAATTTTTGAGTCTCATTTTAGGGAAATATTCTCACGCTGTTTGGTTTGAATCGAGCAAAATTTGACACGTGGATACGTGAATGTGCCTGAAGTGTCCGCTAAAAGGGCCCGGAAGGTAACTGCGTGGTTCCCTCAAATTCAATGATTCACACACAATTACATGCCCTATTCACTCACGCCCCGCTACCGTTGACATCGTACACGCTAATGCTATGGCACGCGAAATAAGTAAACATGGATCCGTCTACTGGTTTTTTGCGCCATCTTGAAAGAATACGAGCCACATTTTCGACTTACACTGACATCTTCCTTGCCGATGACATAGCATGTCTTACAACCGACCAATCGCTCGCTTACACTGATAAAATCCGCTCCCTCCAAAACATAAAAGCATTTGTGCACTCTTGGACCCACTTCATCCCTTTCGCCCTTGCCTTGAGCACAACACCCCCTCACACCCGACGCCAGAGTACCTTCCGCTGAAATACACCGTTTATCCTCCGCGGCACTTAACTAATTAAAAGCAAATAACTGACTCCCTAGACATAGGATTTATTTCAAAATCTTATTCGCCTGATGCCGCCCCCGTTCTCTTTGCTCGCAAAGCCAACAGTGGTCTTCTTATGTGCATTGACTACCGACAACTTCGTAAATACACACGCAAAATTGAATTCCCTATCCCCAATGCCGATATGCTCCTTGACGTGCTTTCCAATTCAAGCCGTGTGCAATCGAAGGAGGCGACATAAACTTTTAATCAATC
This sequence comes from Tetraselmis chui, assembly GCA_026401115.1. Taxonomy (NCBI): domain Eukaryota; kingdom Viridiplantae; phylum Chlorophyta; class Chlorodendrophyceae; order Chlorodendrales; family Chlorodendraceae; genus Tetraselmis; species Tetraselmis chui. Next base: position 19,187 of record JAPMLY010000228.1, on the reverse strand, counting down.
CCTTCGTTAATTGCAATCTACAATTGCATACCAACAATCTGACATCTCCCATCTCTCTCCAGCTGCACTTCCACTTGCAATCGCAACAACAAGCAAGTAGATAACGTATTTGTGTCAGCAGCTAGCTATCGCCACATTTTGGTTGTGATGCTCCTATTGGTAATATTGATGTTGTTGAGGCTATTTGGAGTGTTGCTAATATCGTAATCCGTAGAACGCCCTTCCAATGAAAAAAAAGGAGTCTAGTCAGTAACGAGTACATGCTCAGTGTCATGCAGTATTATGTTGAAGGACAATAATATTGGGAGTGTTGCTATTGGTGATATTTTGGTTGTTGTTGGAGCTACTGACAGTAGGATCATTGCCGTTGGCAGTAGTGCTTATGTTGGTGCTGTTGGAAGTGCTATGGGTGGTGGTGTTGTTCACAATGCTCATGGTATTGGTCATTTTGTGCAGGGTGTTGTTGTTGGTACTATAGTTAGCCGTAGCGCCTAGTGCTACTCTTGAAGCTATAAACATTGAGTACAAAGGCTGGCAGTTGGCGTTTATATCATATGGTATATATACAAACAAGTATAGTACGCGTGTGATGTCTTTGAAATGTACAACTGATATCGTGACAAAATCAATCGTTGCCACCACGCATGCTCGATAATCCTTTGCCGCAATGGCTGCGCTAATGTTGTTCACTGTTGCGTTGCCCTATGATGGGCTTAGCGGTAATGCTTCCCGCGTTATATCTTCCCCTTTGTCGTAGTTTGATACATACGTGGTATGTGGCCACATTTGTCAACTATACTTTTTCGGTGAGCCGATAAAGCGCACGCCTAATACGCAGAACGTCGCGGGTTCGATACCCGGTGTGTCCGATCATGGTATGTAGGCGTGTCACGGTCCGAGATGAACCCCCTGTTTCCAGACCTTTCTGTTGGCGACTTTCCGTCGCTTTTCTGGACAAGTGAGAAAACTGTCACGCATCGTACTCTATATACGGGAATGACTGCATGCAAATGGTTTCAGCGCTACGTCATCTAGATGTCGTGTATCGCCATAATTCTTCTCGGATCGTAGACATTTGGAAGCGCGTTGTAATGCAGGTTTGTTGTTTACATATGGGATGTTGATCTTGGTATTGTACAATTATTTTGGTATCACCCAATCATTTCGTGTAAAATTTAAATGTTATGTCGGTTGGCAATAAGCATAACCAAATGAGCCTATGGCATTTCGTGTGGCATTTTTTAGTCCATGATGTCACCTTGGTCTCAATATCCAATTGTCTCGACCACACACACACACACACACACACACACACACTCACACACACACACACACACACACACACACACACACACACACACGCTTTTCAGTATGCATTTCTTATTCCTTTGATTGGGGTATTGTCATCCCGTGGCTCCGCCTCGACTCCCCCTCAATTCCAAATCAACCTCTGCTTTTTCCCGACATTTGTTGTTTATGGTAAGAATCTATTATATAGCGATTAACAATGAGTAAGCCCCCGTGCGGCTGAGCGGTTGTCGCTGGACATCCACACATATCTCCATCGCATACACAAAGGTCAGACGGAAGGTGTCATTTTTATGGTTAAACATCGATCTTATCAGTTTCGTAATATCTCAACAGCGTTGTCGGAAGGTGTTTCTGAAAATTTTTGATAAAATGTATCGTCGTCATTGTAAGTACCAAAATATGTTACTCGGCGTGTCTCGGGTTGTGTCCATCGGGAGCGGCGGCAACGATATTTCGACTTCCGACAACTGCTTATTACAGTGCCTTCGGCCCATACATGCGTAACGACGTGCAATCGCGGAAGGTGCGGAGACGCTGTCTTGAATGCGTCCCTGCCCAACGGCCAACCCCCGCACGGTGCTGCTCGCCTTGCTTGACCTCTTTCTGTGCTGTTGCATCCGATTAGTTTTCGGAATATAAAGGCTGATACTGACCCTTGGCGCTTGATATTCTAATTATTCGCGTTTGTATTTGTAATCACTAATTTGTAATCACGTATATTTAGCGTATATTCAGATGTCCGACCAAATTGCATATGTTTTCCGTATATGATCCACCATATTTCCGATTTACCAGCATTATTGTAAGTATGATTAATTTCTTCGCGGTACAATACCTGGTACGTCAACGAATTTGTCAAAGCGCGGACGAAGCGATATCGGATACTATCGGATACACGCGATCGCACGGCCGCCTCGGACGGTAGACGGGGATGCCGCTTCGGACAAGTCCCTCAACGAAGGAGCCAGTATTACTGAGTACTTCCGTTGGCTCTATCAGGAGCGATTTACCCATATATATGATGTAGGTAGTATGATCCGAGGTCGGCGAGACCGCATATCAAACCCAAGGGCGCGCACGATGCGCATTACATACGCCAACGCGAAAGTGCAAAACATGAATAAAAGGCGCAGAAGACCCCGCCGACGACTGCTCTACTGACTGACAAGCCAAGTTCCGCACACGACTACCAAGTTCCGCACGCGACTACCGCTTGGTGGTGGCGCTTCTTCACAGACAGCGTGAATTCTGTGCTTGACTGCTATACACGACCATAGATTTTGGTAGGTGAACAAGATAACCCGGCGATATGGATCGACGAGTAACTGGATCCGGCGGTGGAGGCCGACACTACTTTAGAAGGGCGACTCTCGCAGCCGGAGTTTTGGCCCTGCTTGTCATCGCAGCGCCATTACAATCGAGTACTGGCGCTGTTGATGCGATACCCAGTACGGATTTCGACCCATCGTGCAACAACGACGCCTTCAAGCCTGGTTTCACTGTACAGGTAGGTATGACGCGCGCGCGCTCCAACAGTTCCGGGCACACTACCTCGTGCGCATACCACTTGTCGCACGCACAAACCACGCGCACGCACGCGATATGTCAATGTCTTGTTTGTCACCGTTGCCTTAAAAACGGCGCGAGATATCGTCATCGTCGTCGCGGGTGATTTTTTGTGTGGCGCGACGGAGTCCGTACCTGTACGCAGATTTCGCCATGTTTAGCAACACAAGTTTTGAACTTCCGAACTGAATTTCGCTATTCGACTATTTAATTATGCGTGAGGGAAAAAAACGACCTGTGAGTAGAAGTTCACAGTGCTGAGCGCGTTTACGTGACGGCAACACACATATGACTTCGCGCCCACCAGCGCGACTACCGAATAAGGCCATACTGCTCCGAATAAGGTTCATAAGCGCAAACGGCTCCATCGAGCTTGTTCGGAAGTCATTACATATTCAATCGACTGATATCGAGTCAGCTCCGGTGTTCGACTGTTATATCGGTGACATAATGCATGAGAGCATTTGTAGCAGTATTCAAACCGGGACTTGTTCGCTTCGCCAGCATATCTTTGCGTCAAGTAGAATTTGATCATCGTGAAGCGACTTTTTATCAGTCCCGGATACAATTATCCACATCGCGTATATGTCGCGTTTGCCATGGCGCAGAATGGCGGCCCTCTCCCGGAGCTGCCGGAAATCGAGCTCGACGGCTCTCAGCTGGAGCTCCACATGGTCGACAGGTGCATGGAGTTCAAAGACGACGGCAACACGATCGTCAAGGCCAGGCACCGGCTGTACGAGTACGAGGACCCAAAGAACCCAGGGCAAAAAATTGTGGCACCCTACGGCCCCGTCATAAAGTGAGCGCCGCCACCTTCGAGCAACATGCACTTGATTGGAATTTGTTGCAGCTCATTCACGCTAGCTCATTTCGTCGTCTGCTTGACACAGCCGACTGCTTACAATTTGAATATCTGTTTTCGGAAAGCCTCGCGTCGTTGATATTGCAGTAGTTGCGCCATATACAGCTTTCATAAACGACGAGCGATGTGCATTTTAGGCATATCCATATATGTCACGAGCCACTGTGGCGACTGCGCCCCGTAAATCAGAGTTTATATGACAATATATCCTGTTCATATGCTAGTAACTGTCTTATTTCCACCATGCACGGACTCTCGGCTGAGGAGCACGCGCCGGATGGACACTCAGTGCTGCCTGGTCAAATACTTATCAATTTGGATAGCCAATATTGTTTATGCGCACATCACTGATCAAACTTATTTCGAATGTGGAAATGGTCCGAAAGACTGGCACATCAGGTTTCCTCGGTTCAATATATACTGAAAACAAGTTTAGGAAACATCTTTAAATCGGCGTCGCGCACGGTTTTATGGTTGTCACCAGATTGAAATTCCAATTACAATGAAGCCACCGGATGAATACATACCGCTCAATATATTTTTCATCGATATAGACATTGTTCAGTCTGAGCTGCGATCTTATCCTTGCATATCCATAACGCAAGTAACAGAGTGACAGTAACTATCGCAATGAAGCCACCGGAAAGCCGTCAGGGTTGTTACCCACCGCTCAACGCGATGACGTTTTAGCGCCTCACTTTTCGGCATTGTTGGCGTTCAAACAATCTAGCGGGTGCAGCGGTCGATCGACCACTCAGACTCGTCGCATTCCTATGGACTCCCGGTCACGATGCATGGCCGACCCGATTCTAAGCAAACCGCGCTGCCTGCGGTACACCATGTCATGTAATTATTACTGAGGTGCCGGCCGGTATAATATATGTATTTTAGGATGTGGCTGTAAGTAGCGTCTGATTTACTAAAGCACTGTGTGTGGACTGTTTGCTGGTGACACAGGATTCGCCCTGGGTGCGACTTTTCCATTAAGCTGAAGAACGACCTCGGACCGTACGACCCCGTCAACCCTCGGGAGTCCAGTATGCTCGACCCGAACGGATTCAAGCTCTTCAACACCGGAAATCTGCACACCCACGGGCTTCACATCGACCCCGGTAAGAGGGTGTCGCTCCGACAGCACCGTCGTGCGCCAATATGACGACACTTGTACCGTCACCACAAACTTTGCTTTGCTGGGTTGGCATTCATGATGGCCGCTGAATTCGGCGTTTGAGTGGTAGATGGGAATGACTGCACGTATCGCAGAGAATGAGAAGGGGCGCACCTGCATCAACGCAAAATTACACACCTGCAATACACAATATACAATCGACATCATTGTTATGTATATGTCTTACTTCTCTTTGCGGCTGCCAAATTATTGTGTAGTCACAATAATTGTTCACCTAATCTATGATGGTTCGGCGCCTGCACTGTTTTCGCGATTGTGATGCGTTACTCAACGAAAACATTTCCCAAAGTACATGATCGCAGGCCAGACGGATCAGGAATGTGTGGCATCGGCCTTCGACGGCCAGTGCTTCCCCGCGTCCGGCGACAACGTCTTCAATTTCGCGGACCCCGGCGGCTGCATAAACTACCAATACAAGCTGCCCAAAAATCATCTGCCCTTCGGCACCCATTGGTCAGCCCGATATCCTTTTTTTAATTGTGAAACGCGGCGAATTATTTTTGATATAAAGGCAAACTACCCTTATCCCCACTTGTTTCTGCGTGTATTATATAATGCGCAGTCGCATTTTATTCGGATGATCGTGTCACATGCCAACAAAGGCACATGTTCACTACTTAGTTTACAAAAAAAGTATCATTTGTAGTACCGTATCTAACAGAGCTGACGATAAGGGGACACACACACACACTTTTTAGCAAAATTTATTAGCGCACACACACACACACACACACACACACACACACGCACACACCCTTTCTCTCCCCAAATGTATTTTGGTAATCACTAAAATCATGCCATCGATTCTCTGGTACCCATCGTAGGGGTGCGCAGTAGTTAAGACGTGTCCCAGTACACCACACACACACACACACAAACCCTAAAAAAACTAATTAGCAAAAATAATGTATTAGGATGTCCTTCCTTTTACAATGTCATGTCACGGTTTTTATCATACAAAGATCGCGCGAAATCATTAAATCAAAGGTTGGGAACAACAATAAGTAAGATATGTTAAGCAAAATTAACTTATCGGTAACATATTAACGCTTCTTCCACAACCTGCGTTAAAAATTAAGCATGCTCTACTGATTAGGTTGGCTCTTTACTTTACAGAACTGTGAGTATGTGACGAATCCTTAACCCTAATCCCCGAAAACCTGAAAAAACACAACTATTCACAAATTGTCATTAAAAAACTTTGCTTATTTCTTGTATACTATTTGCAAATGCGGACACAAACACCGGCGAATACAATGAATAATGTACCGTTGCTCAATTTTACCATTTTAAACCCTAAACCTAACAAGGTACTCATGCACGCAACTGCGCAACGGCACGTACCCTCCCTCCGTAGGTACCACCCCCATCAGCACGGCTCCACCGCCATCCAGACCGCCACCGAGCACGGCTTCATCGACGTGAAGGAAGTCGAGACCGATAAGGAGTTGGAGGAGCTGCTGCCCGCCAAGTCAAAGTTCGACAGCAAAGCGTGCAGCAACGTGCGCCACATTTTGCTCGACAAGAAGCGAGAGAAGAAAATTATGTTGGAGGGGATGTTTTGGCGGAAGGAGCCAGACTCCGACGGCGAACTCGGCGACGACACCTTTCCTTTCCTGGCTCGGGCCGCCTTTGAAGCGGGCGAAGAGGGCGGCGTCCTCGCCGACCCCCCCGGCCCCCTCCTCCAGTTCCATTCCGACGGAACCACGCCCTCCAACTTTGAGACCACCTTTCAAGACTTTGCGCTGCTGAATGGCGCCTACAAACCGGACATCGACTTCAAGAAGGGCGTCTATCACCGCCTTCGCCTCGTCAACACCTTCATCATGCGCTGGCTCGACATCTCGATCCGCGAAGCGTAAGCGCGCGCGCACACACACACACACACACACACACACACACACACACACACACACACACACACACACGCAAACGCACGCAAAAAACTTACCGACACATAGTTAGTTACATACAGAACACTCGCATAGAGATAGACATACAGACACACATACATGCCTGCACACTCTCTCACACGCAAATAAACAAAGAAAACATTCACGAAGCATCCCCCCCATACACATACATATAAAGAAAACACCCCGACACACACACACACACACACACACACACACACACACACACACACACACACACACAGTCTCAACAATTCTTAATAAATAGATAAAAGTCTAAAATGTTAGCTCTATCAAAATGGGTGCGTGTTCTGACATCAGAGGCTCCACACTCGCGAGCCCGGGTCCAAACTACGCCGACCCGAAGGATCCTGCCGCGGTGTGCGAGATCTGGTTGGTCGCCAAGGACGGCGTGTACTTGCCCCACCTCCCGCGCCGCCTCACCTCCATCACTCTCACCGCGGGAGCCCGCGCCGACGTTCTGGTGCGTCCCAACACCTTCCCGCGGCACCGCCAGCCCTTGATAGTACAGTCATTGACATTATCAAAAGGAATGATTGCGCATTCACCACTTTGAAATAATTTGAGATTATACTTTCTTTTTTTCAACATCCACCCTCATCCATCCCATTCCGTGCTCATTGCCGATATCATTGGAAGCAATCAGTGTAATTCCAATGCATATTCATTTTATAAATGATGCAGTTATATTTTAGTTTGGAAAGAGTAAACATATGCGCGAAAATATCACATATGTATTGTGAGTACAACAATGCGATATTTTCCATATATGCTGCTAACAACAAATAAAAACAACGAAATTAACTTAACCGTGTATTTTGTTTTAATCATTTTAATGTCTGCGTGTCGTTGGTAATGCCTGGAAAACATTTTCGAACATTGCTTGGGATGTTTGACATTTTATTTAGCAGTTTTCTTCCATACATGCTGCCTAATAAATGAAATTTCTTACAATAAAAAGCAGTGGAGACCAGCAAGCAAAAATAAGAAAAGAGGAAAACACCTAAGCTGCTAAATAAATACAAACCACGAAAAGAACTTAATTATATACATTCTAATTTATTATTTTTATGCACGTCAATAATAATAATAATGATAATAATAATAAGAATAATAATAATAATAATAATAAGTCGTGGGAAATGCCTGGAAAATGGCACGTGTAGCTGTTAAAATCCAATAACAACTTCACAAATCGCATATTTCCCGCACCAAATAGCTGTGGAATGCGATGAATGCCGCGACGAGACGGAGTTAATTTGCCGAGCGCAGTATTGTCGCATATTTTTTTGTAGAGACGTCGCAGCAGATTGCAGCGATAAGTCGTCGGGCTGCTGAGCCGAGTGGCCTGTGCTTACGCGGCTGTCCTGCTCCTCATACTTGGGCCCTTAGATCCGTTGCAATGAAGACCCGGGGAAGCAGTTGGTGCTCGTCTCCGGCCGCGGCCCCCACTCGCCGCTCAGGAACTGTCGCGCCGTTCACTGCGAGCTGTTCGGCGACGAGCGGACGCAGTTTGACCCGGACCACTCCAGCAACGAACCGCGCCCGCCGGAGCTCAACTACAACAGGGGCGAACTCGCCAACATCGTTATCAAGTAAGCATCCTGCCGTGAGCTTCAACCTGTGTGGCAGTACCGAAAATACGCACCTGTGCTGACAGACGAAAGATAAAGGCGCCAGACATCACGCCGAGCGATAAGACACAGAGAGATTTATTCAGAAGACAATATCGCAAATTGTCACGATCCTGCCGTGTTCTGAATGGATAATATTGGACAAGCGACCACGCCCCTGCTAAAGCCCCAGACGGCGTTGTTCGGCGCCCGTCGCGGTGTCCGCGGCTGTGCAGGGGTTCCAAGAAGGAGGACCCGCAGCTGAAGGAGGATGCGTGCAAGACGGACTTCACCCCGTACGATTACCTCGACAAGAGGAAGTTCAACAACAAGGCCAACACTATCGAGCAGGTAACAGCAGCATAGAGCACGTCGAACCTTGGCGACTATAAATAAATGAAGGGACGACTAAAAAACTACTAACGTCACTCCCCGTCCCATTACCGCCTGCAGTCTGTCATCTTCGCCGACCAGCAGGGCTCGTGCGGCCTGATCTACCAAAATGCCGCGGGCGAGGTTTTCCCCGCTGGTGCCGATCCCGAGCCGCCCGGATCCTACGAGTTCGTGCCCGGCGACGACCCCGGCCTCTTCATGTTCCCCGACCCCAACCCCATCGAGATCCTTAAGCGCTCCGTGCAGAGCTGGCAGATCGGTAACGCAGGTAACCCTAAATGCAAGCCGATAATTACACCCTAACGTGTCAGTGCTACATCTGTAAACGCCGACAATCATGTGCTAACTCCCGCTGCTGCTACTGCTACAGATGAACACCCCTATCACCTTCACGTCAACCACTACGAGGTGCATGAGCTGCCGAGGGCCTGCATTGACCGCTCGGACGGCGCCAACAAGTGGCTGCAGCCCGGCGACTTCCACGACACCCTGCAGCTCCTCTGCGAGTGCGACCCGCGCATCACCAACGACTGCGAGAACCTCGCGATTGGCGCCGCCAAAATTCGGTTCTTTGCCGCCGACTTTGGTGGACGGTGCCCCTGCCCCAAGGATTGCCCTCGCCGCGATGGGTACGTACCTCGCCACATCTTCGACCTATTTTGTCGGACTTTTGGGCAAAACTTTGAATACCCTAAACATTGTCAGTATATGTTTGCCGTGGTCTGCCACACGACTTTTGAGTTTTGACGGTTTTTCCCATCTTTCCATATTTTCCATTTCTCGCTTTTTTTCTCTTCTTTTTCCTGGATGATGCTACGGGTAGTCTATGCGATCGAAAAAGTAGCACCCGCCAGAACTCCGTCGACTGAATCCCTCTCCTCCCCACAACCTTGAGCGCAGGTTCGGTGACGAACGTTTCTGGAAGTTTGGTTGGTACGACAAGAGCTACGGCAAGAACGACCCTTACGGGTGGAAGGACGACAAAAAGCAGTGCGTGGAGCAGTGCCGCGCCACGGACCGCTTCACCGTCATGCACTGCCACTATCTGGCGCATGAGGACGAGGGCTGTATGAAGACGATGAAGTACACCTGCGACGGCGGTCCCGGCTTTGTGGGCGACTGCGCCGACATCTACGCCGAGGAGGAGAAGTACGACAAAGACATCAAATGGGGACGCTACCTTTGAGTAACCCGTACAACCGGTATCGTACCTGCCCCTTCATACAAACTGCTAACAAAATGTTCAAGAGCTCCCGGCTGAGCATGTGCTTTGCTGGCTACTAGTTTCTTCCTGACGCGCCCTTAATATAAGTGGCTGCGAATCAAGACCCAAACCCGGCGTGTGCCGGTAGCTGTCCGCAAGCGACGGCACAAGGAAGCGAACGCCTGTGCCGCCATCTTCCAGTTACGTCGCCAGCGCTCGGGAATAACCGTGAATGCACAACAAATCCAAGGCAGCACGAGCAAGTTTCTAGCGAACTAGACGTGACAGCAGCACTGACCTCATCGAACTCTCGCTCTTTCGTGATCCCCCTGTTTCCCAATTTTCCCGCCTTTTTCCTCGTCCACAATGGCGGCGATACGTAGTGCTTGCCTCTAATAACTCTGTAACGGACAACTGACTCGTGAGACCGTCGCCGACTGCACACCCTCCAATGCTATGCTTCCGTCTCATGCCATTCACTTCCGTTCATGACGAGCGCAAGGTATCTCCTCGCCGGCTGTCGTGTCGCTTGTGTAGTTTCAGGTCAGTGTTGTAGAATCGTCTGCCATCTGAGATTATTCCTCACAATCGCTATTCGTCGCCGTTTCAAACATTGAACCGTCGGATGAAATAATGCTATAAAATATATCGATAGAAGTAATAAATATTGCGAATACAGCGGAAGGAATTTCTCATCTTAAAGGGAAAGGTTTTTCCCTCTATTCTTCTTTTTGCTTCATGGCCTCCATTTCTTTTTCCTGCAAGAAATTGAAATCATATCTGAAAGGGAGAGCGAAAGAGAGGAATTGCGAAACCATCAGAGGGTGAGAAGGGGAAAGCAACCACTTGGCATCCGAGAAATCGAAATGGCGTCATACGTAGCAGCAAGTTCCATAGTAAACGTATGAGTTCCCTTGTGTCGCGCCATGGAGTCCGTGACCCGCCGGTCACCCTTGCCCTCTTGCTTCGTCCCCTTTTTCCCCTGTCCACGTTCCTACTAGAGTGAGCCTTGCTAATAAATCGCCCAAACGTACCAGGTAAGCGACACCTTTAGCGATAGCCCGCAATATATCCGTGGTATTTTCTGGGCTCTGTTACAGTGTGCAGTACCCGTATCGACGTACTGATACTTCCACTATACGCAGAAAACCCCCAATAGTTTATTATTTCGTTACTCCCGAAGAGGAGCGGCGCAATGTTGCAATATATTATTGGAGCCTAATTTCCAAATGTAACCGTCTAATATGATATTTTACCGCTGTTGCTGATTGTGATGTGCGACAGTACATATCCGTCCGCGGTGGTAAGGTGGTCCTTACGAGCGGTGCTGCTGTTGGCTGCGAGTCGTCTGCTTCGACCTACTCGTGAAGGCGGACGAGCACTCAATACCCTTCCCTCAGGTTCTGAGACGAACTTCAACACCCGTCACCCCAGCCCGCGACGATGGAGGTGGAAGCGCCGGGCCACGGAGCGCCGCACTCGCAGCAGCGCATGCCCGATCGCGCGGATCCGCCGTCGAGCGGCGCCGCGGGCAACGGCAGCACCGACGGCAGCAGCGGGTCGCAGCAGCGACCAGCACAACGTTTCAGAAGACGTGCGGGATTCTGGCAGTTCCTCCTCGTCAGCCACTCCTTCACTGGCCTCATATTCGCGCGCCCCGACGACGCGCCGCCCATCCAACTCGCTGGCTGCTGCGGCGGCTGCTGTGTTTGCCTCTGCTGCGGAAAAGCGCGGTCGCTGACCGTTCGACACCGCCTCTTCATATTCCTTTTCACACTCGTGGCCACCTTTTTCATCACGCTCTTCACCACGCTCGGCCTCCGCTCCGGCTGGTGGGCGGTCGGCATCACCGTCCTCCTCCTTGTCCCGCTCACCTGCTGGCTCAAAGGTACCGCCTCCCGTCCCCGTGACGGCCTACTCGACACTCGGCACCCTCCACCCTCTCCCCCACCAGTAGCCACCCTTTTTTCCTCCATCTTTCGTCACGTTCCATATGGGCGATCACACCTTCTCTTCATGCATGCTTGTTGCACCTCATCCATTGCTGCAACTCAGTTACAAATTAATTGTGTGCAGTTCTTGTCAAGTTCGGGGAAATTGGCCATTAGCAAAGGCGGCGTGTGTTATTCATGTCTACAAATACCCCATTATCTTCAAGAGTGTGTGTGCGTTTGTGCGTTTGTGTGTGTGTGTGTGTGTGTTTCTGTGTATCTCTGTTTGGGTGGGTGCGCGTGGTGTGTGTGTCTGTGTTTGTATTTGTGCATGTCCGTGAATTTATATGCTGGTGTGTGTGTGTGTGTGTGTGTGTGTGTGTGTGTGTGTGTGTGTGTGTGTGTGTGTGTGTGTGTGTGTGTGTGTGTGTGCGTATACGTATGTGTATGCGTGTGTGTGTCGGTGGTTGTGTATTCGGTCTGTGCGTGCGTGTGTGCCTCTCTCGATCTGGCACGGAGTGCATATATTCGGAAGGAGATGGGGGTAGTTTCTTGACGGCCTGTAAGATAATGGCTGCGCAACTCTCGCCCAACTGCATTCTGAATGGGCGGCCAATGAAATTGACTCCTCTGCGGTGTTTCTCACCATACTAGGCTCGCTGCCGGCTGTGTCAGAGCGGCTCAACGCGTGGCAGCCGCAGGCGTGGAAGCCCTGGGCGCCTCGGGTGGAGGAGCTGCTGCTACTGGTGTGGCTGGTCATCGCGGTGGCCGTCGCAGCGGCGCAGGCATCGACGGGCCAGATCGTGGACGTGGCTCGTAATTTTGCTGTGGGGCTGGCTATAGCCAACGCCGTGGAGGTGGCCATCCTGGTGTGCCTTTACTGCCCGTGCAAGTGGTGCTGCTGTGGGGTGTGCATGCCGGAGGAGTACGAGCAGCCGTGGCGGCCCTACGACGCCAGCAAGCACCAACAGCAGCAGCAGCAGCAGTCTGACCCATGCAGCGCACCCGCGTCTGCTGTGTAGCTGCGGCAGAAGTCGAGAGAGAGGAGTAGCCTTCGTGCTGAATGCTGATGGAATGCCACGTCGGGTGTCAGAACATTTTGTGTAGTACGCGTGACAGTTGGCTTGGCGGACTGGTGATCTATCCAGCGTTGCTAATGGCACTCTCACAGCTCCGCGGATTGCAATTCCTGCGCTTGTGTGGGGTTATTGTGGGCAGGGCTGGCGGTGGTGCTTGTAAGGGAAGCGGGAGCGTGGAAGGTCGCCTTTAAGTTTTGTACATAGACAACGGTCGGATTCATGGAAATGAATTAATTATTTAATTTTCAACCACGCGTAACAACGATCGACCAATTTATTAGATTTACTTTATTTCGTTTTCTAAGGACAACACCGGTTATAATCATGACGGATATGGCAAATTTGATCATACCTGTAGCCATCATCCGCGCGACGCAGCAAAATGAATTGTGAGCTTACTTCGAATTGCAGCCGCCGAATACTTTCAATGCTATACACGAAATGGTACATGCTGCCCCTAACTTACCGGAGGATTGCGTGCTTTTTATCAAATTAGATGAGAATCTCTAAATAAATGTAGTATCGCGTATGCGCATCTGCATGCACGGCTGCATAAGATTGTTTATAAAATATGTGAATGAGGTTCGGACGAGGGGTCAGGTCGTCTCATCACAACCGCTGACGGTCGAGAGAGGGTAAACCGACAAGCGGATATCGGTCAGAAAAGGGGAGCCGAGCTGGCTCGAGCGTGCTCGGAGTGAGGCGTTTTGAACTCCTCGGACGCATCGACCACAAGGGCAATGGAGGAACGGCAGCTTCACGTCCACCACCTGGACGTCGCGGTCCGATGGCCGGACGACGTGGTGGAGCGCCGACTGCGGTGCGCTGCCTCTCACCTCATCCCTCGCACCAAACCAACCGATCCACCCAACCCTCTGACGACACTCACCTAAGAAGCTCCTCCCCGCCTTAAAGACGGATTAAGCCGGCTCCTCTCTCCTCCTACAGTTCCGACGAGAACCTACATATCTACCGTTTTCGAAACTTCCGACTCTCGACCGAGCTGTCGGAGAAAAACTTGTCGTCATCCGCTCTGCTGTCGACTCAGTCCCCACTCACTGGCCGTTCGCCCCACCAAACTAATTTACCTTTCGCGTTCTGCAGGGATTTTGGGCAGCGCCTGCCGCAGAGGGTGGAGGAACCTCCGCAGGGGGCGGCTACGGAGGAGCAGCGCGCTTTACGGACGCTGATGCAGGTGCGCGGCGACGACAAACCGCGACCTCTTTCACAGTCGTTAGTCCACCGTCAGCTTCCGACACCGCTCACGCCCACAGCGACCCCCTCGATTCTTTACCGCAGCACGCCATAGCTTGGATATATGTTTGTGTTTGACATCCGGATTTTGTGCGTGGTGTTCAGTATTACCCGGCGGCTTGGTGTGACAAAGTCAGCGGCGCGGCACTCACTCACTTACTCACTTACTCACTCACTAACGAAGCGCAACTTTTGTGGCGAGGTAGGGGATGTGGGAGAGCTTACGCACGTGGGGGACACCTGAGAGGTGTAGCGAGGCTGAAGAAGTGTCCACGTCCGAGGGTACTGCTGGTGGTGGTGGGTGTGTTGATGGTGATGGTGTTGAGGAGGTAGAAAGCGAAGGGGAGGTGGGTATGATGAGGGAGTCTAACTGGCGCAGCCTCTCCTCTGACGTGCTGGACGCCGTGATGGCTTGCTTGTGGGTGGGAGACCACCGTGGGGTGCGGTTGGTGTGCCGGGGGTGGCGGGAGGCAGTGGGTCCGGCGGTGCGTGAGGTGCAGGTGTCTGACGCACGCCACCTCCCTCGCGTCCCCACGTCCTTCCCTCGCCTCCACACCCTCGACCTCTCCCGATGCCCCACACCCCTCTCCGCCCACCACCATGCTCCCGCCCTCCTCGCCCTCCCCTCTCTCCCCCACCTTCGCGCCCTCGCCCTTCCCCCGCGCTCCACCCTCTGCCCCGCCCTCCTCAGCTTCTTCGCCCGTCTGCTCCGCGACCGCCCACCTCACCCTCCCCCTCCCCCTCATCCTCACCCTCACCCTCACCCTCACTTGCTGACCACCGACCAAACCGCCCCCGAGCACAGCCGTCTGCTGCTCATTGACTGCGTGTGGCAGGGCGACGCAGGGGTGGCCGCCTCGCTGAGCAGCTACATCCAGGTGAGCTCCGCAAAACCTGGTGTCCCCCTATAGTCCTATATGTCTCTATAGTCCTTTGGTGTTGACAGCTGTGTTTCCAAATTGGGAGAGGGGGCAGCTGAGCAATCCCTTGTTTGGCCTTTTTGATCAATTTTCTGTGGTGCGCCATGATTTCGTGATTTCTGTGCTGCGGCGGCGAAATGAGGTGGATAGTCATTGTTTTTGTTTACGGGTGTTTTTCCTCGGCGAATAGTGTTTCAGCTGGAACTGGTGAATGGGGAGTGATTGTGAGAAAGGGCGGTGGGATGCATAGTTGAGGGAATGAGTGAGCGTGGGGATGAACCAACTGATTTGTCAAGGGGTGGTGGATGGTAGGCTGGCTGGATGAATGTATTAGGGAGTGAATGAAGCGAGAGTGCGCAAATTGGAGAAGTGAGTGAATGGGTGGATGAGTGAGTGAATGATTGGATGGATGGGTGAATGGATGGAAGGGGGGGTAAGTCCAGGGGTGGATGGAGACTTTCTTTGATCACCCAATGATACGCTAATACTAGTGGATTGATGCATGGGCTGGCGAGTGGCCGACTGCTTGTCGTATGGATCGGTAGTAAGGAATGGGTTGGGGGATGGGAGGGAAGGAACGGAGCGAGCGAGCGAAATGGTGGGTGGGTGGGTGGGTTGGATGCGGGGAGGGCTGATGGCGAATGAGTGAAAGAGAAAAGTGATGCAATGAATGGAGGGTTGGGCCAATGGCGGGATGGGCGAATGGGTGGGTTGTTCAATGAATGATGGCGCGTGAAAGAGTATTGTGGCAGTTGACAGTGGCGGTGGCAGACTTTGTCAACGCTCGCGACTGCTGTATGCATTCCTCACCCTCCTTTGGTCATTTCTGCTTCATACATAAAGTGTTGTGTTGTGCGAAAGATGGTTCCATCGGCAATGCCGGCGCCCATGACAGTCTGACCCCCCTTTCCTCGGCCCACTGCGCCCAGGAGCCCTGGTGCGACCCGCTCGCCGACGGAGGCGACGCTGCTGGAGAAGAGGAGGGCGGTGGGGACTCTCCTCCTTCGCCTCTTGAGGCCGCCTCTCTGACGGAAATCGACCTCAGCGGGTGCGAGTCGCTCAGCGATTCGGCGGTCGGAAGCCTCGCGGCGCTCTTCCCGCACATGACTTCCCTCTCACTCGCGGTGGGTCCCCCTCCCTGCTGGAATTCCGAGTTTCCTACTCTTGGAGGGTTATCCCCTATTTCAGCGTCCTACTTGTGGAGGATTTAGTGTCCTACTCTTGGAGGGTTGTTTCCTACTTGCTTAAGTTTCCTTCTCGTGGAAGATTGAGTTTCCTATTTGGTTTCGTACTTTATTCAGTTTCCTGTTGGTTGAGTATCGAGTTTCCTATTTAGTTTCCTGCTTAGAGTTTCCTTCTCGTGGAAGGATGTTTCCTACTCCAGTTCCCGTCTCGTAGCGGCTTGGGTTTGCTCTCTATTTGGGTTTCCTACTTGTGGAATATTGCTTTCTGTTTGGGTTTCCTACTTGTGGAATATTGTTTCCATTGGGTCCCCCTCCATTCTGCGTTCCTACTCTTGGAGGGTTGTTCCCTATTTCAATTTCCTACTTGTTGAGGATTAAGTTTCCTACTCTTGGAGGGCTGTTTCCTATTTCAATTTTCACTTGTTGAGGATTAAGTTTCCTACTCTTGGGAGGGTTGTTCCCTATTTCAGTTTCCTACTTGTTGAGGATTAAGTTTCCTACTCTTGGCAGGATCTGTTTGCGCTATTTCCAGTGTCCAGCGGAGGACATCAGCATCCGGCGCTTTGCAGGTCGACCAGACATGGTTGGGGTCTCCGCAGGCCCCGCACTTCATTGCGAACTTGGACTTCTTTTTGTCCGCGGTCCATCCCCCACCGCCACGGCCACCCTGCCGTTTGCGATCCGCAAGGAAGGCATTGACCGCAGGCCCGGAATCAGCAGTGTCCCCCTTGTTGGAGACATCTGCATCAAGATTTTGAGCCTGGTGGATAATGCTCCCCATCACTTTGTCGGCTGACATGATGAAGTCGGTGTCAAAGGCATTAATCACACACTGTTTGGCCTGGCCATACTGCCCAACGTTCGACAGACCGCGAATCATGACCAGAGCGAGGACGTGGGGGTGAATGGCTGCAGAGCCATCTTTCAGCTGCAGGCAGTCGTTCAGCTCATCGAAGCACTGCTTCACAGCGTGGACGTATGCCGAGACTGATTGACCAGAGGCCTGACGAACCATCATGCGGTCCAGGAGCGACAGCGTGCGTGAAATGGACTGTGCGTCCAGTCTCTCGCACAACACTTCCCATGCGGCTGTCCCGCAGTCGAGTCGTCCAGCGGGGACCCCCGCGATGGCCTGTGCGGCTGGCTTGTTCTGGCGGCAGCACTGAACGAGCATCGCGTGCGCGAACCGCTGAGCGACTGGATTCAGAGGCACGCCAGAGGAGGAAAGAGCAAGTTGAGGGATCAGTGCAGCCCCCTTAATCGAAAGGAAAGACAGAAAGTCGCGCTTCCAGGTCTTGAATTCACCTGTCCTCGGCATAAGCGGAGCGTCCATGCGAAAAGACCGGGAAAAAGAGTCACCGTCGAAGTTGGTGGCCCAGTCTGCTGTCATCGCAACGAACTCCGGGTCGATCGTGGGCCTGCGGCTGGCGCTGCCGTGGAGTGGAAGTTATGGTTACACGGGATGTCTAGCCGGCCCCGCTAGGGGGCCAGCAGTGGGGACAAAGGAAGTGAAAAGAGAGAGATGGCGGCCGGCAAAGGCACCGGCAGGGCCGGCCGACCGCCACTAACGGGGAAATAGAGTACCGCTATTAGTACAACACTAAGTACTAAGATAAGGACTAGCTACCTTGTACATAAGCACTAGGTAATGCAATGCTAGTGCTAACACTCCCCCTCAAGGTAGCTTAGGTCTTGTCGTCGCCCTTGCTTGTCTTTAAGGAAGGAGTCATCTTGGTCGTAGGCGTTGTTCTGGTAGCGGTATCTCAGGCCGGGTAGGTGACGCTACAGGTGCTCACAGGAACGGGATGCTACCGGCGAGTTGCCGACAATAAACTGGTCCAAATGTACTGCTTAATGTACTAGTCTGACATGTAGCGGGAAAACCGTCCACGGGCGAATCAGCTATCGCATGAGAGCGACCGGCGAGTGCGGGGAAAAGCCAACAGGGCTGCCACAAGCGTGTAGGCACTCGAAAAGAATAGTCGGGCGCTATCGTGTCGACTCCCCCCCCTTCGCCGTGGGCAAGGTTAGAACCTCGCTTTGTCAGATGAGCGTTGCGGCGTTGCCTCGGGAAAAAACAAAAACAGTACTATTTAAAGTACGCGCGGGCCGAATTTTCGCGAATCGGTTTGAATTTGATTTTGAAACCAGATCCGGTCGATAGCATCGGTGAGCTGTGAGCAGGGTGGTGTAGACAACCAACCTAGGGCGGCCATATGTGACCATGGGCGGCTGGTGTCGGTAGTGGTAGTTCAAGCGAGTATCTGGGTTGCACGCTCTTCTCCTTGGGTGGCGGAGGCGGTACTGCTAGCCTAGGGCGGCCACGGGGGACCTTGGGCGGCTAGCGTCGGTGTTGACTTCACAGCGAGTATCTGGGTTGCACGCTCTTCTCCTACTTGGGGCTGCCGTATTTCGGAGGTCTGACTATCCCGGGTAACGTTGTGGAGGGCCCATAACCTGTTGAACGTGGTATGCACGGTTCGATAAGGAAGATACTGTAACGTGATGGTTACAGGTGCGCTACACGACCAGCCTTGGGTGGCGGCTGGTGTCGAGACAAGAGTGTGTTTCAGCTGTCGCTGTCAGCTGTCTGTGCGCTAGTTTGTGATATCGCGCTCAGACATTCTAGGTGATGTCCTGTACATAAGGACTTCTATCAGAGCATACATTAGCTCTCTGTAACTAATCTGCATTAGGAATTACTTACAACAGGGGTATGTAGGGGTAGTACATGCCGGCCATCA
>JAPMLY010000227.1:100000-278400 GCA_026401115.1 Tetraselmis chui | reverse complement strand
ACAGTCGCCGCGGCTTGGGCTTGTTCGAGTTTCGCGGCGAGTGCGGGTAGGGCAGACCAAGGGGGGTTGCAGTAGTTGTTCTCGCGTTTCCACGCCGCGTCGGGAAGGTGTAGGCAGTCGATGTCCTCGCACCAGGGGTCGCGCCAGCGGGCGTTGAAGCGTGGCAGTTGCGTGTTGAGCATAGAAGCGAACCGGTCGATTGTATGCGGGCCCCACCGGAGCTGAAGGTGGTTGAAGAGTTGAGGGTTTAGCTGCCAGTCTTCGGAGTCCAGCTCGCGGCTGAGTGTGTCGGCCCAGACGTTGGCGGCTGACCGGATGTAGCGTGGGCGGATGTGGATGTCGTTGGTGTCGAGTAAGAACCACAAACGCCGTAGCTCCGTCATCATGACGGGTGACCGGGACGTTAGCTTGGTTAGGACGGCGACCACGACAGTGTTGTCCTCGTGGAGGAGGACTTGTCGTCCTCGGAGTTGCGGTAGAAAGGATTCGACCCCGTGCCTGACTGCTCGAAGTTCCTTCCACGTAATGTGTTGGAGGCGGTCGGGGGCGCTCCAAAACCCGCGGGCTTGGTAATTGGCGTCCTCGTTGAGGACGGCTCCCCACCCGTAGTCGCTCGCGTCGGCGTGTAAGTAGGCGGTCTCGACGGGCTTGTAGATCGACCGGCCGTTGTGTTGGGAGGGTACCGTGCGCCACCACTCGAGGTCGCGTCGGAGTTGGTGGGTGAGGCGCACGCGTCCCCCCCAACCGGTACGGGTAGCCAAGACGTTGTGGAGCTCGCGCAAAAAGAATCGGGCGGGCGCGATGGCGAGGTAGAGGAATTGCGCTTTTCCCGCAAAGGCTGCGAGTTGGCGTGTGGGTAGCCATCGTGCGTTGGACGCCATCGTCCGAGTTGGCGTGTTGTGCGAGGTGTAGCAGTTTTGCGGGTGGGGCGCGAAACTCGCCGCGTAGTAAGTCCACCGTGAGGCCCAAGTGGTCGCCGACTTGCGTTGGCGTCCATACACCTTTCTTGGGGTTGCGTTGTAGGCCGAGGCTGTCGAGCAGGGCTTGGACGCGCTGCCGGAGTAAGAGGGCCTCGTCGTAGGAATCCGCCAAGAAGAGGAAGTCGTCCATGTAGGGGAGTAGTCGGGTTCCTCGCCATCGCGCGTTCCGGAGGAAGCGCTTGGACGGGCGGCGCGGGCCGGCCGGTGTAGATGCGGGCGTGGGAGGAGGAGGGCGGCGGAGGTGATTCGTAAACACTTGAGTGAGCTTGCAAAAGTAGTAGGCGGAGCCCGACCACCCCATGGGGAGGCATGCGAGGCGCCATAGGGTGCCGCGGTAGTTGACCGTGAAGTAGTCGCGGTCCTCCCGGATGCCAAGGGTGTAGTACCCATCGGTGAGGTCGAGTGAGACGAAGTAGTCCCCCGGTCGAGATAGATGGCGGAGGTGCTTGAGGGTCTCGCAAGTCATGTTGAACGTTGAGCAATAGCGGTTGAGTTCTCGAAGGTCGATGATCAAGCGCCATTGATTGCATCCGGGTTTTGGCACCAAGAACACCCGGGAGACGTAGCGGGGGTTCGTAGCGCGCTCCCATGCGCCGCAAGCCTCGAAGCGTGGTAGTTCCGAGTTGAGAAACTCGAGTTGGTCGGGTGTGGCGTCTAGCATGGAGATGCCGTGGTTGAACGGCTTGGGACGTAGGCCGTGCTTGAACTTCACACGTACGCCGTGGCGGATCCAACCTAGGACTTGGCCGCTCGCGCCGATGCGCTCCCACTCCCGCCATTTTCGACGTACGCGGTGGCGCATGAAGGAAGATGTCGGGGAGCAGGAATCGGCGCGGCGGGCCACACCATCATTTCTTGCTCGGGGTTTTAGCCGGGTCGGTCGGCTTGGGGGGTGGGGCGGCTCGTGCCGCGGCTGCTGCTGCGGCAGCGGCCTTGCGTTTTTCGGCGGCGGCTTTGCGGGTGCGAGCGTCGGGGCCGGTGGGCTTGTCCGGCGTGACCTTTGCGAAAGCGGCGCCGGCGGCGGCCTTGCTGGCGGCGTGTAAGCTGACTTCAAGCGTGCGGTCGACGAAAGCTTGGCGTAGCGCGTCCAATGTGCCGGAGACCGCGGTAGGGCGCGGTCGGCAAAAGCGCTCGTGTGCCAATTCGGCAAACACGCGGTCCGCATCCGTGCTCGCTTGTCCGCCCTTGGTGAGGCGGAGGAAGCCCAGTCTAGTACGGGCGGCCTCCTCCGTCGCTGCGTGGGTGCGATGGCCCGCTCGGATGAGGGCAATCGCTGCCGCCTGCTCTGTAGGTAGAGGTGGGCCGTGCGACAACGTGTCCAAAGCCTCGCCAATTGCCGCGTTGGCGCAACTGTCGAAGAAGGCATAGCACCCGATGTGTAGGTACTCGTCGTATGCCGCTTGGATGCGTTTGTCGCTTAGGGCGCGGGCGGTGTCGTCCGTGAGAGTCCACAGACGTGGCTCCTCGACGTCTCGAGGGGGACGTTCGAGGCCGGCCGGGATGACTTCGCCGTAGTAGGTGAAGTCGACGAACTCGCCCGCGGCGGGGTCGGGTTCGTCGTCGAGCAGGTCGATAGGTGGCTCGGGGGCCGCCTTACCACCCTCCGTCGTTGTTGCGTCGGCGGGAATGGACTGCTGTGGATCAGTAGGAGCAGGTGTAGCTGTGGTGCGTTGGAGCTGGGCGAGTAAGGCAGCGTTAGCCGCCAAAAACTGTTCCGTTATCCGTTGTTCCGATGCTAAAACTGCCGTACGAATCTGTTCGGCTGTGCGTTGTTCGAGTGAGGTAGCGTGAGGGTCGGCCGCTGCGGCGGATGTAGACTGCTCAGGCTGCATATTGGGGAATTGCGTAGCTGAACGAGGGGAAGTGTCGCGTGACGCTCGAGTGCGCATGGGACGAAAGTAAGATTGACACCCTACTCGACTACGAGAGTCGAGACTGCATTCGCGGGAAGCCTAGATTGGCTGAGCGCGAAAGCAGAGAGTGCCTAGGCTCGTGGCTAGCTACGGCTTATAAGGCACGGGCTAGCTAGAGCTGACCGTTGGGGAAGTCGTTGGTCGTTGGCTGCGTCTAACTGTTCGGGCAAGGTGGTTGCCCTGCAGGCGAGACGCGCCGATATTAACGGTACCAGTAACCGCTAGAGTTACTGTCACGTACACATGATATTGGATATGCAAACCTCTAGATTCAAATCAATCTGACCATAAGAGATACTGCTAGTAACTCTGTACTGTCCAGGGAAAATACGGCGATACAATGGTACTGCCGTGATGACAATAAAAGAGTCACTGAATATCGCTAAGATACAGGTACCATTTAGAGGAAATAAATGATGTCAGATACTAGCACGACTAACCCAAATGGGCTGGGATATGACACTCTCCCCCTCCTTAAGCACCAGCGTCCTCGCTGTGCAGTACTCAGGGTCTTGGTTTCTTGGGGGTTCTTGCATGCCAGCGGTTACGAAATCTGACAAAGTCAGGGGTCCCAGAAAATTCTCGATTAACATCCGTTCGAAGAAATTCGGAAAAAATGTTTAAGTGGTTGACTCCTTGCATGGGCTCCCAAGTGTCCTCGCTAGGTACGTTGAACGGTGTTGCCCAACGAACTTTGAACAAAAGTCCCGTCCCGTTGGAGTTAAAAGCCACATCGAGTATTTGGTCGACTTCAAATCGCTTCGCATCGTGCACAATCGGAATTGGCTGCGCACTGTCGGCCTGTTCTGTGTCTGAATTCCATTTTTCTAGTAGACTAGCGTGTACAACATTGTGAATCCGTACTACAGGGGGTAGCTTAAGCCGAAATGCAACCGGGGAAACTTCCTCCGTAATGAGAAACGGTCCAATGTAGCGGTCGCGTAGTGTAGAACATGGTTGTTGTACAAATCGTCGATTTGTCGCCTTGAGCTTAACTTTGTCGCCAACTGTAAAAGGTACTGGTAACCGGTGCCGATTTGCAGCATCTTGCATATGTGCTTGGGTTGCTTTGACGCAGTCGTGGGCGAATTTGTGCATCTCGACCAGAATCTTTACTTGCTCCGGTAAAGTACGGCTAGGCTCGTTATCTTCAAATGTAGCCGTCGTTGGAGATGTCGGCTCGAATCCCAGCGTCGCCTTAAATGGAGACATAGTCGTCGACGTAGAAACCGCTGCGTTGATCGCAAACTCCACGTTGGTAAGGTGTTGAACCCAATCGTCGTGCAAGGGGTGCACGTAGCATCGTATGACTTACTCCCATGTCTGATTTACTCGTTCAGTTTGGCCATCTGTCTTGGGATGATAGCTTGTAGAAATATTAAGCTTGGTACCAACAGCCCTAAATAGGGTTTGCCACAAGTCGCTCATAAACCGGGGATCTGGATCGGGTATTAATTTCCAAAATGCCGGAAAACAGCGCGGTGTATAACTTTCGCTAATTGCTCCGTTGTAATCGTTTTCGTAATTGGCTCGACAATCGTCCGTTTCGTAAGCATACAGACGAATACCACCACAACATCATACCCATCGCACTCAAGAAGGTCCGTAATCAGGTCAAGCGATACGTGTTCAAAGGGCATGGTCGGTACCTCGTGCGATTGATCAGAAGGAGTCCATAAGGCTTGTGTCGCGCTGCCTTATTACGTTGGCAGGTAACACAACTACGCACATAGTGTTGTATTGTCCGCTTCATGTTAGGCCACCAAAACGTCCCGGTCATGGCTGTCAAAAGTCGAATAATACCATGATGTCCCGCGGTCGGTGCGTCGTGTAGTTCGTACAGTACTCTTGATCGCAATGTAGAGATGTTCGGCACATACAGTCTTGTCCCGTAGGCGTACAAGAGTCCATTTGATTGACGTACCAGCCAAGTAGGCAGAGATTTCCGGGTAAGCATGTATTTATACGAGTCATAAGCGTTTTTTATTTCCGCATGAAGCCTAGAGTTAGGATGTAGCCGGGATTCCAAGGTAAAAATTGCGCATGTAACTCGCTTTCCGTTTCGTCGTTGGTCCAATCGCGTAACAATTGCAGGTTCTGTAATGAGTCCGTCATGTGAGGTCGGCGAGACAGAGCGTCTGCATGGTTGACTGCTCCCCTCTTGTACACGATGCCCATCCGTCGCTGATAAGGCGTTAAAACTTGAAGCCATCGCACCTGTCGAGTAGACAAATCGCGCTGCCGAAAGAAGTGTCGCAACGTGTCGTGGTCCGTAATTACCGTAAATCCCGCCGCGCCATCTAAGTAGCAACGGAATAACAGTACAGCGTCGCGAACTGCCAGTAGCTCTTGTTCGTGGACATGGTAGTGTACCTCATGCTTGCTCATCTTTCGAGCATGGTACGCAACAAGTTGTAATCCAATACCTTGGTCTTGTAACAACACAGCTCCTACTACAAATCGAGAAGCATCCGTGTACATCGTGTACCTTGCATTAGGAGAATTACCAGGACTGGTGCACGTACCATTGCGTCTTTAATTTGCTCGAATGCTGACTGGGCTTGAGGGGTCCAGCGAAATTCCGGTGTCTTCTTGGTCAGATCCGTTAATGGGGTTGCTAGGGTTGCGAATTGGTTGATAAACCTCCGGTAATATCCAGCAAGTCCCAGAAATCCACGTACTTATGTCACAAATTTCGGCCGGGGCCAATTATGTAGTGCCTCAACTTTGTCGGGGTCCATTCGGATCTGTCCATCTTCCACCACATGTCCCAGGAAGTTGACGCTCGATCGTCCAAAGTAATACTTGGAGAGTTTGATATGCAACTAGTGTCGCTGCAGCTCTCGTAACACGAGTCGAATATGCTCGAGGTGTTCATCGGCCGTCTTACTATAGATCAACACGTCGTCTAGATATATACCACGCTAAACTTGCCAAGATACGGGGCCAAAACTCGATTCATCATCGCTTGGAATCCAGTTGAGGCGTTACAGAGTCCAAAGGGTAGAAGCAATACTCGAACAATCCGTAATGAGTTCGGAATGCTGTCTTATGTATGTCGCGCTCCTTAACTCGAACTTGGTGATAGCCCTTACACATGTCCAACGTACTGAAATAATGAGCCCCATATAGCGAGTCGAGTAATTCATTAATCTGGGGTAACGGTGTACGCTTTTTCCTCGTAAGGTCGTTGAGTTTCCGATAGTCTACGCACATACGCATGGTACCATCCTTCTTGCGTACAAATAAAATCGGGGCACCGTACGGAGATTTAGACGGACGAATCCAGCCTCTTGCGAGGAAGTCTGGTAACTGTATCTGAACCTGTCGGGGTTCTGCCGATGACATACGGTACGTTCGCTCCTTAGGTGGCTTATCGCACTCCAAGTTAATCTCGAAGTCGCACTCGCGCGTTGGTGGTAGACCGTGAGGCTCCTTAATGATGTCTGTAAACTCGTTGAGGGAATCTCGTAGCGAAGTCGTCCACTCGGGTTGTTCATCGGTATTGATGTCGTCGACCGCGTCTTGTACTTCTCGTAGCTCAATCACGAAGAGGCCTGCTGGTTGTTACCTAAGCAGCTTTGCCATCGCATCCGCCTCCAAGTGATGTACTGTCACAAGTACGGTGTACTCGGGTTGTTGATCGGTATTGATGTCGTCGACCGCGTCTTGTACTTCTCGTAGTTCAATCACGAAGAGGCCTGCTGGTTGTTACCTAAGCAGCTTTGCCATCGCATCCGCCTCCAAGTGATGTACTGTCACAAGTACGGTGTACTCGTCGCCACACACCATAGCTTCGCCAGTTTTGCGGTCGCGAATCGTTTTAGTAGACCAATCTACATCCGGGTTAACGGCTTGTAACCAAGGTTGACCGAGGATGATGTCGAATTTATCCAGTTCTGTCATGATTGCGTCCAAACGTATGTCCAGGGTCCCTACTGTAAGCACTTCATTCCGTAGTCGCTGGCGAGTCGTGCTTGTACTACCATCTGCCAATTTTATCCGATATTTCTCTCCAGAAACCGTCGGAATGTGATGCTCCCGTACCCACTCAGCCTTGCAGAAATTTTCCGAAGCGCCAGAGTCAACTAAAATACGGCATCGATGTCCGCGTAAGGTGCCTCCAAACACAAACAGACTTGTTCCAGACTGGGTTGTGGATACGTGTAGCGTCGCAGGAACAATGTCCTCTAGTCGGACGTTCTTGTTCATCCATCCGTCGATCGGTTTTCCAAAAGTCTCGTAACGAAGAGGGAACTGCTGATCTCCACAGACTAGATAACCCGTACGCTGTGCCGAAATTAATTCCTTCCAGGTAGCCCATACTGCCCGAGAAGTTGACGTAGCGTTCGGTATCGATCCGGGTCGAACGCGAGCGATATACACGTAGCGCTTATTTTGTCCGGAAGACTCCGTTCCTAAACGGCGTTAATTTGATTCGCTCACCTTAAATCCAGTTGTCTCCGTAAGAGCTCGCATTGCTGTGCATTCCGGGGTCGCGTCTTCAATCTCCGGTTTGCCACCATGAAACCATACCATGCCAGTATCCTCTTTCGCTAGTAACACTCGTCGGCCATCGGTAACAAGAGTCGTCGAGTGACCGCCCTCACCGCATTTAACTCCGGCTATGTCCCCTCCACCGCACCCATTTTGCCGGACCCCGGACCCCCTCCGTGGTCACATCCCCTTATCACATTCAACCATGACCCCATCAACCCCGACCTCGACATGCTCCCTACCGGTAAATTCGCTATCCACGCACACCCTACACTCCACGACACCACCATAATCTGCACTCCCGACGGCCGCGCGGTCACCACCCTTAACGGCCCCCGCGTCCGCCACCTCTACCAACTCTTCCGCCCCGACCTCTCACAGCATACGTTTGAAGAGGAGGTCTACCACCTCCTCACCCGCCTAGGTTCCCGCTCAGAAATCCACTCACCCACACCCGCCACCACCACCCGTAATAGATGGGCCACCAGAGAAGACCTCCTCACAGCACTCCGTCACACATTCCGCATCCACACAGAACTCTACTCCGACCCCCTCAATAAATCCCTTCACTCCCACACATACCACTCCCTATATCCCGAAGATATAGTCTTCTCATCCAGTGGCAGCAATGCCCCGCACACCTGGCAAGGCACCAACATAGCCAACCCCGAATACGACCACGAATGCATGAGACGAGCCATGGAACACGCTATCACCAGCGCACACCTCACAGCCCCTCACACACCCAGCGCAACCATACTCATTCTCCCCCGATGGGAACACACACCCTACCGCCACTCCAAATACATCAACTCCCCATACACCCACCACCTCTACACCCTCCCCAATGACGCAAACACATTCCTACCCCCCGACCAACACACCGGCAACCCCACCCCCACCCCGTTCGGCACACGATGGATGGTCGACATATACCTCGTCGCTAACCCCCTCGCACTCTCCACCCTCCCCTCACCCACAGCTATGACCGCACTTCACAACACTCTCGAATCTATCTACGACACTCACCTCCCCAACCCCATCATCACCCCCCCTCCCCCACACCTCTTTGACACCTACTCACCCCATTCAGCAGGTATATACCACCGCCCCCCAAACCCAACTCACCCCCTCACATACCCCCTCCCGGACCGCGTGCATCTAACGTACCCCCCCACCAGAGGCACCCCTGCTTGGAACTGGCAGGACTTTGTATACACAGACGGCTCGAAAAAAGGCAGCTCGACCCCCCTCGGAGCAGCAGCTACCCACCCCGCCTCGGACACCAAAATCAAAATCATGGTGACCTCTACCCCTCCCTCACATACAATAAATCGTGCTGAATTAGCTGGCATAGATATAGGCCTCCAACTTGGCTACACCCACCTCCTCACAGACAGTGCGTGCTCCCTCCGCCTCATACAAGGTTACTTAAACTGCCCTTCCGCCTACCGACACAACATCCACCGCGACACCCTATTCTCTATCACACACACCCTCAAAACCCGATGCGAAGCAGGCATCCGTACACACCTCGGCAAAATCAAAGCCCACAACCATTCCATCGGCAACGACCTCGCAGACACCCTCGCCAACCTAGTCGCAGATGGTCACCCACCCGATACTACATACACCATAGGTTCAGAGGTCACGATAGGCCACTGGACATGGCCATACACCCTCATCCCACAAACCCTAGGGGAACCCAGACCCTACCGATACACCAACCTCAAGTCCGACGCACACAACTTCAGCACAAAACACACACACACTCCTCTCTCGCAAACAACCAAACACGGAGCCCTCCTCGCCCGCGCCGCGAAGGACGGCGCCGACTTCTCTTACCACAAAAAACACTCAACCCTCACAAATATCCAGTTCACACACAAACAAGAATTCATGTGGGGCGTCCATAACACCCGCCTACTTACTTACAACCCCACCCTGCGCTGCCCCCTCTGTGGCCAATTCACTAGCAACGGCCATATGGCCGGTAACTGCCCCTCTATGTCTGGTCTAAGACAGGACCGACACAACAGCGCGTTGCAACTCCTACTCTCCCTACTGGAACGCCACAACGGAGGACGCTGGGAAACCATCACCGCAGACTTCGGTAACAAACCCATAAAATCGTTTGATTCCCCCACCCCTGCCCACACCCCACTTGACTGCCACCCACCTCACCCCACCCACATGCCCACCCGCCTTGTTGCTGCTGACGAAGGTCTCTCGCATGACTCCCTAACCTCATGCCCCGCCGTCCTCCCCCCTGAGATTCTCCCCCCCCTACTTCGTCCCCCTGCACACAAACCTGACTTCATCCGCATCCTCGAACCCAGATTCGTTGGTCACTCCAACGGTCGCCGACGTTACGCATCCATAAAAAAGATTCAAATAGGAGAATGGAAATACTGCACAGACAACAACCTCTCTCACACAGCCGACCTCATACGTGCCAAGTACACACCCCTTGCGAACGCCATCAGAAACCACTGGCCAGGCACAGTGGTCGACATCCTCCCCATCGTCATGAGCCGCACAGGTACACCGCACTCCTCCACCATCACGAGTCTCACCTCCCTTCTCACCACCCGCACCGACCCTCCGGATAAACTCGTCTCCAAAGCACGACTCGACACATCTCGCATTCTTGCACACCTCCATACGCATACTGTCCAATGGCTGCACCACCTCCTACGCATATACCGCATCAAGTCCCGCACGACCTCCCGCCGCGCATCCGCACATTGCCCCCACGCACGTGGGAGGGCCCAGAGACAGCAACCGACGCATCCGGCTTTTGGTGAAAAACCGGCGCATACGGTACATGTTGTAAACAATTTCAATGACAATTTCAATAGGGAGTCGAGCGAGAGGCCTTCGTTAGCATCGACAAGGCAGGTGGGCACGTGGGTGGGGTGAGGGGGATGACAGTCAAGAGGGGTGTGGGTGGGTGTGGGGGATGCGAATGATTTGATGGGTTTGTTTCCGAAGTCTGCGGTGATGGTCTCCCATCGTCCTCCGTTGTGGCGTTCCATGAGGGAGAGGAGGAGTTGTAGCGCGCTGTTGTGGCGGTCGTGTCTTAAGCAAGACATGGTGGGGCAGTTACCGGCCATGTGGACGTTGCTGGTGAATTGGCCACACATGGGGCAACACGGGGTGGGGTTGTGGATGAGGAGGCGGGTGTTGTGTACGCCCCACATGAATTCTTGCTTGTGAGTGAATTGGATATTGTAGAGTGTTGTGTGCTTTCTGTGGAATGTGAAGTCGGCTCCGTATTCCGCGGCGTTGGCGAGGAGGGCAGCGTCTTTGGTTGTTTGCGAGAGGGGTGTGTGTGTGTGTTTGGTGCTGCATGTGTGTGCATCTATTTTTAAGGTTGGTGTATCTGTAGTGTATGGGGTCCCCTAGGGTTTGTGGTATGAGGGTGTATGGCCAAGGCCATTGGCCTATTGACACGTTTGAACCTACGGTGTATGTTGTGTCGGGTGGGTGTCCGTCCCCAACTTGGTAAGCGAGTGTGTCTGCGAGGTCGTTGCCTAACGAGTGGTTGTGTGCTTTGATTTTGCCGAGGTGTGTGCACATGCCTGACTCGCAGCGGGTTTTGAGGGTGTGTCTGATGGAGAGGAGCGTGTCACGGTGAATGTTGTGCCGGTAGGCGGATGGGCAGTTCATGTAGCCTTGTATTAGGCGGAGGGAGCACGCACTGTCTTTAAGGAAGTGGGTATAGCCGAGTTGGAGGCCTATATCTATGCCCGCAGGCTGCACGCGATTAATGGTGTGAGAGGGAGGGGTGGAGGTCACCAGAATTTTGATGCGTGTGTCCGAGGCCGGGTGTGTGGCGGCCGCCCCAAGGGGGGAGGGGCCTCCCTTCTTGGAGCCGTTTATGTATACGAAGTCCTGCCAATTCCAAGCAAGTTCTCCTCTAGTGGGGGAGTATGTTAGTGTCGTGCGTTCCGGAAGGGGGTAAGTGATGGGTGAGTAGGGTTAGGGGGGAGATGGTAGATTCCCGCGGAGTGTGGAGAGTAGGTGTCGAGGAGGTGCGGGGGTGGGATGGTGATGGTGGGGTTGGGGAGGTGTGTGTCATAGATTGATTCGAGCGTGTTGTGGAGGGCTGTCATGGCTGTGTGCGAGGGTAGGGCGGAAAGTGCGAGGGGGTTGGCGACGAGGTTGATGTCGACCACCCAGCGTGTGCCGAAAGGGGTGGGGGTGGGGTTGCCTGTGTGTTGGTCGGGGGGTAGGAAGAAATCCCGTCGTGAATATTTATTTGTGTGTGAGAGTGTGTGATTGTGCGGGTGGAGAGGGGTGATATTATGCCTTGTCTAGAAATGATTCGAGACCCCCAACTATGGAGGGCTTCATAGACACTTTAAGGTCTCTCTCCCTCTCCCCCCCCCCTTCTCTCGCCCCACTCCTCTCACCATAGTTGGGGGTGAGACGTGGGGCCGAGAGAAGAGGGAGATATAGAGTCCTTCGAGTAACGAGCATGATACGATAGGTATTGTGAGTAGTAGGCGCCCGCTGGCGGCGCAGCGGCGGCGACCCCGGAGGGGAATGCGCTCGCAGGCCCGCCGGCATCCCCTCACCTCCCCGTGGTGGGCGCTTGAGTTGATGGTGATGAACTGCTTTTGGAGGCGGGATGCAAAGAGGGTGCGCTTGGCCAGGGAGAGGGCATTGCCTGAGCGCTAGAGGGCGTCGGTTATGCAACATTTTTGGACGTTGACAGTCATACATGTGTAGGCGCTGAAGAGGGAGACCTTTTGGAGCTGGATGGTCATGTTGGGGGGTGAGCCCGTTGCGAGATTGAGGTCGTCGGCGAAGCCATGCCCGGGGTAGGCAGCCGTGGGTTTTGTGGGGTCCACGTTAGTGGTGGGGGTGCCCGGGCGGTATCCCCGGCTGCCCACTGTGAGCTAGCGGAGGAATGGTTCGAGAAAGAGTGTGAAGAGGAAAGGGGAGAGGGTGTCCCCCTGGAGGGTGCCACGCTTGATATCGATGGAGGGGGTGGGTCCGTAGGGGGTGATTTAGTCGGTGGTGGATACACCGTAGAGTTGTGCGCAAGTGTCTACAAAAGTGGAGGGCATACCGAGCTGGCGCATGTGTTTGAACATGATGCGGTGGTCGCGGCGTTGAAGGCGCTTTTAAAGTCCGCGTACATGACGTAGACATCTTTTTATAGATTTTGGCGTCCTCCATCATGATGATGATGGAGGACATGGCTTCGTAGATGCCGCGCTGGTGGCGGAAGCCATCCTCTTGGTCGCTTAGGATGCCCCAGTACAAGTTGTAAACCGGCGCATACGGTACAAGTTGCAAACAATTCCAATTTCGATTTCAGTGTAATTCAAATTACTTTAGTACATTACACAGTACCAATGTACGAGGATTTGATCTTGGGGAAAACAAGGGTCTAGTCCCTAAAATACTTCACTTGTTATTCCCCAAAAGGGGTACTGAATCCGTGCACCGCTTTATACATAATTATGCAAGGTTTGAGTCTCACGCCCTTCATTTACCTAAAGACGAACAATAGCCATTGGGTGTTTATTATGCCAAGGTGTTTACGTGGATATGAGTTGTGGAAGTGGTAGTGACTAACTTTACCATACATGATGTTGGAAGATGCGATAGGGTGGGGCACAGTTGGCGGCATTTGCATGAGCTGCACACGTGATAGTTTGCTTCAAGAGAGTGGCAAATGACATGGTCTTGCAGTGGAGGGTGCGACTGCGGGGCGGCCTAGGGGGCGCATGCGACTCATGTCGGAGGGGCATGTGCGTGAGTAGTGCAAATAAAGGGCACAATCGTTGCATGCAGCCCATTAGGAAGGGCATTAAGCGTTGAGATGATGTTGTCGCAAGCCATGCTTTTGGAGGGATGTAGGTTAGCTAATGAAGCTTCTACGAGAAGGCTTTCATGAAAGATCTGCGGATGAGGATGGCCACTAGGTTGTCGTTAAGCTCGCGATAGGAGTGTAATAGCCGTTGTAGGTAGACGTCAATAGGCTCTCGCTTACTTGTGGCTTCATTACTTTAGTTAATAGCCTAACCGTCTGACGGATGCCTCGTTGAGCCAACGTAGCCGTAAGCGTCCTTTAGGCGTCTAGACCCGGCGAGACGCGCGAGCGGAAGGCGTGGTCTTGCTCGACGTTGGTTATATTTAAGGACGCGGAAGGATGATATACAATCACCATGCTAAGAAGACCAAACATTTTGCGCTTGAACTCGTTGTAGTGTATATTTGTAGCTTCGCAGTGGTAGCGTGAAGGGCAAATAACCTTTCATCGGAGCATCCCGTTGGCGGCGCGACGCGCTAACCAAGTACCGCTCTCAAAAGTCGGTAACCTTAATTTGAATGTACACACTAGGTGTATCGCTATGCATGGACCGGATGTGGGGTACTGTATGGCAATCGTCCCAGGCATATATTTCACGTAGATGTGCCGGTGGTTATTGGTGGCCAAGACTCCCCCAACGAACGCGTATATATACGAGGGTACAATCATGTGATAGCCGCCGGTGCAAGTCGACGGGCATACAAGTCGTGCGGACGCCGGGATTCGAACTCGCGTGACGAGGGCTAAGGCTAGGGATCGATGATATCATCCGGACTATATCGACGTATTTCGTGGTGTTTTTCGGAGACCCTATTGAACCATGCAAACACAGTTAGTGTGGAAGATAACTTACGCAAACGTAGTTACAGTCACAGTCCCGCAAACGGAACAGTTACGGCGACAACCAGCCTACAAGCGTGGTGTCGGGACAACAAAAGTGAGAGAGCTATAGCCTAGCGACAGCTCTGTACCGAGGCAAACAGTTTATCGGTATGTCCGATCTAGACATGTACTAATCATATCTAGAGTAGCTTAAAGTAGCTATCTGCAACTAATACGTATACGGTATTACTTACAACACTCCCCATGAAGGTAGCTACGGGATGAAGCGTTGCATTGGGTCTTGTCCTCCAAGGATCGCACTTCGGTGTCTTGCTAGTGCAGGTCCAGGGAGGGGTTTGGTGAGCATGTCAGCCACCATTTGGTCAGTGGGGAGGTACCTCAACTTGATGGTCCCTTGCTCCACGTGGTCTTTGAGGAAGTGCCACTTCAGGCCGATGTGTTTAGTCTTCTCGATGACCAAGGCATTCCGGGAGTATGCAATGGCGCTTTGGTTGTCCTCCCAGATGGTGGTGGTTTCGGTGATGGGGGAGTCGAAGATTTCCCCCAGGAGTTGTCGGAGGTGGAGTCCCTCCTTGGTGGCGTCAGCCGCAGAGTAGTACTCGGCTTCACACGTGGATTGAGCCACACAAGTCTGTTGTTTGGACTTGTAGCTGACTGGCCCGCGTCCGAGGGTGAAGAGATAGCCGGAGCGAGACTTGCGGGTGCTGCTGTCGTTGGCCCAATCAGCGTCGGCAAAGCCTGTGAGTTGGAGGCTGTGATCCAAGCCCCCCCCCAACGTCAGGCGCATGTCGATGGTGCCATGGAGGTAGCGGAGGACCTTTTTCAGAGCCTGCAAGTGTGCCTCGATGGGTGAGGCTTGGGCAGAGCCGAGGATGCTCAACGCCGTGGAGACATCGGGGCGTGTACACACGGCGGCGTACTGGAGGCTGCCAAGGAGGCTGGGGTAGACGTCCTTGGCCACCCATGTGAGAGAGGGCGAATTCAAGTATGCGAGGCCGGCGAGAAAGCCCGGGTCCATCGGAAGTGACGACGGCTTAGAGTCGGACATGCCGTACTTGGCGAGGATGTCGCGCAGGTACTTGGATTGGTCCAGCAAGATCGTGCGCGTGGAGCGATCGCGGGTACTGTGCATGCCGAGGAGTTGGGAGAGGTCGCCTAGGTCCTTGATCTTGAACCGTGCTCCGAGTTGGGCTTTGAACGATGCGAGCCAAGTGGCATCATTGCAGGCCGCGGGAATGTCGTCGACGTACATGGCGATCATGGCGAAAACGTGACCGGTGCGGAAGATGTAGATGCACGGGTCGGAGACGCATTGTTGCCATCCATGGTCGACGAGCCATGCACGAAGTAGCATGTTGAACTCGCGGGGGGACTGCTTAAGGCCGTAGAGGCAGCGCTTGAGGTGACAAACCTTGGACGTTCCATCGGTGAAGCCGAGGGGCTGGCGGATGTACACATCCTCCCGGATGGGGGCGTAGAGAAACGCTGTGTCGATGTCAAGCTGGCAGAGTTCAAGGTCGCGGGCGGCTGCGATGGTTAGGAAGAGACGCAGGCTGCCCATGCGGATGACCGGGGAGAAGGTCTCCGTGTAGTCCAGTCCGGCGCGTTGACTGCACCCCTTGGCGACGAACCGCGCTTTGAAGTGGGAGACGTCGCCGGCTGTATCCGATTTGACTTTGAAGATCCACATGCTGTTGACGACCATGCGGCATGGGGGGAGGTCCACAAGGTCCCACGTGCCGTTGCTGATGAGGGAGGAATACTCCTGTTGCATAGCGGCTTGCCATTGGGGGGCTTGGGCGCTGTCCAGCGCAGCCCGGTGGGATTTTGGTTCCACACACTCTCGGGCGGAGAGGAGGGCGACGGCGGTAGAGGACGTGCCGGCAGGTGTGTGTGGGGGACCCGTGACAAGGTCGGGGACGTGAGGGTGCTCAAAAATGTCCTCGTGAGCTGTGCCTTGTTCAGGATCACAACACGCCGTTACGAGGGTCGGTGGGTAGCCGGACAGGTGGGCAACCATATCGCCGTAGCGAATGGGGTGGGAGCGGAGCCGAGCATGGCGAGGGGCTGCCGGGGGGGGGTAGGGGTGTGGGTAATGTGAGGTCAATGGGGTGGGATAGGGGTGAGTCTGCGGGTACGTCGTCCGAAGAGTCGGTGATGGCCGAGTCGATGGAGGGTTGTGTGTCGAAGCCTGGGGTGTCTTCCTGAAAGACAACATGTACGGAAGTGGTGATGCGACGCGTTTCCGGATTGTAGACACGAAACCCAGGTGCGTCAGGGGGATAGCCCACCATGACGCCGCGAAATGCTTTTTCACTGAGTTTCCGACGTTGTTTGTCGGGGACCTTGGCGAAAACGGCGCAGCCGAAGACGCGGAACTTGGAGGCGTCGGGCACCGACGACGTAAGGAGTGTGAGGGGGACGCCCCCATTAGGTCCGACCGAGCGACTGTACGTGCGGTTGCGAAGGTACACAACAGTGTTGACAGCGCATGACCACATGGAGTTGGGAACGGCCATGTTGTGGAGCATCGCCGATGCATTGTCCCGGATAGTGCGCCAGGGACGTTCGGCCTTGCCGAGCATGTGGTGGGCGTATGGGGCAGAGAACTGCACCCCGACGCCGAGGTGTGCGCACATCCGGTGAGTGACAGCAGCTTCAAACACAGAGTCTGAGTCAAATTTGAGGACCGGGGCGAACGCGCCCGTCTGGGAGTGATGGCGGGCATGCAGGTGTTTGATGTCCAAGAGGATGGTTTCCAATTCCGAACATGCGTCGTCTTTAGACTTAAGGAACCGCACCCACAGGTAGTTGGTGTGGTGGTCGATGACGAACAAGCAGTAACGGAGGCCATGTGGGGAGGGGACATTGACCGGGCCCCAGAGGTCAACGGACAGATTGAGGAGGGGGTGGGATGGCTTCGCGCAAGCGGCTGTGTTGCGTGGTGCAGCTGTGGCTTTGTGCAGGAGACAAGAGTCGCACGAAACTTTGGTTACAGCGCTAGTTAACACAGGGCTAGTCGGGACACCGTGAGTATGTTGGGCCTGAAGGCTTTGCATGTTGAGGTGGCCATATCGACGGTGCCACAGGACGGGATCACACTGGGCAGTAAGAGCAACCTGAGGTGAGGGGTCAAGTGCCGGCGGTGCGGATGGGCTGGAGGGGAGGACCGGCTGGTGGGGAAGGAGGTAGAGACCGTTTCCGGACGGTTCTAGCACACCCATGCCTGTGGGAACCAAAGGCAAACCAGTGTCAGAGTTGGAGGGGAATATGAATTCACAACCGCTGTTAGTTTGCATCCAGCTCACACTAAGGAGTCGGCCGATACGTTGTGCTGAGCGAGATGATAGGTCAGGGGTGTAGAGTGCATACACAGTGCGGTGAATGAGCTGGCCAGAGGCAAGTCTGACAGAAATTCGCACTGAGCCACTGCCCTTAACGTCAACGCCGACACCGCCCACGCGAGAGAGAGCGGAGGGGGGCGTGAATTTCACGAAGTCATCTCGGAACGCAGTGAGGTTAATCGAGCAGGCGGAATCAACGACCCAAAACTTTGACAGGTTACGACCCGGGGCGAGGGAAGAGGAGAATGCCACAGAGCTGAATGGGACACTCACCTCGTCGTCAGCGTAGTCATCAGCGCAGTCCTCGAGGGTGGGTAGGCAGTCGGTGTCATCGGCGAGGGCGTCGTCGGCAGGGACGTCGCTCAGCAGCGCAGCGTGAGCAGAGGGGGTGCCGTCGGCGGCGCCGTACTTTTGGACTGTCCGCCTACGCTTGGCGAGATTCCACTTACGGATAGCGTCATCCGTGGCAGTGCAGGCGGACATGAGATGGTTGAGGCTGCCACAAACGCCACACTTGTTGGGTCAATGGCCGCGAGGGTTACGGTGTGGTGGGCCTCGACCGCTGTGCGAGCCGCGGCCCGCAGCGACGAACGCGGAGATGGGAGGGGGTGATATGGCCGGAGCGGGTGTGTCCGGAGCATGGTCGTCGTCCATGTTGTGCGCAAGGTGGAGAATGCTGGCCATCACTTCATCAGCCGACATGATGTAGTCCGTATCAAAGGCGTTGATGACGCATTGCTTCGCCTTACCGTCAGGTTGTCCAGGAGGGACAAGGAGCGAGCAAAAGACCGACAGTCGAGGCGTTCACAAAGGATGTCCCACGCGGCAGCGGCGCAGTCAGGGCGTGCTAGAGAAACGCATTTCATCGCTTGGTCAGCGCGCTTATTCGCGCTAGCTGCATGGAGAAGCAGCGTGTAGGCGTAGTGTTGCGCTTGTTCGTCGAGCCAGACGCCGGAGTCGCGGATGGCCAGCTGTGGAATGAGGTATGCGGCCTTGATGGAGAGGAAATTAAGGAAGGTCCTCTTCCATTGCTTAAAGTCCGTGGTCGGGCACATGACGGGGACCGACATCTTCATGGACCGGTTGAGGGCGTCCTTGTCGAAGCCGGGGGCTTCGTGTGCCGCCCGGTTGATGACCACTGGGTCAATAGTGGGGCGACGACGGCCACGGGTGGCGGGGTCGCCATGTTGGACTAGGGGAGAGTGCCGGCCATGAAAGGGAGGAGGTGGGCCACCGGGGAAGGGAGAGCGGCCGGCCATGGGACGCGGCGGGCCGTACGAGTGCGGGTGGTCACGGTAGGGGGGGACGAGGTGAGAGGGCGCCTCCGGGATATGAGGGCCGGGGTGGTGAAGGGCATATCCGGCGGGGGGGGAAGGGGGGAGGTGGTGGGAGGTGATCAACCCGGATGGCGTGACGCGAGGGGTCGTGGTGCGCATCGGCACGCGAGGGCTCGCGGGGCGCATCGTGACGGCGCTGTGCGACTGTGGGGTCGCCAACAGGAGCTGCACGAGTAGCAGCAGCAAAGAATGTTTCTGCGTCCGGGGTTACGTAACCATGGTGGGGATGTTCAAGCAGGTGGAGGGTGTGGCCGTCGTGGCTGTCCCGGACGGGTTCGAGGTGAGCATCGTGGCGGCGGTGAGCTACAGGGGGGTGCGGATTAGCACCCGCAGCAGCAACAGCACCCTCGGCCGACTGCGAGTCGAGACGAGCTGTTATGCGCGCCACTTGCGCAACGAGCAGCGCGAGAGTATCCGGGGGGTGATCGAGGTTGCTCTGGTGAGAGCCTGACTCAGGGGAGTCAGGAGGTGAAACAGGCGGAGTTTTCGGCGCCATTTCGACAGAGGGCGAAAAAGAAAGAGCGGAATAAAAAACAGGCAGCGGTAAAAACCGCTAGCCGGACTCGTGCCTAACAGCGGTTTGCAAAGAGACGGCCTGATGCCCGCCGACCCCTCGGCTTGTAGCCCCGGGGTGTCTCAGAGCACCTTCTCTGTATCCTCCACCCAGTGTGGGGCACAAGTCGAGGCCAAGGCCAGGACAGGTGGAGCGCTGCGTTGGTGGCTGATTCGCTAGGGTAATATAAAAATAAATAGGTAAGCTACGGTTGGCGTGCAACCTATGGATGCGTATTCACCCAATTGTGCGCCCCCCCGTTCTCCTGCTTGGACCTGTGTGCACCCTGTCCATACACGACGAGTGCGTCGGTGTGGGTGGCTGGCTATCTCCGTCGGGTGGCTGACTTAAGAGTGGTGGTGGCGGGTTTTAAATTGCAGTTTATACTGGCGATACCGCCGACTACAAGTTGAAAGTACTAGGTGTCTAGTTAAACTTCCCTTATGCGGGAGAGCTGTCGATCGCAGCTCGCCGAACCAGGTTGTCGCGCGTGAGTGACGTGAGGCGAGGGCCCATAACCTATTGAACCATGCAAACACAGTTAGTGTGGAAGATAACTTACGCAAACGTAGTTACAATCACAGTCCCGCAAACGGAACAGTTACAGCGACAACCAGCCTACATGCGTGGTGTCGGGACAACATAAGTGAGAGAGCTGTAGCCTAGCGACAGCTCCGTACCGAGTCAAACAGTTTATCGGTATGTCCGATCTAGACATGTACTAATCATATCTAGAGTAGCTTAAAGTAGCTATCTGCAACTAATACGTATACGGTATTACTTACAACAGACCCCGAATGCGAAATGTACCCGAAATCGTAGCGAAATGCACTTGCAAAATATCGACGATACCATCGATCCCTAGCCTTAACGAGGGCCCATAACCTATTGTCGGAGCATAGTGTGACAACGGCACGTGGACGCCTGCCGGTGAGATGCAGAGGAGACTAAGGATTAGTAGGTAAAGCTTAATTGCGTACGCGTGTATTTCCCACAGCCCGTCGTCTTGCCCGCATTCATGCCATGCCTGAACGTTTTCTCCATCATTGTCCTGCATGCGGCGGGGATGTTATTGAATCTATAGAATATATTTTGCTTGAATACTCACGTTGGGAATGCCACCGTCGTAATTTTGGGGCGCTAGCCCCAGATTTTAATGGTTTTGTTCGTCGTTTCGCTACATCCCCCGAAGATATAAATGCCTTACTTTTAGGCGGTGTCCCCCTTTCCCTTCATGGCGCCACCCGTTTTACAAGAAATGGGAGGTTTTTCCAGTTATGGCGCCAAGCCCTCCTTCATATTGCTTTCTTTGTAGTTCATGTATCGCACTCCCGAAATGTTTTGCTCCGTGAGATGGGCCTTGGTCCTTCTCGCATTTCTCGAATGGGTCGACGCCCGGACGGGTAGGGCAGACCTTTCTTGGTCAGTGCCGGGAATGCATTCATGTTTGTTTGCATGTCACTAGAAGGTTTTAGTTGGTGAAACTCCAACACTGGCCTCGTATGGGGTTAGCGCAGTACGGTACGGTTCTCGTACAATGGTACTTAATGCACTCACACGAGCGTCGCCTACCCAGGAGCATGATCGATGTTGAGTTAAGGTTTGTTTAGAACTTCTGCTCTCAGTCATGCTTGCAAAACGCCGCATGTAGAGGGTGCCGGTGCGGGTTCCCTACCAGTCCCATATCCCGGGGGCGCAAAAAAAAAAAAAAAGGCTTAACTGCTGGTTACAAGAGAAGTAACGGTTGCACGCCGGCAGCCGTAGCTATGCCTGATGCGCATTTATGGTCAGATTGATTTGAATCTAGAGGTCTGCATATCCAATTCCATGTGTACGGGACAGTAACTCTAGCGGTTACTGTTACCGTTAATATCGGCGCGGCTCACCTGCAAGGCAACCACCTTGCCCGAGCAGTTAGACGCAGCCAACGACCAACGACTTCCCCAACGGTCAGCGCTAGCTAGCCCGTGCCTTATAAGCCGTAGCTAGCCACGAGCCTAGGCACTCTCTCCTTTCGCGCTCAGCC
Source organism: Tetraselmis chui (assembly GCA_026401115.1). Lineage (NCBI taxonomy): Eukaryota > Viridiplantae > Chlorophyta > Chlorodendrophyceae > Chlorodendrales > Chlorodendraceae > Tetraselmis > Tetraselmis chui. The sequence continues at coordinate 257,077 of JAPMLY010000227.1, read as the reverse complement.
AATCTAGGCTTCGCGCGAATGCAGTCTCGGCTCTAGTAGTCGAGCAGGGTGTCAGTTTACCATCGTCCCATGCGCACTCGAGCGTCACGCGACACTTCCCCTCGTTCAGCTACGCAGTTCCACAACATGCAGCTTGAGCAGTCGACATCCGCCGCAGCGGCCGACCCTCACGCTACCTCACTCGAACAACGCACAGCCGAACAGATTCGTACGGCAGTTTTGGCATCGGAACAACGGATTACGGAACAGTTTTTGGTGGCTAACGCTGCCTTACTTGCCCAACTCCAGCAGACGACAGCTACTCGTGCTACTACTGATCAACATGAGTCCATTCCCGCCGACACGACAGCGACGGAGGGTGGTAAGGCGGCCCCTGAGCCACCTATCGACCTGCTTGACGACGAACCCGACCCCTCCGCGGCCGATTTCGTCGACTTCAACTACTACGGCGAAGTCATCCCGGCCGGCCTCGAACGTCCGCCTCGCGACGTCGAGGAGCCACGTCTGTGGACTATCACGGACGACACCGCCCGAGCGCTAAGCGACAAACGCACCCAAGCGGCGCACGACGAGTAATTGAAATTGAAATTGAAATATTTTACTCCAATACCGGTAAACCGGCTGGAGTCTCTGGGCCCCCCCTTTTGCTATGCCATACAGGACTTAGTAGCGTGAGGTAGACCGTGAACCACTAATCCCAACCTCTCCAATGGCAGTAACGATATCGTCTAAAACATACCCGTACCAGTATCCAAGTATTTACTATTTTCTGACCTATACTATTTTTTTTTCCTAGATACAGTATGAAATAAAAAATGTCGCTATTCTCCACGATACGCGGCCTGCTCCAGCCGCGGCGGGGTTGCCGATCAGCAAGGCTGGTCAGCTTGAGCTGGTCGAGTCGAACCTGCCTGACCTCGGCTCCTGTGCGACTCCGGTCGTGCCGGAGGTAGGGGGAAAGGCATGTGGAAAACCCCCCTCGCGCAGGTCGTCGTCGGACTCGTCTCGATCCTTGCTCGACCCCGTCCGAGATATCGGAGATAGTGGTCGCTCTTCTCGGCGCGACCCTCCACCTAGTCTAGCCTTCTCCCCCCCCAAGGGGGCTGGGAGGAGAAAAAGCGAGGCTGCAGACGGTGTTCGACTGGCTCTCCTGCCTCCGAGCCAGATGTCTCATGTCCCCTGTCCGTTTGCCGTCTGGTTCCACCACCCATCTGATCGCGCTGTGCTGGCCGCACTTGTCTCCCCCGGTGATTTACGTTGTTAAGGGGCCGCCTATACGAGCAGTGTGCTGTTGCGATAACCCCGGGCACACTGCCTGAGGCAGCCTATCGATAACCGGGTACCGACTAGGGAAGGGGGAACGGATAATGCCCAGGGATCGGCTATCCTCAAAAGATGGTGGGTACGGGAATATTTAACCAAAAACCCCCCGTACCGGGTTTTTCCGGCGGCGGATGATCCTCCCGACCTCCGCCGCCAAACCGTGCCGCTCCTCCGGCTGCGACTCGCCTCGCACGACGAGTACCTACACATCGGGTGCTATGCCTTCTTCGACAGTTGCGCCAACGCGGCAATTGGCGAGGCTTTTGACACGCTCTCGCACGGCCCACCTCTACCGACAGAGCAGGCGGCAGCGATTGCCCTCATCCGAGCGGGTCATCGCACCCACACAGCGACGGAGGAGGCCGCCCGTACTCGATTGGGCTTCCACCGCCTCACCAAGGGCGGACAAACGAGCACGGATGCGGACCGCGTCTTTGCCGAGTTGGCCCACGAGCGTTTCTGCCGACCGCGCCCTACCGCGGTCTCCGGCCCATTGGATGCGCTCCGCCAAGCGTTCGTCGACCGCACGCTGGAAGTCAGCCTATACGCCGCCAACAAGGTAGCCGCCGGAGCCGCCTTCGCTAAAGTCACACCGGACAAGCCTACCGGTCCCGACGCGCGAGCCCGCAAGGTCGCCGCCGACAAACGCAAAGCCGCCGCAGCAGCGGCAGCAGCAGCCCGCGCCACCCCTCCGCTCAAGCCGACAGATTCGGCAAAACCCTCGGCTAAGAAATGACGGTGTGGCCCGCCGCGCCGATTCCTACTCCCCGACATCTTCCTTCATGCGCCACCGCGTACGTCGAAGATGGCGGGAGTGGGAGCGCATCGGCGCGAGCGGCCAAGTCCTAAGTTGGATCCGCCATGGCGTACGTGTGAAGTTCAAACACGGCCTACGCCCCAAGCCCTTCAACCACGGCATCTCTATGCTAGACGCGACCCCGGCTCAACTCGAGTTTCTAAACTCGGAGCCCCCCCGCTTCGAGGCTTGCGGTACTTGGGAGCGAGCGGACAATCCTCGCTACGTTTCCCGGATGTTTTTGGTCCCAAAACCCGGATGCAACCAATGGCGTTTGATTATCGACCTTCGAGAACTCAACCGTTATTGCTCGACTTTCAACATGACCTGCGAGACGCTCAAGCACCTCCGTCACCTCTCGCGTCCGGGCAACTACTTCGTCTCCCTCGACCTCGCCGACGGGTACTACACCCTTGGCATCTGGAAGGAAGACCGAGACTTCTTCACGGTCAACTACCGCGGCACGCTACTATGGCGCCTCGCATGCCTTCCTATGGGCTGGTCGGGCTCGGCTTACTACTTTTGCAAGCTCACACAGGTGTTCACAAACCACCTACGTCGCCCCCCGCCTCCCGTATCGGCGGCTATGCCTCCCCACAGTCGCCGACCTACCAAGCGCTTCCTCCGGAACGCACGATGGCGTGGGACCCGACTCCTCCCCTACATGGACGACTTCCTATTTTTGGCCGACTCTTGCGAGGACGCCTTACTACTCCGACAACGCGTCCATGCCCTGCTCGACAGCCTCGGCCTCGAACGCAACCCCAAAAAGGGCGTTTGGACACCTACTCAAGTGGGCGACCATTTGGGCTTAACGGTGGACCTCCATCACGGAATGTTTCGCGCCCCTCCCGCGAAACTTCAACAGCTCGCGCAACAAGCCTCATCCCAGCTCGGGCGAGCTGCATCAAACGCCCGGTGGCTGCCCGCACGAGCGCTAGCGGCTTTCGCCGGGAAGGCTCAGTTCCTCTACCTCGCCATTGCCCCCGCACGCTTTTTTTTGCGCGAGCTCCACACCGTGTTAGCCACACGGGTTGGGTGGGGGGGACGCGTCCGCCTCACCCACCAACTACGCCAGGACCTCGAGTGGTGGCGCACGGTCCCCACGCAACACAACGGCCGGTCGATTTACAAGCCAATCGAGACCGCCTACCTCCACGCCGACTCCAGCGACTACGGTTGGGGTGCCGTTCTAAACGAGGACTCCAACTACCAAGCCCGCGGTTTTTGGACCGCTACCGACCGCCATCAACACATTACGTGGAAGGAGCTTCGAGCGGTGCGACACGCGGTGGAATCTTTCCTACCACAGCTCCGAGGCCGGCAAGTCCTCCAACACGAGGACAACGCGGCGGTGGTCGCCGCCCTCACCAAGTTAACCTCCCGATCGCCCGTCATGATGTCCGAACTCCGACGCCTATGGTTCCTCCTCGACAGCAACGACATCAGCATCCAGCCGCGCTACATCCGCTCAGCGGCCAACATTTGGGCCGACACACTAAGCCGCGAGTTGGACAGCGAGGACTGGCAGCTCAACCCTCGAATCTTCGCCCACCTTCAGCGCCGGTGGGGCCCTCACAGAATCGACCGTTTCGCATCTATGCTCAACGCACGGCTGCCCCGCTTCAACGCCCGCTGGCGGGACCCCCGGTGCGAGGACGTCGACAGCCTGCACCTCTCCGACGACGCATGGCGCCGCGAGAACAACTACTGCAACCCTCCATGGTCTGCCCTCCCAGCCCTGGCCGCAAAACTCGCCCAAGCTCAAGCCCCGGCTACTGTCATTGCACCCTTCTGGCCAAACAAACCATGGTACCACGCGTTCGCTCGGTTGGCCACCGAAACTCTACACTTCCCAGGGACCCGCGACCTATTCTTTCCCGGCAAGCTCGGCAAGCCCGAAGGGGTCGGGCCTCCCGCGTGGAGCATCGTGGCCTTTCGGCTCTAACCCCTTCGTGGCTCTACACCCGACGCGGAGCAATTGGACGGGCCCTTCGCCCGGAACGATTAAATACTTTTGTACCTCGCGTGCCGCCTCTGCGTACAGGACCGCCCGCTACGGCCTGCGCCTCGAAACAGCACCGGCGCCCTGGTCCGCCGATCTGGCTGAAACTTTCCAAGACCTTCTAGGAACCGACAAGCTCGGGGTTACGGCGGTCGCTCTACTCAGCAACTCGCTAGCGCCCTCTACGTACGCGAGCTACGACAGCGCGCTGCGGCAATTTTTTATTTTCTGTACACAGGAAAATATCGCCCCGCTACAGGCCACCCCGGCCACCATGGTACGCTACACACCGTGGTTAGCCCTGCTCGGCACGGTCGCCGCTAGCTCACTGCAACCCTACTTCTCGGCAGTCAACAAGTTCTTTCGGGACCACCAACGCCAACCTATCGCCGTGGGCGACCTACTGGCGGACGCCAGACGTGGCCTCGAAATGCTACAGCACCGCCTCATCCCCGCCACCACGCGCCTCCCGTTACCGGCTCCCATCGCCCTCACCATATTACTGGCCGCCGACACACTACGCCGCACCCTTCCGTGGACACATGCTGCGCTTCCCCAGCTGCAACGTTTCCGGGCTTGCCTCGCGATTTGCGTCAATTACACCTTTTTCTGCCGAGCAAAAACTGGCGCCCGCGGCCAGACGGGCGACCTAATTGTCGACAGACCTTCGCAACAAATCTGTTCGTTCGTACGAAAATCTAAGGGTGACCAGCGCCGCGACGCCAGCGACAAACCGGTTATCGCCATCCCTGTGGCCGCCAACCCAGTCCTCGCAGACCTGCTCGACTACTACACGGAGCACTGCGCGGCATTCTGCACTAAATTCTACAACAAGCCACCCCCGCTCGCCTTCTGGAGCTTCTCACCTTCCGAACCGTCCGCCGATTGGGGTGCCGCGTCCACCATCTCCGCCTGGCTCGCCCTCGCCCTCCTCACCGTCAACTCGTCCGCGCCCGCCGGTTTTAAGTGGACATCGCACAACCTACGGAAAGGCGCGGCGTCCGCTGCCAGCTGCATCGGCGCGCCCCTCCCCGTAATCAAGTATATGGGTGGCTGGGCCAAGAACAACTCTGTGACCGAAGGCAAATATATTGACCCAACCATGACCCCAACACATGCTGCTTGGCGGTTCTTCGGCTGGCTCACTCCGTCCCCCCCGCAACACTAATTTTGGCTGTGCAAGCCTTTGGCTTTAGGTTACTGGCAAAACGTGCCCTAGGGTAAATGGTCAGATTGATTTGAATCTAGAGGTCTGCATATCCAATTTCATGTGTACGGGACAGTAACTCTAGCGGTTACTGTTACCGTTAATATCGGCGCGTCTCACCTGCAGGGCAACCACCTTGCCCGAGCAGTTAGACGCAGCCAACGACCAACGACTTCCCCAACGGTCAGCTCTAGCTAGCCCGTGCCTTATAAGCCGTAGCTAGCCACGAGCCTAGGCACTCTCTGCTTACGCGCTCAGCCAATCTAGGCTTCGCGCGAACCCACCCACCCATCCCTATAATCCTGCGCTAATCGACTCCCAGGCCCTGCCTGTGGGTGTCTTTTGGCCAAATTGTAAGCAAACTTTTATCTTTGGCTAAACGTGCCCTAGAGGGTAAATTATACTGATGTGACTAACATGTACGGGTACGGATATGCTTTAAGAATTTGCCCCCTGCTTAAAAGTTTGTAACGGATCAAAACTAAGGATTATAATTGGCATAACGGAGCCAACTGCGTATGTAAAAATGTAAGGATAAAGGATTACATCAGTTAATCCTTAACAATGGCGCTGTTCGGCTGATGCCGCTGTCCTCATTTGGAGCGCCAGCGACACAGCTCCGACCAATGACCTCGAGCCACGCACCCCGCTGTTACGCTCGTGCAAACAGCTAATCCTTACAAGGGCCGCGAAGAATGTACACGGGTTGACCAATTGTATAGCAGTATACCTGCCTTGACATCATAGCCCGTGTTCTACAGCAATCTCTTCTGGTTTCATCGTCTGTGCCATCAGGATGGCGGTCACTGTGAGTTGGTAACGCTGTAATGATATCATTATCCGGTTCAGCACGCTTCAAAAACAGCAGCTTGAAATAATTTTCCTGTGCTTGACGTGCTTCTCCGCCTATACACCTTACAGGCACACGTATTACGCGAAAATGTGATTAGTTCAGTCGCTGGGCCCTCAAGAAGCTTTTTGCCGGTGAGGTCACGGGCTGGCAAGCTCTGGCTGATGCAACAGCAGCCGTCACGAGTGACACGCCGCCCGATCTCAACCACAGCCTCGGCCCCACGGCGGGTGGCTTTCGGTCGCCGCCCGACCTTGGTAGCGGCGTCCTCTGAGCCTGAAGCCCCAGCCACGACTAGCTCCGGTTCCGTGGACAACGGAACCTTCAGGTTGAAATAATTGCAACTTGAGTTGGCTGTTATCTCTGTCCGTCCCTTCAACAGGGGACTGAACTCGTGACTCTCTGCTCTTCTGGGTATCAGGGTGAAGCTGTCAGCGCAGGAGGCGAAAAAGGCAGTCGTGCTTGGGCAGGTGGTGAAAGAGGGACAGCAGCTCATCTTTGTGTCTGCCGTCGGCATTAACAGTGCAAGTGAGGAGGTGTGTAATAGTATACATTCCTTATCTGCAAGGATTAGTCGTGATAGTGACGAATTCGTACCCATCAAAAGCAGTGTAACATTGGGAATTCGGGGCCGCTCTGAGTGTGTCCGGACACGTTGCGGACGCGTAGGCTGGCGTCGTACCTGGACAAGTTCTGCGGGCTATCAGCCACCCAACCGATAAGGGGGAACTGTGGAACATCACTGGTACGGAGAGGCTCCGTTACGTGCGCGACGCCATCGGTATCCGTCGGCCGGGAGAGGAGGTAAGCGGGCTGTGACCTCGTCGCGCCTTCGCTATCCGTCGCCGCAATTTGGCGCAGCTTTTAGAGAAAGCAAGCGCTGTATGTATGACGTCATAACGGCCCGCTTAACAAGCCCCGGCTTTGTACTCACACAGTTGGAGCTGTTACTGGAGCGTGAACCGTACGTCACAGCTGACGACGTGAATGCGGCTGAAGGTGACCCAGCAACGAGATATGAAATCAAAATAAGACTAATAAGCAATTAGTGCCATTAATAAAAGCACGTTAACATAACATATACACAGGTGTGTTGAGTGCTTAAGTGTTTCATTGAACCAACTTCGGCGTCCACCTTCGAAGGCCCATGCTTCATCCTCTGCTCAGCTCCACTTGTGGGTGAGGTCAGTGCAAAGGCCGTGAGGCACCCCCCTGCGGTTGCTCCTATTACTTAGGCCCCCCCGAGAACGATGCAGCCCCTGCCACGCCCGCGCCATTGATGGGGATGCCTGAGCGTGAACGAGACGACCTCTACAGTGACAACTGGTGCGTTACGCATTTCATTGACGACACCCACTTCCCCTCCTGTTGTGGTTCTGCTGTTCAGAACTTGTGCGACATTCGCAGCAGTGGCACAGTCCGCATAGTGCACACGTGAGTGTGAACCATTGGGTCCTGCCTTTCGTGGCTGTTCTGCAGGGATGGGGACGAGTACAAGGGGAGCAACTTTAATGAGCTCACTGTGGGGTTGGGAATCGCCATCGCGACGCCCGTCATCGGGCTGCTCATCGCCGCTGCTACATACGGGAAGCTTTGGGGCACCTCTGGCTACGCCTACCTTGGGTTCTGATGTGGTTGGTGGAAAGTATGGCCTTACCATCACGGGTGGGATATGTGGAGCGGCGTGTGTAAATGCAAATGATGCAGGGCTCACCTACATTTCGCGACGCGTTGGTTGTCAGGCGAAGGGGGTTACTTCATGCAACAGACAGGAGATTTTCAGATCACCGCTCGTGTTGCTATTTCAACGAAATTGGCATTGCAATATCGATTGTCTACCTATTCACCATCGCAGCCACTCAACTTGGCCCTTTGATGCATCGCACGTATCGGCTCCCTTATGATCGGATATCCGATTCGTCATCAGAGTCTGGCATAATTATCACCTTAGTTGCTGCATCACTGCCTCACCAATTTCATTGGGATAGTAAGGCAGGCGGTGGTACCTTCGCAGGGGCGGCCTCGTCGATTTTGTCCAGAGAGCAGAAACAGTCTACATAGTTCATGGCATCCGGTGCATATGATGATCCGCCTACATCGTGGGGGGCACATCCGCACTCCCAGAATGGTAGGGACCAGGAAAATGGCCGCTAGCTTCAGCAACTGTGCCATTCGCAGCTGGCTCAATGACACACTCCCCACCGTTGGTATCAGACGGGGCCTCGGCCTGCACAGCGGACTCACATACACGTATCAGGAAATCAAAGCCAAGGCCACTTGAGCCCCTACCATACGCAACACGCCCAGCGCACACTGCCATCCATAAGCGCTCATTCAAAAAATGAGCAGATGCTATTACAGCAGGACTGACCATGAGAGGAAAAAGCCGTATCTGGTCGCAGTGACTCTGTCCGCACTCTGATGCTCTGCTTCGGCTTCTTGGAAGTACGCCCGCCGTGGGATTCAAACGTGGTCATGGTCACCTGTGGCTGCCTTCCTTCGCAATCGCTGCAGTAGCAAGTCACCTTCATACTCGACAGCTCCATGACCCCTTCACAGCAATCAGGCGGGTCTCAGCTCGAACACATCAGCACGAATCACGCTCCCAGCCCGCACACCCTCCAGACAGCCAAGCAATTATAACCGAAACGCAGAGGCTCACCGTTGGTGGTTCTATCCGTGTCGGGAGCACAGACAAAGACCGCCACTTCTGATGTACCTGGTGCAATGTCAGAGTCCAGGTACTGCGCAAGTGTGACCGAGCCCGCGACAGTCCCGGCACCCCCCAGCTCCATATTGTTTTGGTCGAGAGGGCAGGCGTAGTCGACGCCGTCCATGGCTATCGGGGCGGTCGGTGATCCGCCTACGTCGTGGAGAGGTAGCTCCGCATTCCCCGCTTGGGAGGGACCAGGCATACGGCCGCTACCTTCAGCAACCGTGTCATTCGCAGCTGGCTCAATGACATACTCCCCACCGTTGCTTTGAGATGGAGCCTCGCCTGCAGAGCCCAACCACATTCAGGGGACAGGATATCCTACTAAGCCCACTAAAAGCCCCTGTCACACACAACACGCCCAGCGCAGACTGCCATCCATATGCGGTCACTACATAATGAGCAGCTGCTATGACAGTATGACTGACCGTGAGAGGGAAAAGCCGTATCTGCTCCCTGCGACCCTGTCCGTACTCTGATGCTCTGCTTTGGCTTCTTGGAATAACGCCCGCCGTGGGACTCAAACGTGGTCATGGTCACCTGCGGCCGCTTGCCCTCGCACTCGCTGCAATAGCAAGTCACTTTCATGCTCGACAGATCCATGACCCCTTCGCAGAAATCAGGCGGGTCTCAGCTCGAACACACCAGCACGAAACACAATCCCAGCCCGCACACTCTGCATGCAGCCAAACAATTATAACTGTAAGGTAGAGGCTCACCGTTGGTGGTCCTCTCCGTGTCGGGCGCACAGACAAAGACCGCCACTTCTGATGTGCCTGGTGCAATGTCAGAGTCCAGGTACCGCGCAAGTGTGACCGAGCCCGCGGCATTCCCGGGACCCCCCAGCTCCATGTTGTTTTGGTCGAGAGGGCAGGCGTACTCGACGCCGTCCATGGATACCGGGGCGGTCGGTGATCCGCCTACGTCGTGGAGAGGTAGCTCCGCATTTTCCGAATGAGAGGAGGGACCAGGCAGACGGCCGCTAGCTGCACCAACCGTGTCATCCGTAGCTGGCTCAATTACACACCCTCCATCGTTGTTATTAGACGGAGCCTCGTCTGCAGAGCCCAACCACATTCAGGGGGCAGGATATCAAAGTCAAGCCCACCTTGAGCCCCTACCATACGCAACACGCCCAGCGAACACTGCCATCCATAGGCGCTCATTCAAAAAATGAGCAGATGTTATTACAGCAGGACTGACCATGAGAGGGAATAGCCGTGTCTCGTCGCAGTGACTCTGTCCGCACTCTGATGCTTTGCTTTGGCTTCTTGGAAGCACGCCCGCCGTGGGATTCAAACGTGGTCATGGTAACTTGTGGTCGCTTGCCCTCGCAATCGCTGCAGAAGCACTTCACCTTCATACTCGACAGCTCCATGACCCCTTCGCAGAAATCAGGGGGGACTCAGCTCGAACACACCAGCGCGAACCACGCCCCCAGCCCGTACACCCTCCAGACAGCCAAGCAATTGTGACCGAAACGCAGAGGCTCACCGTTGGTGGTTCTTTCCGTGTCGGGAGCACAAACAAAGACCGCCACTTCTGATGTGCCTGGTGCAATGTCAGAGTCCAGGTACCGCGCAAGTGTGACTGAGCCCGCGAATGTCCCGGCACCCCCCAGCTCCATATTGTTTTGGTCGAGAGGGCAGGCGTAGTCGACGCCGCCCATGGATACCGGGGCGGTCGGTAATCCGACTGCGTCGCGGAGAGGTGTCTCCGCATTCCCCGCTTGGGAGGGACCAGGCAGATGGCCGCAACCTTCAGCAACCGTGCCATTCGTAGCTGGCTCAATTACACACTCCCCACCGTTGTTATCGGACGGAGCCTCGTCTGCAGAGCCCAACCACATTCAGGGGACAGGATACCAAACCAAGCCCACTTGAGCTCCTGTCAGACGCAACACGCCTAGAGCAAACTGCCATCCATAAGCGCTCATTCAAAAAATGAGCAGATGCTATTACAGCAGGACTGACCATGAGAGGGAATAGCCGTGTATGGTCGCAGTGACTCTGTCCGCACTCTGATGCTTTGCTTTGGCTTCTTGGAAGCACGCCCGCCGTGGGATTCAAACGTGGTCATGGTCACCTGTGGCCGCCTTCCCTCGCAATCGCTGCAATAGCAAGTCACCTTCATACTCGACAGCTCCATGACCCCTTCGCAGAAATCAGGCGGGTCTCAGCTCGAACACACCAGAACGAAACACACTCCCAGTCCGCACACTCTGTATGTAGCCAAACAATTATAACTGAAAGGTAGAGGCTCACCGTTGGTGGTCCTCTCCGTGTCGGGCGCACAAACAAAGACCGCCACTTCTGATGTGCCTGGTGCAATGTCAGAGTCCAGGTACCGCGCAAGTGTGACCGAGCCCGCGACAGTCCCGGGACCCCCCAGCTCCATCTTGTTTTGGTCGAGAGGGCAGGCGTAGTCGACGCCGTCCATGGCTACCGGGGCGGTCGGTGATCCGCCTACGTCGTGGAGAGGTAGCTCCGCATTTTCCGAATGGGAGGGACCAGGCAGATGGCCGCTAGCTGCACCAACCGTGTCATTCGCAGCTGGCTCAGTTACACACTCTCCGTCGTTGTTATTAGACGGAGCCTCGTCTGCAGAGCCCAACCACATTCAGGGGGCAGGATATCAAAGCCAAGCCCACCTTGAGCCTCTGTCATACGCAACACGATCAGCGCATACTGCCATCCATAAGCGCTCATTCAAAAAATGAGCAGATGTTATTACAGCAGGACTGACCATGAGAGGGAAAGGCCGTATATGCTCCCTGCGACCCTGTCCGCACTCTGATGCTTTGCTTTGGCTTCTTGGAAAAACGCCCGCCGTGAGACTCAAATGTGGTCATGGTAACTTGTGGTCGCTTGCCCTCGCAATCGCTGCAGTAGCACTTCACCTTCATGCTCGACAGCTCCATGACCCCTTCGCAGAAATCAGGGGGGACTCAGCTCGAACACACCAGAACGAATCACGCTCCCAGCCCGCATACCCTCCAGAAAAACCGAAACGCAGAGGCTCACCGTTGGTGGTTCTTTCCGTGTCGGGAGCACAAACAAAGACCGACACTTCTGATGTGCCTGGTACAATGTGAGAGTCCAGGTACTGAGCAAGTGTGACTGAGCCCGCGACAGTCCCGGCACCCCCCAGCATCTTCTTTTGGACGAGAGAGCAGGCGTGGTCGACGCCGTCCATGGCTACCGAGGCTGTCGGTGATCCGCCTGCGTCGCGGAGAAGTTCCTCCGCATTCCTCGCATGGGAGGAGGGACCAAGCAGATGGCCGCTAGCTGCACCAACTGTGCCATTCGCAGCCTGCTCAATGACACACTCTCCATCGTTGTTATCGGACGGAGCCTCGCCTGCAGAGCCCAACCACATTCAGGGGCATTATATCAAACCAAGCCCACTTGACCCCCTGTCAGACGCAACACGCCCAGCGCACACTGCCATCCATATGCGCTCATTCCACAATAGACAGCTGCTATGACAGTATGACTGACCGTGAGAGGGAATAGCCGTGTCTCGTCGCAGTGACTCTGTCCGCACTCTGATGCTTTGCTTTGGTTTCTTGGAAGCACGCCCGCCGTGGGATTCAAACGCGGTCATGGTCACCTGTGGCCGCTTGCCCTCGCAATCGCTGCAATAGCAAGTCACCTTCATACTCGACAGCTCCATGACCCCTTCGCAGAAATCAGGCGGGTCTCAGCTCGAACACACCAGAACGAAACACACTCCCAGTCCGCACACTCTGTATGTAGCCAAACAATTGTAACTGAAAGGTAGAGGCTCACCGTTGGTGGTCCTCTCCGTGTCGGGCGCACAAACAAAGACCGCCACTTCTGATGTGCCTGGTGCCATGTCAGAGTCCAGGTACTGCGCAAGTGTGACCGAGCCTGCGACTGTCTCGGAACCCCCCAGCTGCATCTTGTTTTGGTCGAGAGAGCAGGCGTAGTCGACGCCGTCCATGGCTACCGGGGCGGTCGGTGATCCGCCTGCGTTGTGGAGAGGTAGCTCCGCATTCCCCGCTTGGGAGGGACCAGGCAGATGGCCGCTACCTTCAGCAACCGTGCCATTCGTAGGTGGCTCAATGACATACTCCCCACCGTTGTTATCGGACGGAGCCTCGCCTGCAGAGCCCAACCACATTCAGGGGACAGGATATCAAACCAAGCCCACTTGAGTTCCTGTCACACGCAACACGCCTAGAGCAAACTGCGATTCATATCCGCTCATTAACAATGAGTATATGCTAATACAACAATACTGACCGTGAGAGGAAATAGCCGTGTCTGGACCCCGCGACCTTTTCCTCACTCTTATGCTCTGCTTTGGTTTCTTGGAAAAACGCCCGCCGTGGGATTCAAACGTGGTCATGGTAACCTGTGGCCGCTTGCCCTCGCACTCGCTGCAGTAGCACTTCACCTTCATACTCGACAGCTCCATGACCCCTTGGCAGCAATTATGCGGGCCTCAGCTCACACTGGCAAGAATCACAATCCCAGCCCGCACACCGTGCAGGCAGTTCAACATGCAGAATTTTATGGTAGGGGCTCACCTTTGGTGGTCCTGTCCGTGTCGGGCGAACAGATAAAGACCGCCACCTCTGTTGTGCCTGGCGCAACGTGAGAGTCCAGGTACTGCGCGAGTGTGATCGAGCCCGCGACTGTCTCGGCATCCCCCAGTTTCTGCTTGGTTTGGTCGAGAGAGCAGGCGTAGTCGACGCCGTCCATGGCATACGGTGCGGTCGGTGATCCGCCTGAGTCATGGCGAGCTGCCTCCACATTCCCCGCATTGGAGGACGGACCAGGCAGATGGCCGCTACCTTCAGCACCCGTGCCATTTGCAGACGGCTCAATGACACAGCCTGCACCATTGCTATGCGAGGGAGCCTCGCCTGCAGAGCCCAACCACATTCAGGGGACAAGATATCAAAGCCAAGCCCACTTGAGCCCCTATCGCACGCAACCTTCCCAGGACACACCGCCGTCCATCAGTGCTCACTCCACAGTGAGTACATGCTACTACAGAAGGACTGACCTTGAAAGGGAATAGGCGTGTCTGGACCCCGCGACCCTGTCCTCACTCTGATGCTCTGCTTTGGTTTCTTGGAACTACGCCCGCCGTGGGACTCAAACGCGGTCATGGTCACCTGTGGTCGCCTTCCCTCGCACTCGCTGCAGTAGCACCTCACCTTCATACTCGACAGCTCCATGACCCCTTGGCAGCAGTCGGGTGGGCGTCAGTTCGAGCACACCAGCACGAAACAGGCTCTCAGCCCGCACACCCTGCAGGCAGCCAAATACGCAGAATTGAAAGGCAGAGGCTTACCGTTGGTGATCCTCTCCGTGTCAAGGGCACATATAAAGACCGCCACCTCTTTAGTGCCTGGTGCATCGTGAGAGTCTAGGTACTGCGCAAGTGTGGCCGAGCCCGCGACTGACGCGGCATCACCCAGCTTCATCTTCTTTGTGGGACGTGCCGTGACCTGGTCCCCGGCCAGTTGCTCTACTCGGCGGGTGGCGGCTTCTGCCGCAGCCGGGACTGCATTTAATATGTCTCTTGCGTCAATGAAAGGGGAAGCCGCTACACCCTCCAAAGCTGCATTGTCCGGACTGTGAGTGTTCATCCTATACACCCACTTCTGCGAGCGGTTGAGCCTGGTGAAAAATTGGACCCGCAACAGGTATGAAGGAAAGGTATCAGAGACTGATCAGAGAGGTCCTTTCGTTAGGAGACGCAGTCGAGAGTATAACAGCACGAGCGACCGGCGAGAGTTAAAGAATAAGCGTTCCGCACTCGCATTTGCAAAACATCAAGGGATGTAACTCCTCTTTCGTTTCCGTCGATACGTTGAGAGCGGCACTAGGCGTGATGCGAGGCCGTCGCCTTGCTTTGCTCGGGCGTCGCTTTTACCTGACCGCCCCAGAAACCACCTCCGGTCCCTCGCTTGTCCCTGTCCGCGCAGGCTCCTTAGGTGAGTCCCAAACAGATGTCACCGTCGGGTGTATCCTTGTCCAGGGGCATAGAGATCGGCAGCGCCGGCCAAGTCAGTCTGCAGGGAAACCGCCCCTCGTCTCGCTGGAGGTGTGGCGTTCCCGGTGACGTCGTCACCCGGGCAGTACACCTGCAGCACTAGAGGCTGCTGGGCTGCGAAACGTTCTTGCCAAAAACCCTAAACCATAATCATTGCTGTCGAGGAAACCCGATTACTCGCAACAAAACGAGACTCGCTTGCATCGGTATCAACTCGGTGCACGTAAATGTATGTCGGTACTCCAGAGGAAGGACGGCAAGAGCGCAATAACGACTGCAGGTAAATTTCTTTAACTTTTTTATAAAATGGAATAACGCAAAGATCAGTATTTTGTTTTCAATATTTATATCCGATAGTTTATCACGAGAGTGAATCCTCGTTGCGAATCCTTGGCTTCCATCCAGGCACTGACAACCCACCTGTTTTTTGTGAATGGTAACGCTCAGCGATATTTGTTTCTCATCTTGCAAAAAGTCACAAGCTGTGTGTTGGACTGTGTGTTGGGATTCACCTCGTACGTTAGACCTACAACCTGAGTCAGCTGTCTACAGCTCCCGGAGCCCAGTACTCCAGTAGTACTGATCCTTGCCTAACTCGGCCATGACCTCCCTCATCGAGAAAACCCCACTGGGTAGCGCGGTGTAAAATCCACTCCCTCGCCATATGGACCACTCTGCAAGTGCAAGGATTCAGTGCGGAAATTTCCGGCACGACTGCCCAGATAGCGTGATAGTGGAAGCTGTCATTGCAGCACTACTGAAGTTATGAAACGAGGTAGTTCTGTGGAAATAAAGCACAAAACCAGCTAAATAGAGAGAAATGGAAAAAGAAATAAAAAATCGCAGGTACCTGGTAGCTCTACCAACGCTTGTCGAGTGTTTTTCATAGCACTCACAAATTTCGCCCACGAGATGCTCTACAAGCTGGCCGTGCGCAAATGATATGTTGCGAATATTCCTGTTCATCGTTCCCGAGGTGCCGACTGCGAATTGTCTGCTCGGTAGTTTCGTTGTACATATATTGGTTACAAGAAAAACTATATGAGCACGGACATGGAAAGTGGGAGGGGAAACAAAAGGGCAAGAGTGACAGGAGGATCACAGAATAGGTAGTTTCGTTCGGGCTTTATTT
Source organism: Tetraselmis chui (assembly GCA_026401115.1). Taxonomy (NCBI): domain Eukaryota; kingdom Viridiplantae; phylum Chlorophyta; class Chlorodendrophyceae; order Chlorodendrales; family Chlorodendraceae; genus Tetraselmis; species Tetraselmis chui. The sequence goes on along the minus strand of JAPMLY010000227.1, from coordinate 241,018 downwards.
GTTTTATTTGCTTTATTTTATTTGCTTTATTTGCTTTATTCGAGCATCCTTTTCCTCTATTTGTCGCTTCAGGGTACCGGTACCAGGGTTGTGCTAAAGACTATTCCTGAGAATTCAGACTGAACTGAAGTCACTTCAAGGACTTCAGTCTGAATTCAGCTGAACAGTGTTCAGGCCTGAATTAAGTTGAGACTTCATGACCTGAATTCAGGCTGAAGTGACTTCAGTTCAGTTGTTCAGCTGAATTCAGGCCTTGAACCGAACACAGCCTGAATTCAGGTCAAGACTTTAGACTGAAGGCCCGCCTGAAGTGACCTGAAGAACCCCCTGAAGCGTTTTGAACCCCGCCTGACCCAACAAACCCTAAAACCCTAAACCTTAAACCCTGACCCCGCCAAGCTCCCGAAAATTACGAATTTCCATACATAAGGCGTTATGTAATCCCATGATACAAATATACTATTTATGGTCATATTAGTAATATAGAGGTTTGAATTACAGGGCTAAATTACGAAGTAACCGGCGTTACCTCAGTTTACATGCGTTACCTCCGACGCTACAACTCCCTAACGGTTCAAGCGCCCACGCGCGCACGGACAGTAAAATGTCCGCACCCTATATAACACACCAGCAGCGATTGTGTGTCCACCTTCTGCCTTTTGCGAGAGCTATCGCTCACGCAAACGGCATCGTGGCTCTCGCTAGCCACGCAAGGTGTTGATCACTTGAGTCTCATGCACGACGCACGAAAACACACTCCTTCAGTCCAAATGGCAGACCGCCTGGTATTGCCTACTGACCTCTACGTTGCGCCCGGTGACGCGCCGGAACAGCAGCCAGACCAACTGCAATTGCTGACACAGATTGTTCAGCAATTAGCAGCCCAGGTCGAAACTCTATCCGTCGCAACCGCGTCAACAAAACCAACTACTTCAGCCATCCCCACAGCCGACTCCGACAGCGCTGCGGGTGGACGACTCGAGCTCGACGCTCTACCAGCTGACAGTAAAAACACCCCTCTAGAGTACATCGACCCTAGAGAGTGGTCTGAATTCGCGTCCCGTACGTTCGCGGACTGCCTACCCCCATCTGGCACAACAGTCCCGTGCATGTGGAACCCTCGACACGACGAGGCCGACAAATTTTTTACGGACAACGCGAGAATTTCTTCCCGCGACGAGTATCGACACCTGCTCTGCTATGGTGTGTTTACGGCCGCCGCTAACGCGGCACTCGAAACTGCTATGGAAACGCTTCGCTCGATCACCTCTACCCCCGACGAAACAACCTACGCCTACTCCCTCATCGACGCAGCGCTACGTACTCATCAAGCAGTGGCCGCAGCGGGGGAAGCGCGACTCACCTACATCAGACGCTTCAAGGCCAAGAAGATTCTTAACGGCGAAGAACGCGTCGCGGAGCGTCTCGTCTACTCACGGTGCTTCGACACGGTTGCCTCCGACCGTGGAGGCAACGTCGTCGACGGACTCCTGGCAGCCCTGGAGGACAAACGACTCGAAGTCAGCATCACTGCAGCTGCAAAAGCGCAAGCAGCTGCCCAGTTCAAGGCCGACAAGCCTCGACCAGACAAACCGGACAGGCCGACCGATAAGCCGGACAAGCCGGACAAAACCAAGGCCAAGCCCAAGGACCGCACGAGCGGCCGCCCCCTCCCCCCTACCGACAAAGCACACAAGAAGACAGAGGCCGACAAGGACGAATGACGGGGTGTCCCGCCGCGCCGATTCCTGCAACCCAGATTCAAACTACATGCGTCATCGCGTGCGGCGAAACTGGCAAGCCTGGAAAGATATCGGCGCGAGCGGACAAGTCTTACGGTGGATCCGGGAGGGCGTTACTATTCCCTTCCTAAACAACCGACCCCCACCCCCGTTCAACCAAGGCACCTCACTGCTGGACGCTACCCCCGCGCAGCTCACCTTTGTCGAGGCCGAGCTCGCGCGCTTCGTGGAGACGGGAGCCTGGGAACGCACCACCTGCAGCAAGTACGTATCAAGACTCTTCTTAGTCGCAAAACCCGGCAACAATCAGTGGCGATTTATCGTCGACCTACGGCACCTGAACAGCTTCTGCGTCAGAAAGCGACTACGGATGGAGTCGTTACTAGGCGTTCGTCATCTGACTCGAAAGGGCGACTACATGTTCTCGTTCGACCTCAAAGACGGGTTCTACGCGCTGGGCATCGTACCAGAGCAGCGCGACTATCTAATAGTAAACGTTCGCGGCCAGCTGTACCGACTAGCTAGACTCCCTATGGGCTGGTCGCTCAGCCCTTACCACTTCTGCGCCTTTACGGACACATTCGTACGACACCTCCGACAGCCAGACCCCGGTGGGTTTACGACACAGCACGGAAAGCCTACACAACCCGACAGCGACCGACCGAGCAAGCGCTTCCTCCGACACACGCGGTGGCGCGGAGCCAAAATCTTACCTTATGTGGACGACTTCCTCCTGTTCGCCGCCACTCGTGCGCTCGCTCTCGCGCTCCGGCAGCGCGTCGACCGCCTCCTCACCAAGCTCGGCCTTCTCCGCCACCCCTCCAAGGGTTTTTGGGAGCCGACGCAATACGGCCACCACCTGGGCATCGACATCGACACAGCTACAGGTTACTTCTTCGCCCCAGTGGACAAGCTACAGAAGCTCGCAACACAGGCTCGTCACCTACTGCAACGTGCCACCCGAACCTGCAGATGGCTACCTGTCAAAGAACTACAGTCATTCGCGGGTCAGGCGCAGTACCTTTTTCTTGCGATTCCAGCGGCAAGATTCTTCCTCCGCGAACTGCACTCCGTACTAGGCGAGAAGTGGGGAGGCCGCGTCCGCCTCTCTCCGCAGCTCAGTCGAGATCTACAGTGGTGGACACAAGTACCCAGCCACGCCAACGGCAAGAACATACACATGCCGGTCGAGTCAGCATACATCCACTGCCACAGTTCGGGGTATGGTTGGGGGGCTGTCCTCAACGGCAGACTCGAAGCGCGCGGCTTCTGGGGCATACAGGACGAAAAGCAGCACATTACCTGGAAAGAATTGAAGGCCGTGGCGCCCGCCGGCGGCGCAGCGGCGGCGGCCCCGGAGGGGGGTGCGCTCGCAGGCCCGTCGGCATCCCCTCACCTCCCCGTGGTGGGCGCTGGAAACCCCGTAGCCGTGCCAGGCCTGGTACGGTAGGGGGCTAAGAGGGCCGACAGCTCGATCCGTGGGATCAGCAGCTGTCGGGAAAGCCTTGTACAGAGGGCTTTTGAAAAAATAATTTCTGTGCACTACCGGCGCCAAGATCTCCCGCTCGGCCCGTCCGATATGTTTTTTCGCGCACAGATACTCTTAGATACAGCTTTACTTTTAGGAGTGGGACCTGTACTACGGCAGCGTTTGATGGCGAGGAGGGTACGGCCGGATCAGCGGTGGGAGGCGGGTGTTGGAGCTGGTGGTGGCCAGCCGGGAAGCAGCGCCAGGAAAGGGCGCTCGCTAGCTATCGACCAGCCCTGTGCCGGTCGAACCTTACCGAGGGGTGAGGCAAGACATGGCACAGGACGGTGGCTAGTCGCAGACGGAGGAGCGGCTACATGAGGCGGCGGCGATCCTCAGGATCAGCCGCCGCCGAAAAGCCCTGTACGGAGGGCTTTTTTGGACACTAAAATAATGTCCGTACCCGGCGTCGAGCAAGTTGGGGAGCAGCACCAGGGTAGGGCGCTCACTAGCGCGTCGCTACGTCGTCCAACGTCATCTCCCGGGGGGAGGAGTCAGCTGGGACGGCAAGGAGGACAGTCGCGACGGGAGGAGCGACACGATCTGGCGGCGACGACCCTTTGGGTCGGCGCCGCCGGAAAACCCGGCACGGAGGGTTTTGCTTAATTCCGGGCGCCCGCGGCCCGCCGGATCCGGCTACGGTGACCTGCCCCCCCCCCCTCTTCGACACCCACTACCCCGACAGACCTACACACTCCTAGGAGTCCTTGAGCGTGGGCCCGGGTGAGCGCGGAGGCCCCCGCTCAAGAATAGGCTGCTCGGTGGACGCGCGATCAGAGGGGGGAGGGTACGGCCACAGGCCGGAAAACCGACAGGTACCCGGGTACCAGACAGAGAAAAAACCGGGGAAATGAGCGGGGAAAATTCAGGCGCGGAGGCAGGAGCGCTAGTTTTTTCTGTGTCTGTGCGTCTTGGTCCCCCCCACCTGTCCTCGAGGTGATGGGGGACCTCGACACGGAGGACCGCCGCGTCGGTGGACGCGGCAAGACCTTGGGGCGGGGTTTACGGGATGGAGCGGCGGGATCGACGAGCGACCGCGCGAGGAGGGGTTTTTTGCCAGCCTTTCCCCTCCTACCTTCGGCAAGACCGAAGTCACGCGGGAGCTAGATTAGGCTGGCCCGTCGTCCCTCCCGAACGCCGACCGGCCTAGGCCGGTCGACACCCCGGTTCGGCGGGAGCGGGCCGTGCATCGTGAAGGTCGAGCAGCAGTTTAGTTTTGCATTTCTAGACAAAAGTGGATTTATCTTTAGATCTTTTTTTCTTGATTACAAAATTATTACGCTGTTACTGCTTAGGCGGGGGGACTGTGGCAATTACTGCGGTTGCTTACAGTTTTTTAACTCCCGAGGAACGTCGGCACACATTGCAGATAGGTGTGTCGATAGGTGTACCTGGTCGAAGAGACCCGGGCTAAACTCGCTTATAAGTCCTGCATGGCTTGGTAGAGAGGCCCGAGAGACAGCAGTCGGTCCAGTTTGCCGGCACATGTTGTAAACAATTTCCAATTTCCAATTTTTTTTTTGAAGGCCGTCCGTCTGGCCGTCCTCAGCTTCTTGCCACACCTGGCTGGCCGGAACGTCCTCCTCCACGAAGACAACCAGGCGGTCTGCCACGTCCTGACCGGCCTGACGTCCCGCTCCCCGGAGATGATGAACGAATTACGCCGTTTGTGGTACCTGTTGGACACCAACAACATTCACATCAGGGCCAGATACATCCGTTCTGCGGCAAACACGTGGGCAGACAAGCTAAGCCGCCACCTCGACAGCGACGACTGGCAACTCGACCCCTCTGTCTTCCACGAAATGGACACACACTTCGGCCCGCACACAATCGACCGGTTTGCGTCGGCGCTCAACACGCTACTACCCCGTTACAACGCGAACTGGCTAGACCCATCGTGCGAAGCCGTGGACGCCCTTCACCTCGCCGATGCGGATTGGAAAGCAGAAAACAACTGGTGCAACCCGCCCTGGCCCCTGCTACCCGACCTCGCCCAAAAATTACAGCAGAGCGGCGCAGCAGCCACGGTGGTCGGCCCCCGTTGGCTAGGGAAAGCGTGGCATCAGGCCCTTACCGAATTGGCGTGCCACGAGACGGTCCTTCCGGCCCGACCTCACTTGTTCCGTCCCGGGCGGCGGCACGGACGCGGTACGGTCGGCAAGCCTCATTGGCCCGTCACTGTATTCCGGATTCCCTCCCGGCCTGGTTGTACCTTCGCCGGGGCGCGGTCAGTGCTACCCTGACCATGTTCAACACACGGCACATCAGGCCAGCAGTCCAAGCCTACCCCACCAGACCAGCAAAGGTCCGCTACAAGGTGGAGGTGGCAGGCTGCAACAACCCCTGGGCCGCTTCGATGCGCCCCTACATGCAACGCCTATTGGGCACTGACAGCCTTGGAGCAAAAGCGCTCGACTTACTGACCGCCGCTTGGGCGAAAAGCACGTCCGACACGTACAACAGCGCAATCAAGCCTTACTTCCAGTTCTGCGAGGAGCAAGGTCTACCGCCGCTGGCAGCAACAACCGCTACCATGGCCCGCTACATTGCATGGATCGGAGAACGTGGCACCATTAAGGCTACCAGTCTACAGCCATACCTTTCAGCCGTGAACGGGTTTTTCAAAGACCACGGCGCAGAACCAGTCGCACAAGGCGATTTGGTCGCCAAGGTCCGGCGGGGTCTCGCAGCGTCTCAAGTTTCCCTCCAGCCCAGCCGCACACGCCTGTACCTCCCAGCCCGGATTCTTGTAGCATCGCTACGCCTGGCCAAGGACCTCCGCACACAGCTGACAGACACTTGGACTCAGACTCAAGCAGACCTCATTCTGCTGTTCCGAGCGTGTCTAGCGACGGTGCTACTGGCCGCATTTTTTTGTCGAGGTGGTGCGGGAGTTGAGTGCCGGTCTGGAGATTTGTTGTGTACTCCGACCGGCGGAATCCTCCTGTACCACGGAACGAGAAAAGGTCAACGGGGTACTTCCACGGAACGAAAACTCCTATGTGAACTACCAGCCTCGGCTCACCCGGACATCGCTGAACTACTACAGTACTTCGACACTGCCCGTACCAGGTTCTCCGCCGGTAAGATGCCGGACAGACGATGGGCCATTAGTACACGCGAGCCTACGACAAACTGGACTGCGGACACCCTGACAGCTTGGCTACAACGCGTACTTCGTGCAGTACACGAACAACCTCCGGACGGTTTCGCGTGGACTTCGCACTCCCTTCGAAAGGGTGCAGCTACTGCTGCGTACAGTATCGGTACCCCAATGCAGAAGATCAAGTTCTTCGGCGGTTGGGCGCGAGAGTCGGACGTAGTCCTCGACTACATCGACCCAACAGTGCTCCCGTGCCCGGGAGCTTGGCAACTCTTTGGGTGGATGACCCCTGGCGGGCCCCCACCCAACGTTACACGCCAGTCGGCGACAGATGGCATAAGTGAGCCCCAACACAGCTTAAATGGTCATATTAGTAATATAGAGGTTTGAATTACAGGGCTAAATTACGAAGTAACCGGCGTTACCTCAGTTTACATGCGTTACCTCCGACGCTACAACTCCCTAACGGTTCAAGCGCCCACGCGCGCACGGACAGTAAAATGTCCGCACCCTATATAACACACCAGCAGCGATTGTGTGTCCACCTTCTGCCTTTTGCGAGAGCTATCGCTCACGCAAACCCACCCACCCGATTCCCTCTCACATTGCGTGTAGGGTGGCCCAAGGGCCACCAAATCCAAATCTTGTAAGTGATTCACATCTTTGGCATAAGTGAGCCCCAACACGTCACTTCAGTTTAGGCTGAACTACTAAAGTCGACTGAATTGAAGTGACTTCAGCACAACATTGGTAATTACCTGTACATGTACCTATACCTGTACCTGGAAGCTACCGCGCGTCGCGCGACATCGATGACGGCGTACATGGCCTATGGCTCGACACAATATACTTTGTCGGTGATTTTTCGACCGCGGCGATAATGGCGGTCAAAGGGGCCCAACTGGTCTACGCGGCGAACAATCAGCCGCTACCTTGTGAGGATACTTGGTTTTACGGCGGGCGTTGAGCGTTGCTACCACCATACTCATGTGGGAGGTAACCCCTCTTCCCCTTCGCGCGTGCCATCCTTGTATTCCAACATCTACCGACCCCGCTAAATATGACAAGGAGATGGTCGTGTTGTTGCCGGGGACGCCTTTGGACCTGTTGGTGGTGGTTGGCGCTCGGCCGTTGCTACCATCGTCCATGCGCAGAGGGTTGCGGTGAGTGGTATTGCAGCTTATGTTGTAGCTAATGGAACTGCTGCTACAATGGGACTTGCGGCTGCCGGGGCTGGCTCGCGCCGAGGTGCTAGTGTTGGTGTTGGTGCTGGTGGTAGGGCTGCTGGTGGTGCTTATGCAACTGTTTGTGCAAGCCCGCGCCCGGTTGGGGATGCATGGGCTGTTGGACAGAGAGCTCTAGCCGGTGATGGCCGTGCCAGTGGTGCTCCTACAAGTGATGGTCGGTGATTGGCCGTTGCTGCAAGGGCCCGTGGGCAAAGGATTGACATCGGTGCCGGTTTTGCAGCTCTTGGTGCTAGTGGGCACAATGTTTTACTGCCGGGCGGAGGGCTGCAGTTGGTTGGCGGCCATATGGTGGTGCTGGTAGGCGGCGAGTTGCGGTTGTTGTTACTGGTGCTCGGGCCGGAGCTTCTGGGTCGGAGCCGGGCCTAAGTGTATCGGGTGTTCTGTCCCCGTCGCGAGGGGGAATGCTACACTTGCGCCCCGTGTGGCATACGGTATGCTGACCGTAAATGGCGCTCTAATTTCGCTAGACGCACTAATATGTTCATAACTGGCAATGCCCCCTCCATTTTTGCACACCGTCATCAAGCTCGCCACCTCGCGATCTTCTCTCCGGCCTTGTTTTTCCTTTGTGCCTCGGGCGACCACCTTTTATCTGCCACCCAAGCTCGCCCTCTTACCGCTCCATTCCTACACTGTGTGGCCGCTCCCGTTTCTCCAATGTCGTCTCATGACTATGTTGGGTGCTCCCGTCCGCAGCACCTTGGACCACGCCCCCTCCGAATAGTTGTCACACCCCCCCCATGCATTGGGTTGACTCCCCCTTGGCTCCCCCCCTTCCCCTCCCCGGGCCGAACCGGAGCTTACCCCCCTCCCTCCCCCCCTCCATATGATGGACCCCGCTACCTCATGGACAAGCTTTTATGCCCTCATCTGCTGCCGCACTCCGCCGAGAGGATGCTCTCCGATCCCCTCCTCGCGATGCTGCTCCTACCTCATGGTGCTCCAACAACGACTTTGTCGCTTGCCTACAAGGAGGTCAAACCTGTCACTGCGGCCCGGGGGGTTTAAGCGACAACGAGAGATGACCTACGTTCTGCCCTACAAGACACCCTCGAATATGCGACCTCCCTTCCCTCAACGGACTATCGTGCCGTTGTTGCTTTCTTGGCAATTCACCTCTTTGGCGGCCTCCTCCTCCGACCGTTCCCGGCGGCGGCCCGTGCTTACAAGAAAAGCAATGGAGGCCATCAAGCAAAAAGAAGAAAAGAGAAAAAAAACCTAAGCCCGAGGAAAAGGAAGGCATGCCATAGTGTCAGTACTACCCTATTGAAAAGCGTCGCGAAGATAGGAACCCGGGGTGCCATGAAGAGCAGCAGAAAGACGTTGCATGAATTCACATCGCACATCCCTCCCAAAAAGGGCCGAAAAATAACGAAAGTAGATCGACGAACGAAATGTTGCATATGGACATAACTGCCAAAGCGCAAGGAGCGAGAGTCAACAGAACCCATGCTAGGGGAGCGACGAACAACCACCAAAATAGCCAAGCGATCAACCAACTCAGTCGCCATATCGGCGCCAACCGGCCCCCATCCTCCATGGCGAAGGGATAGTAGTCATGGATCGACTGAACCGAAGGCGTGCCAAGCAAAGCAGAAGTGCGGAGGTCCGCATCAAGTTTCCCATGCTAAGCTCCCAATGCAAGGTTGCCTGGGAGTGGGAGACGAGCACCTATACGAGGAATATTGGTGTTCGTGCGAGCACTAGTAACCGTCACATCAACAACAAGATGGCGGTGCGGAGCCATGAAGTCTAACCAAACCACATCCCCAGGGCGATCTCGAGAAGCTCCCGACCAAATACGGCGGACCTCTAACCGCAAGTCCCGGCCCTTAGTAGCCCCGCTTCAAGCATGAACTCTTCAAGCACGTGGACAATACGGTCGTGGAATTGAATGAATTACCAAGAGCACGGGCACCGGGGGATACGGTCCATGAGCATAGCAACTGTTGAGCGCTTACCCGGCATAGAGATTCCCGATACCGTCGATGAAGATCCATACCCGCGAGACTATGAAGGAGCCTCATTGCACCGAGGGCACTTTCGAACATGAGAGACGCGCTCCGCAATCAAGCCAAGCACCTGGTGGGCTGCCATCGTATAGCAATCGGATGGCACCTTGAAACTGGACTCATGTGCGGCGAAAAAGAGAGCCAAAGCTCCGCGACCCGTACCCAAAATCACCCTCATATAGTCCGGTGGGGAAGGTCTTCAAAACGCCAAAATCTCAAGGTAGGCCCGGGCACGAAAAACGCGCAAAATGCCCGTTGAATGTGGCCCCCAAAATCTCCCAAGCGAGTGAGAGCATCGGGAGTCCGAAGTTGTAGGCAAGTCAGTTGGGTAGCGGGTGCCACCGCATTGTTGACCGGAGATACCACCAACTCGACATCCGGTCGAGCATAATCGGAAAGGTTTTGGTTTAGTGTTTTAGTCAACAACACGAGATCCGATTCCGAAAACCCGCCCATAGTGGAGATCGAATCATACGAACTACGCAATTGGACCGCCCACGGTAAAGTAGAAGTGGCAACATTCAATAGCTCATGTCGGATGAGACCGTACAAAGCACCTAGCGACTCGGACTCGTAATCGGTAATCAGGTTGGGGAGGGTCGCAGTGAATGAAGCATAGTGAGCAGGTTCGGCGTCAAGCTCGAGGGACGGTACATTAAGCCCCCCAAACTCCGCAGGGAGGGAAAGCTGACGTTTAGCACATTTCAGTTGATCGAGTGTTTGTACGTCCACAAAAACGCCCAAGATTCGGTAAACTGCTGCACGAATGGCCCTATCTGCAGTAGCAAGGTACGGTCGGCATATATCTTGGGGGGAGGGTGCGGAGCAAGAGCCCATTGCGGCGTACCGCACACGTGATCATCAAGCGAACAGCGGCGTGTGTCCCTCCGAAGTCTGACATAGCAAAGCAAACGATATTGTCCAAGAGGAGTTGATGAGCCTCTACGGTGTCTTGCAGCAAAGAATGAACATAGTTCTCATTATGAGATGCTCGAGGGCCACATGCCATCGAGAAGTCCATCGCCAAAGGGGCTCCAAGGTTACTAGTACCCGTAACAACGGGGATAATCGCCCGTATCACCTCGACAAATTCAGGGGCCGTATCCGGAGGTACCATGCACGAAGATTTGATTGGTTGAACATTCGAGCAAACTTTCCCCAATTCCTCCGTTGGAACCGTAATCACAGTCGGGACGAAAGCATTTTGATCAAATACTTAGCATCGTTAGAAAAGGCTTGGATCGCCGCTAAATTCTTACACTATTCTCCAATATTCCGGACGGGGGTGATGATCGCCAAGTTGAACAAAAGCGGGCCAAGGGGATCTCTTTGTCGGACACCCGTGCGAGGCTGAACCGTGCCGTGCAAGAGCAAAGCATCGTTGGTGTCGAAATAATACACCGTGGAGTCCCGTGAATATATCATCTCAACCAACGGGATAATAATGGGATGCAAGTCAGGGTTCTTGTATAGCTCCGCAAGGAAACTTCGGCGGGAAATGGTGTTGAAGGCGCTCTCTAGGTCCAAGCTTCTTTGCTTGGACCTATAGCTCGTATCACTTCGCGGATTAATTATTACTAATAATTCCGACGTGTCAATACGTTTCGGTATTGTAAAGTGATACGTACCGCTATCGCTATTCCGCTATTCCTCTGTGGCCAACCTTAGAGGTTACCAGCCACGGCTACTCACCGTGGAGACGGTTTCGCACCAGCAAGTACCCCCCGAGGTAGCACCGCTCGGCACGTCCGGATAGGCCACAGATTCTCGGCTCGTAGAGGCCATGTAGAGGGGCTATTGGGTGTCGTTAGCTGTGCCGGGGCGATTGGCGCGGCGGCGATTTGCGTGGGGCAACAATTGGCTAGGGAATATCCCGTGGCATTGGTGTGCGACTTCGATATTGGTCATGAAAGTGTATGATGTGGTGGCGGTGTCCGAGTATGATTTAGCGGTGGCTTAGGCTATGGTTTAGAGGTTCGCCGAGTCTTGATATGGGCCCCATTAGAAGGAAGGAACTGATATGTCGAGGTTGCCCAGAGGAGTGGGGAAGCCATGGCGTTGCGGTGAAATGTGGGGACCGGCGTGGTCATCGTCCACTACTCACCGATTTCGAAACCCGGCATCCCATACATATACATGAAATCGCGTCGGCAAGCACGGCCCATAAATGATGACCCTCATTCAGTGTTCAACCCCACTTGGACGTGGCATATCCGATATTCATATGCATATGGGTGCCCCTTGATTGTCACGCAGCCAATCAGCATGCCCCTCTCCAAATCAGACGGGACGACTTCTGTAGTGACGAACGGGTGCGTTACGTTACGCATTTCATTAACGGCTCCCACATTACCTGCTCTTGGATGGGGACGAGGACAAGGGGAGCAACTTCAATGAGCTCGCAGTCTGGTTGGGAATCGTGCTCGCGACGTCCTTCATCAGGCTGCTCATCGCGGCTACCACATACGGAAAGCTTTGGGGCACCAATGGCTACGCCTACTTTGGGTTCTGATGCGACCGGTGTAATGTGTTGCCTTCGCTTCACGGGCGAGAGATGTGGAGCGGCGTGTGTAAATGCAAGGAATGCCGCCCTAACCAACATCTCGTGACGCATTTGACGCCAGGCAAAGGGGGAAACTTCATACAACAGCAAGGGGAGCTCCACACTAGGGCACCCCTTGTGTTCTTACTTTCATAGGATTGCCAATCTATAATAACCTCTCACAGTGTCTACCACTCTACCACCACAGCCGCTTTACTTGGCCACTTGATGCATCGCACGCCGTAGTAGCTCCATTAAGATTGGATATCCGGTTCGTCATCGGAGTCGGGTATAATGATCGGCTCTGTCGGCGCATCGCTGTCTTCACCAGCTTCACTGGGGGAAAAGGCAGGCGGTGCCTCTGCAGGGGCGGCCTCGTTGATTTGGTCCAAAGAGCAGAAATAGTCAATGTAGTCCGTGGCATCCGCTGCAGTCGATGATTTGCCTGCGTCGGGGGGGGGTGCCTCCGCTTTCCCCGCATAAGAGGAGGAACTTGGCAGATGGCCGCTGGCTTCAGCAACCATGCCATTCGCAGCCGGCTCAGTAACACACTCCCTACCATTTATGTGAGACGGAGCCTCGCCTGCAGAGCCCAACCACATACAGGGTGCATGATGTCAAAGCCATGGCCCTTTGAGCCCTTTCATATTCAACGTGTCCGGCACACACTGCCACCCATCAGCGCTCATTCCTTGAGCAGCTGCTACTACCACTTTACTGACCGTGAGAGGGAATAGCCGTGTCTGGACTCCGCAACCGTGTCCTCACTCTGATGCTCTCCTTTGGCTTCTTGGAAAAACGTCCGCCGTGGGATTCGAACGCGGTCATGGTCACCTGTGGCCGCTTGCCCTCGCACTCGCTGCAGTAGCACCTCACCTTCATACTCGACAGCTCCATGACCCCTTCGCAGCAATCAGGCGGGTCTCAGCTCGGACACACAAGCACAAATCACGCACCCAGCCCGCACACTATGCATGCTCCCAAGTAATTAAAAACGAAAGGTAGGAGCTGACCGTTGGTGGTCCTGTCCGTGTCGGGCGAACAGACAAAGACCTCCACTTCCGCAGTGCCTAGTGCATCGTGAGAGCCCAGGTACTGAGCAAGTGTGACCGAGCCCGCGCTTGTGCCGGCGCCCCCCAACTTCTTCTTCTGTTGGTCAAGAGAGCAGGCGTTGTCGACGCCGTCCATGGCATCCATTACAGTCAACGATCCGACTTCATCGTGGGGGAGTGCATCAGCATTGCCCGCATGGGAAGAGGGACTTGGAAGATGGCCGCTAGCCTCAGCAACCGTGCCATTCGCAGCCAGCTCAGTAACACACTCTCCACCATTCCGGTGAGACGGAGCCTCGCCTGCAGAGCCCAACCACATACAGGGTGCATGATGTCAAAGCCATGGCCACTTAAGCCCCTTTCACATGCAACGTGCCCAGCACTACTCTGTCAACCACAAGCGCTCATTCCACAAGCTGCTGCTACCACATTACTGACCGTGAGAGGGAATAGCCGTGTCTGGACCCCGCGACCTTGTCCTCACTCTGATGCTCTCCTTTGGCTTCTTGGAAAAACGACCGCCGTGGGACTCGAACGCGGTCATGGTCACCTGTGGCCGCTTGCCCTCGCACTCGCTGCAATAGCAAGTCACTTTCATGCTCGACAGCTCCATGACCCCTTCGCAGCAATCAGGCGGGCCTCAGCTCGGACACACAAGCACGAATAATGCTCCCAGCCCGCACACTATGCAGGCCCTAAAGTAGTTGAATTAAAAGATAGAGGCTCACCGTTGGTGGTCCTGTCCGTGTCGGGCGCACAGACAAAGACCGACACCTCTTTTGTGCCTCTTGCAACGTGATAGTCGAGATACTGAGCAAGTGTGACCGAGCCCGCGCCTGTCCTAGCACCTCCCAGCTTCTTCGTCTTTTGGTCGAGAGGGCAGGAGTAGTTGATGCCGTCCGTGGCATCCGCTGCAGTCGATGATCCGCCCAAATCGTGGAGGAGTGCATCCGCTTTCCCCGCATGGGAGGAGGGACTTGGTAGATGGCCGCTAGCTTCAGCTACCGTGTTATTCGCAGCCGGCTCAATAACACACTCTCTACCATTCCTGTGAGACGGAGCCTTGCCTGCAGAGCCCAACCACATACAGGGTGCATGGTGTCAAAGCCATGGCCGTTTTGAGCCCTTTCACATGTAACGTGCCCGGCACACACTGCCATCCATCAGCGCTCATTCCCTAATGAGCAGCTGCTACTACCACTTTACTGACCGTGAGAGGGAATAGCCGTGTCTGGACCCCGCGACCGTGTCCTCACTCTGATGCTCTCCTTTGGCTTCTTGGAAAAACGTCCGCCGTGGGATTCGAACGCGGTCATGGTCACCTGTGGCCGCCTTCCATCGCACTCGCTGCAGTAGCACCTCACCTTCATGCTCGACAGCTCCATGACCCCTTCGCAGCAATCAGGCGGGCCTCAGCTCGGACACACAAGCACGAATAACGCTCCCAGCCCGCACAACATGCTGGCACTCAAGTAGTTGAATTAAAAGGTAGAGGCTCACCGTTGGTGGTCCTGTCCGTGTCGGGCGCACATACAAAGACCTCCACCTCCGCCGTGCCTGATGCATCGTGAGAGCCCAGGTACTGAGCAAGTGTGACCGAGCCCGCGCTCGTGCCGGCGCCCCCTAGCTTCTTCTGTTGGTCAAGAGAGTAGGCGTAGTCGCTGCCATCCATGGCATCCATTGCAGTCGATGGTCCGCCCGAGTCGTAGGGGGGTGCCTCCACATTGCCCGCGTGGGAGGAGGGACCAGGCAGATGGCCGCTACCTTCAGCGACCGTGCCATTCGCAGCTGGCTCATTATTACACTCTCCACCATTCCTGTGAGACGGAGCCTCGCCTGCAGAGCCGAACCACATACAGGGTGCATGATGTCAAAGCCAAGGCCACTTGAGCCCCTTTCACACACAACGCGCCCAGCACCGCACTCCCATCCGTAAGCGCTCACTCCACAGTGAGCAATTAGTACTAGCATGACTCACCATGAGAGGGAATAGCCGTATCTGGACCCTGCGACCCTATCCGCACTCTGATGGTGTCCTTTGGATTCTTGCCAGCACGCCCGCCGTGGGATGCAAACGCGGTCATGGTCACCTGTGGCCGCTTGCCCTCGCACTCGCTGCAGTAGCACTTCACCTTCATACTCGACAGCTCCATGACCCCTTGACAGCAATCATGCAGTGCTCAGCTCGAACACACAAGCACGCAAGACGCGCCCAGCCCGCACACTCTGCAAGCAGCCAAGAAAGTAGAACTGAAAGGTAGCGGCTCACCGTTGGTGGCCCTCTCCGTGTCGGGAGCACAGACAAAGACCTCCACCTCTTTTGTGCCGGTTGCCCCGTGAAATTTCATGTAGTCACCAAGTGTGACTGTCCTCGCTAACCCCAGCTTCATCTTCTTGGTGGGGGGTTCTTTGGTCTGGGCCCCCTCCGCCTGTGGCTCTGGTCGGCGGACGGCTGCCTTTCGTGCATCTGGACCTGCATTCACAGCGCCTTTGCTGGCAATGAAATGGGAAGCCGTTATACCCTCAAATCCGGGAACACACGTACGATGAGCCTTCATCCTTTCACTTACTTTCTGCGGGCGGTCAAGCCTGATTAAAACGGAACGGCAACCGGTGGGAACTTTGTCAGCAGATAAGCAAGAAGTCCCGTCAGGATATTCAGTCGAGAGTGTGAAGCTAGCGGCGAGCCTCACCGGATAAGCTTCCCGCAGTCGCACTTGCATTCGAATTTGAGGT
This sequence comes from Tetraselmis chui, assembly GCA_026401115.1. Classification (NCBI taxonomy): domain Eukaryota; kingdom Viridiplantae; phylum Chlorophyta; class Chlorodendrophyceae; order Chlorodendrales; family Chlorodendraceae; genus Tetraselmis; species Tetraselmis chui. The sequence continues at coordinate 225,053 of JAPMLY010000227.1, read as the reverse complement.
ACCACCTCTTATCTTTCTGTCGATATGATAAGAGCGGCACAAAGCATGGCGGCAGGCCGATGGGTTGCTGGGGCGCCTCGTTTTCATTTATCGCCCCTGCAACCACTTCTAGTCCCTCGTTCGCCCCCGTTCGAGAAAGCTGCTTGGGCAAGTCCGAAGGGGATATGAGTAAATATAAAGGGCCGGAGGTTTGGCCGTCGGGTGTATCCTCGTCCAAGGGCTCGGGGATCGGCAGCGTCGGCCAAATAATTCGGTAGGGAAGCCGCCCCTCGTTGAGCTGGGGCTGGGGCGTTCGCGGTGACGTCATCCCCAGACGTTTACCTCAGCAGGGCAGGGTGCTAGGCTGCTGGACGCTCCTGCCCAAAATCCGACACCAAGTCCGAGAGGTTTGGAAACACATTACGCGTACTCGCACGACAATGAAACGTGCTTGCATCGCGTGATAGCTCGCGTGCATGTGTATCTACTCCTGAGAGGGACGACGGAAATAAATATTATAATAGAGTTGTGATTTTATTATGTACACAATAAATCAGGTTCTCGGCAGCAGTCGCAGCGTTAAAAAATTCTGCCATGCATATCTTCATAGCATCCAGAGTCCATTTTGAGAATTTTTCGGAGTGACTGGGGAAGGCTTCTAAACATGTACTGACATATCGCCCGTTGTCACAAGGGTAACAACGCCTTCCAATCTAGCCAATAGTAACTGGCGGTGTGTTGGAAACTTACCTAGGTACCTGCGACCTTTCGTCACCTCTCCGCTGCCTCCGGCGCCCTGTGCTGAGCTTTGCCCATCTCCGACATCAACTCGCTTATCGAGAGTGCCACTGGGTAGCGGCGGTAAATCCGAGCCCTCAGCACTAACAAGGACTAAACCTTGCTTCAGTTGAGGCTCGACTGCCCAGCGCGAATAAGAAGGGGGCTGCCAAGACAGCACTGGTTCCCGGTGCTACGCCACTAACATTAAAATAAATGGATTACAAGAAGGACAGGGGAAATAGGACGGGAAACAGAAGGGCAAGAGTGAAAAGAGGATCACGGAATCCAAAGCACGGCAAAAGGAAGCACTACATTTGATTGTGCACAAACCAGATTAAACCATAAGGAATAAAGAATTCAACTACGCCGCCGGTCCACACCGCTCACACTTGGTTAGTGACGGCCCTTGCGGAAATCATCTCCGAGGTTCGTGGCGCACTCGGTGTTGGCGTCGAGGTTCTCACAGATCCCACGATGTTAGTTCAACTCCCCAACGGCAATTACGGCCTCCCCGCGGATGTGGGTGTCTTGCACTATCACGGCATCCGAGGCTCAAAACTTACCCTTGATGCCGTGGTTTCCGGTTTGTTCGGCGTTTCTAGCCCCCCGTCTCCCGAGGTCGCTCTACGCCGTGCTGAGAAGACCAAGTTCGAGAAGTACTCGGAGGGGGTGCGGAGTCGCCCCGACATCCGTTTCATTCCCTTTGCCTTCACAGAATTTTGTTCTCTCGGCGGCCACGCCACGGCTTTCTTGACGGAGCTAGCCAAGCAAGCAACCGCCTCTAAAGGGATGCATGTGGGCAAGTTGTTGGCCTCATGGCGTCGAAAGGTCTCTCTCGCCGTCGATGTTGCTCACGTGAACAACGTCTTGCGCGGTTTGTCAGCCGCCACAGACGGCGTGGAAGCCGCTTCTTCATCGGCCGGGATGCCCTCTCATGCCACGGCGCTCTTCACCCGCGCCATGGGCCGCAAGCGTCCCCTTGCTTCCTCGAGCGGCGCGTGAGGCGCCGCTTGTTGCCTCCACGTGTTGCATTCTCGGCGCGGCCTAGGATTTTCCTTCGTTTAATCTATTAGGTTTGTGCACAATGTAGTGCTTCCTTTTGCCGTGTTTTAGATTCCGTGATCCCCTTGTCACTCTTGCCCTTTTGTTTCCCCTCCCATTTTCCTTGTCCGTGCTCATCTTGTTTTCATGTAACCTAGTTTTATACTACGCCATTTGAATCCTTATCGGGAATCGCTCTTATCGGGCTCTCTTTAAGATACGAGGAATGTGATGCTACGCCGGAAGTAAGGGACAAGAAATATCTTATTCACAAGGAAAAGCAGTGAAAGCCACCAAGCAAAAGGGAGCAAGGAGGAAAACCCCCATACATAAGCCCGAGGGACATGAAGGCGTGCCACGGCATCAACAGTGCCCTTATGCAAAGCGTCGTGAAGATAGGACGCCAAAGTACAATGAAAAGCAGCATAACGACGTTGCATGAGCTTTCGCCGCACATCCCCCAAATTAAAATGTCGAAAGAGAACATGAATAGATCGACGAACAAAATGTTGCATGCGGACATAAATGCCACACCGCAATGAACGAGATCGCTATGCAACGCACATGCCAGGAAAGCGATGACATGACACCAAAATAGCCATGCGATCAACCAACTAAGCCGCCATAGGCGCAAACCGGCCCCCATCATCTGAAGGGGCAATTACGACTGTTCGCCTTTTGAAAGCTAAATGCAGACAAAATCTGTCATGTTCTTGCTTGTTAGTGTTGCCATTGCAGGTGGAAGTGCATATGGAGGGAGATTGGAGAAGATGTTTGATTGTTAGTGCTTAACCATATATTGTAATCGAACAAAGGGAATTCTTAAAAGGTTCTGCTTGTCACCTCCCTCTACTACACTCGGCTTAAATAGCTTCCGCCTAGCTAGCTTGCACATGCTCTATCTTGGTCCTCGTGCCATATGCTAGGGCTCTCTAACGGTTGCAACACACTAGCATCGGGAAATTTTATAAGCGCGTGGTGTAGCTAGTGTGACGAGTACAGTCATGCAACAATACATTGCAGTACATTGTAAAGGTACTCGTTACAAACGCTAATTCGTGCTTTTCCATAGGATGGACGTACAAACGTGGGTACGTCGCTACTGCAATATTTATAAGGGTACTGATGCTACTGCACGACCAGTACCTCCCGGTATGTACAGGTACGCACAGTTAATCTAACTAGCTAGAAGACGCGCCTAAGCGAGCTTTCCGATGCAGAACGGGCAGCGTCGTGATTCTCCAAGCTAGACGAGCCACGTGTCATGACAGATGACGACGGTTAGACAGCCCTAACGCCTGACACGTAAGCGAAGCTACGAGGCGTAAGCTAGCTGGGCAGAAACCTATTTAAGCCCAGTGCAGTAGAGGGAGCTGACAGAACCATTTAACAATTTCTTTGTTCACTTACAACATATACTGCTTAAGTACAGCAGTGAGACATCTTTGACCATCACCTTTCGACATCATCTTTTGCCATCTCGCAACGACAGAACTAGACAGATTAGAACTGATTCGTGCTAGCGTTTAGCTTGACGAGGCTACCCGCCACACTGGTTTCGGAGCTCTTTGGTCGACGCACGTTTTCGCTACTACTTGATTCCCTCGACGTTGCTTGATTGATACGAGATGGCTTTTGTTGGACCTGGACATTACGTGGTGATAGTAATTCATGTTGGAGGGACTAAATTATCGGATGTGAAGCTGGTATTACAACGTGAGCCTCGTACCGATAAAACTCGGTTCCCGGGTGGCTTTGTCTTACCTAACGAAGAGCCTGTGGACGCTGATGTTCGTGAGTTACATGAGGAAACCGGTCTTACCTTGACACCGGAAGATTTAACGATGTTGAGTGACGCTCCTGTACGAGTTGCGTTACCTGAAGGACGACATCTAGTTTACGTGTACTCGGCTTCTGTCCCTGTCCTGTTTGCTACGAGTCACCTACGTACACATGCTCATGTTGAACATGTTGTTACAGCACAGTCGACAATTAATCCGGATGGTACTTACGTCGTCCTGGAAACGATTAATATTGATGGTCTGAATCTTACAGCCGCTAAGACATGGTTACTTCCTGCTAAGAAGCATAAGAGCGAGTTACTTCACTTCGGTTACGTGACTCCATGGGAGACTTTTTGTCGAGCAGTCTACTCACACAGCCCGGTCCTTCAAGACGACACATCTATTCCGAGGCAATTCTTCATGTACTCCCGGTTTACGACGGTTGACTCGGGACCTGTCTAGCTTCTGATTCGTGGACACATCAATCAGTTGAGTGATGAAACACCGACATACTTACGTGTGGGTATGCCAATGCCTACCCGGAACTTGGCTGGCCTACATGTGACCCTAACTGAGACGCAGCGTAAAGCAACGACTAACTCCCCATTACAGTCTGGTCGCGATGCTAATGAACTAGAGGATTGGCTTGAAGCTCAGCCGTAGCGTTTTCTAATGCTAGGCATTACGGCTGATTCTTACGACTCGGTCATCTGAGTTACGTCTCAGTTCTCAGGACATCTAAATGGGTGGTGGTTGAACCGTAAAACCCAAGTCGCTATTCCGTCTACTTATGAATTGCTTGTCGCGGAGTTACGCAAGACCACGTTTCTTCCGAACATCTAGGACGAAGCGATTAACGCGTTGCTTAACCTTACACAAACACACACCATGAGTTACGCTCTCTACACGAAACAGTACAACGACTTCTTACGTCGTTCACGTCAGAACTTGACACATTATGTGCTATGTGTACGCTTCATCAACGGACTGGGTTACTTTACATTGAAGAATCAGGCTAAGTCACACCGAGCTCAGAGGGGTTAAATTCTTACTTTGGTGGAGCTCCAGAATTTCCTAAATGATATCGTGACTGATTCCCCGGAACTTGGTAATGTGAGGTTTACAGCTACCCCTACCGGTCAACCCACTAAGAAGCGCAACCTTGTTGACCCCCTTGTTGGGGCCTCTAAGATATGGAAGCGCAATGGTGGTGGACGTGGTCGTGGAGGCAACAATGGTGGTGACCGTGGTTGACTTTAAGACCCTCGCTGATGCCATGACTCATGAGGAGCGCAAGAAGCATATGGACGAGGAACTCTGCTTCAAATGTCACAAGAAGGGACACCGACTATTTTAGTGCCCGGAGTGGAAAGGCAAGGCACCGATGGAGCCACAACAATCTAAGAAGCAAAGATGGTGGCAAGGCTGTTCTACCAGCGAACTGGAGCAGCCGGCTACATCTACTGTTCGTTCTGAGACACTGTTAGCGACAGAGGTTGTCGACTCACTTACGATACCTCCAGCGACTACAGTTACGGCACATGCTCCTCTTGTAGCAGGTCGTCGTCGTCAGATAAAGCAAAGACATAGTCGTAAACCTGTAACCAGACGTTCAATTGATTGGAAACTGGTTGAGTCTGTTTTTGACCCTCTACACGCACGATTCAACTTCACATTGGAGGGATGTGCAGATGATGAAGGTCTAAACTCGCACGGTGACTTACCTCAATGTTCGCCGAGTGACTCGATTCTTGAGAGGGACTTGTCAGGAGAACGGGTGTTCATTAATCCACCCTGGGAGTTAGCTGAGCAGATTGCACAACATTTTGAGGATTGTCGTCGAACATCTCCGACATCTACGATGGCTGTATTTGTACTACAAAAGTGGGCGAAGTTTGCTCAACTGACTAAGAACTTGAAACTCTACCAAGAATTCCCAGCTCGGACACCGCTTTTTACTCGTCAATCACTGGAGAACCCAGCGCAACATGAGGTGGTTACTCCAGCTCCTTGGCCTGTACAACTGTGGTTAGTCGACATAGATTGTGCGTTTAACGACTCGACACCATCTACAACACCTGACCAACCCACCTCGGTACTTGTACCTTCTGGTGACGCGAAACAGTCCATCGCTACGATACAACAATTTTCTCCGCCAGCTACAGCCTTACTGACTGACCTCACGGAAGCTCGCCCGTTAATTCGAACTGAGCTGACAATGAAAACTCCTGATGGTGGATACCTGATTTCTGGATTGGTGGACTGCGCTGCGACACTTGATTTCGTATCTGAGGACTTCGTAAGACGCTTTGCTTTACAGACTCGGAAGTCTGCGACTAAGACCCCAGTTCGACTCGCCAACGGACAACGAGTGACTTCTTCTACAGTTTGCGAAGTTACTTTTGAGCTGGCTCAACACGAATTTCACCGGACTTTTTACGTTTTACGTGATTTACGTGCTGCTGATTTAATCCTCGGTTTACCATGGCTTGATGATGAACATGCCTCTTTACAGTTTGGTACAACCAGAGTTTTACTCTAATGGACGGCATAGCAGTGTAGACTGCGCTCGAGGAACTACGGCCTGAGTGTCTATTGATGTCATCTACTAAGGTACAGAAACTCATGCGCAAGACACGCCGCAGCAGGGGACGTAATACGGAATTTTACGTCATTGAACTTACACCAGCCGCTGATCAATCCACTGACTTTCACACTGGAGAGGAGCTAACAGTAGAACAACAAGACAGCTTCCGGTCGTTACTCTACGATGACTTCCCGGAATAATTACAACCTGTCAACTCTCCACCTGAAAGCCGACAGTGGGACCATCCCATTGACACAACTAGGCCAATGAAACGCCAACGGCTGAACAGATTGTCACCCGCAGAACGCGCTGAGCTCAATCGACAGCTCAAAGACGCAGTGGAGGCTGGTTTGATTCGTCCCAGCTATAGTGAATTCGGCTCGCCAATTCTTTTTGTGCGGAAAGCTGATGGCTCGCTACGCTTGTGCATTGACTACCGTGGCCTTAACGAGGTTACGCGTAAAGATGCTTACCCACTTCCGCGTGTGGACGACACCCTGGACGAACTTAAGGACGCGAATTTTTACACACACCTCGACCTCGCCTCTGGGTTCTGGCAAGTTCGAGTGCGTGACCAGGATATTTATAAGACGGCTTTTCAGACCCCTGATGGCTTAATGGAATGGGTCGCCATGCCGTTTGGACTGTGCAACGCACCAGCAACATTTCAGAGGATGATGAATGACATACTTCGCGACTTTTTACATAAGTTTGACATTGTCTACCTCGATGACGTATGTATTTACATTCGAACTCTGGAAGAGCACTTGGAGCACCTACGTCTCGTGCTACAACGATTTAAGGAGGAGGGATTGAAATTACGCCTTAAGAAATGCTTTTTCGGACTGCAAGAGATGGAGTACCTGGGCTACACGGTGTCAGCCGGTAAAATTTCGGTTTCCACAAAGAAAGTCGAGGCCGTTGCAGACTGGCCAGTGCCCAAGACGCAGAAGGAGGTTCGCAGTTTCGTGCAATTCTGCAACTTCTACGCCAGATTTATTCATCATTTTAGCGACCTTACGGCTCCATTGACGGACTTACTGCGGAAGTCCCAGCCACAGAAGGTTATGCTGACGCCTGCCTGTTTGGAAGCCTTTGAGACTCTCAAGTTACGGCTCATTTCCGCGCCATGCCTGATCCTTCCGGAGGTCAGCTCGGGCGCGACGTTCACTGTAGCTACAAATGCTTCAACAGTGGGGATTGCAGCAGTCCTGTTGCAAGACCAAGGAGGAGGCCTTCAACCAGTCTGGGCGCGTAAGCTGAATCCAGTTGAGCGTGGTAACACTTACTCTGCGTACGACTTAGAAGCTTTGGCCGTATGCGAAGCCGTCAAGCATTGGAGGTGCTATCTTGAAGGATGCTCTTCGTTCCTTGTCGTAATAGACCACGACACACTGCGACATCTGCTTAGGCAACCGAACAACAGGTTGAACAAGCGGCAAGCAAGATACCTGCGAGATTTGCAACCGTTTGTGGGCTCGATGACACTTGCATATCGCAAGGGAGCTCTGAATGAAGCTGACCCGTTAAGCCGGCGCCCTGACTTCGTACCTCAGGCCACAGTTCCCTTATTTTGGGATGGCGAGGTTCCGTCAGATCGAGAATTACGACGGAAGTCCCAACTGCTGTTTGAAGACGTACAGTTAAACTTAATGAATGTTAACGCGTTGCAGTTGAGCCCTGAGTTCGATGATCTCATTCGCGAGGGGTGCTCCCAAGACTCGTTTTATGGGGACGAGGGTGAGTGGACGAAAGACAGCCGGATTGAAGCCAGAGACGGATATTTTTGGCGCCTTAATCGACTCTGTATTCCGCAAAACTCTGAGCTCCGACTGAGATTGATCACAGAGATGCACGAAAGTTCGTCAGCTGGTCACAGAGGAGTTGCTAGCACTCTTGCTAAAGCACTCGACAGATTCTGGTGGAAACGAATTCGCCAAGATGTGAAAGACTTTTGAGAGCGCTGCGTCGTATGTCGCAGCGCAAAGATTAAACAACAGATGGCAGCGACTCTTTACCCTCTGCCTGTTCCACCCAGACCGTGGCATACAGTTGGTCTTGACTACTTGACACACTTGCCTGAAAGCAATGGCTTTAATAGAGTGCTGATTGTAGTTGACCATCTACAATGAATTTACAGTTGACCATCAACTCGAATGGCCCATTTTCTGCCGTGCACAAAAACGATTACTGCCGAAGAAACTGCAACTTTGTTTTTACAGGGAGTCTACCGCTTACATGACTATCCCGTGTGCTGATTAGTGACCGCGACCCGAAATTCGTCAGTGCCTTCTGGCAGACACTTTGGCGACGCCTTGGCACGCGTCTCAACATGTCTTCCAGTCGACATCCAGAAACAAACGGCTTGACAGAACGCGTGAACAACACATTTCAGCAGCTTCTTCGTTGCTTTTGTTGCTATGATGGCTCTGATTGGACTACGCTACTACCACAAGTGGAATTTGCGTACAACGCCTCGCGTGCACTCGGAATTGAGCACACACCGTTTGAGGCTAATTTTGGATTCTCTCCTGAGGAGCCTTTTGACCTGCTATTCAGCATGCGACCGTCGATTTCACTTTCGCAAGACGCAATAGAACGGTTAAGATTGTTACAGGAAGTGCATACTCTGGTGCGCTCAGTGTTACAGCTACACAAGGACGAGATGCAAGCACGCACAGAAATGTCTACAACACCACACTTCGCCAGAGGAGACAAGGTGTAAGTCGTCACAGCAAACCTTTTTCTGCGCGGACAACCAAACCAAAAACTCAGAGACAAACAGCTTGGACCTTTTTCAGTGGAGGAGCAGATTGGGAAACACAGTTACAGATGGAAACTTCCAGCGACAGTACGCTTACATCATGTGTTCCATGTGAACAATCTACGACCCTGCTCTACCGCACCACTACGACCAGCTGTCCCGGTAACTGTTCCTGAAGGAGATAACGAGGAATTTGATGTTTCGCACATCTCTGCCGTGTGCATCAAGTCGCTACCTAGACGACGAGGCAAATATCTGCTCTTCATGACGCACTTCAGTGATGACGACATTCCACCTGTCTGGCACCGGTTGAACGAGGTGCATCGAACAATAGCGTTGCAAGATTTCTTGGAGACGCCCCAGTGGCACAAGTTTGCCAAGACTCAGGCGTACATCGACTTCATGCACGCTCATCCAGCGCGCATTCCTGAGTCCCAGTAATTGCTTCATTAAAGGAGCTTAGAACCACGGAGGTCTGCTTCACGGCGGCCTCAAGATCTGTCAAGAGGGGGAGGGTACGAGTGTGACGAGTACAGTCATGCAACAATACATTGCAGTACATTGTACATGTACTCGTTACAAACGCTAATTCGTGCTTTTCCATAGGATGGACGTACAAACGTGGGTACGTCGCTACTGCAATATTTATAAGGGTACTGATGCTACTGTACGACCAGTACCTCCCGGTATGTACAGGTACGCACAGTTAATCTAACTAGCTAGAAGACGCGCCTAAGCGAGTTCTCCGATGCAGAACGGGCAGCGTCGTGATTCTCCAAGCTAGACGAGCCACGTGTCATGACAGATGACGACGGTTAGACAGCCCTAACGCCTAACACACGTAAGCGAAGCTACGAGGCGTAAGCTAGCTGGGCAGAAACCTATTTAAGCCCAGTGCAGTAGAGGGAGGTGACAGAACCATTTAACAATTTCTTTGTTCACTTACAACATATACTGCTTAAGTACAACAGTGAGACATCTTTGACCATCACCTTTCGACAACATCTTTTGCCATCTCGCAACGACAGAACTAGACAGATTAGAACTGATTTGTGCTAGCGTTTAGCTTGACGAGGCTAACCGCCACACTAGTTAGATAAACTTTCCGTCCATGTACGTACCGGGGAGTACTAGCACTACAATACGAATCAATCACTTCGCTAAATTGCAATAGCGACGTACCCACGTAGTACGTCTTTCCGATGGAAAGCATGTAATGTACTTATTGTACTAATGTATTTTGTAATGTCATGTAATGTACTTTTGTAGGAATGTACTCGTCACACTCGTACCCGCCCCCTCTTCACATATCGATGAGGTATGTCGCGAGACTGACCTCCGTGGTCTAAGCTCCTTTAGTGAAGCAATTATTGGGACTTTGGAATGCGCGATAGGTGAGCGTGCATGAAGTCGATGTACTCATGAGTCTTGGCAAACGCGTGCCATTCGGACGTCTCCTGAAAATCTCGTAACGCCACAATACGATGTACCTCATTCAACCGGTGCCAGACGGGTGTAATGTCGTCATCGCTAAAGTGTGTCATGAAAAGTAAATATTTGCCTCGTCCGGGTAACGACTTGATGCACACATAAGAGATGCGAGAGAAGTCGAACTCCTTCTATTGAACCATGCAAACACAGTTAGTGTGGAAGATAACTTACGCAAACGTAGTTACAGTCACAATCCCGCAAACGGAACAGTTACGGCGACAACCAGCCTACAGGCATGGTGTCGGGACAACATAAGTGAGTGAGATGTAGCCTAGCGACAGCTGCGTACCGAGTCAAACAGTTTATCGGTATGTCCGATCTAGACATGTACTAATCATATCTAGAATAGCTTACAGTAGCTATCTGCAACTAATACGTATGCGGTATTACTTACAACACTCCCCCTGCAGGTAGCTACGGGATGAAGCGTTGCATTGGGTCTTGTCCTCCAATGATCGCACTTCGGTGTCTTGCCAGTGGAGGTCTTGGGAGGAGTTTGGTGAGCATGTAAGCGTCGGCAAAGCCTGTGAGTTGATGGCTGTGGTCCAGGCCCCCCCCCAACGTCAGGCGCATGTGGATGGTGCCATGAAGGGAGCGGAGGACCGTTTGCATAGCGCGCCAATGTGCCTCCGTGGGTGAGGCTTGGGCGGAGCCAAGGGTGCGCAAGACCGTGGAGACAGCGGGGCGCGTACAGACGGTGGCGTAGTGGGGGCTGCCCAAGAGACTGGGGTGGACGTCTGGGTCAAAGTCGGGGGTTGCGTGTGTCGGTCGCCCGATGACTATGGGGTAAACGGTGGGGCGACGACGGCCACGGGGGGTGTGGTTGCCACGCTGGGCTGGGGAAGAATGATGTCCATGGAAGAGAAGAGGTGGGCCACCGGGAAAGGGAGAGCGGCCGGCCATGGGAGGCGGCGGGGCGGACGAATGCGGGTGGTCACGGGAGGGGGGGACGCCGTGAGAGGGCGCCTCCGGGATGAGAGGTATGGGGTGGTGAGGGGCATATCCAACGGGGGGGTAGGGGGGGGTGGTGGGAGTTGTTCACCCGCGATGTCGTGATGGGAGGGGTCGCGGTGTAGGGCAGAATCAGCGGGGGGGGTATTGGGGGGGTGGTTGCAAGTGTTCACCTACGAGTTCGGGACGCGAGGGCTCGCGGTGCGCATCGGGACGGCGCTGTGCGACGGCGGGGTCGCCAACAGGAGCTGCAGCGGTAGCAGCAGACAAGGCTGACTGTGCGTCATGTGGGGCGTAGCTAGGCACAAGCAGGGGGAGGGTGTGCACGACGTGGCTGTCCCGAAAGTGTCCGAGCTGAGCATCGTGGCGGCGCTGAGGGACAGGGGGGTGCGGAGTAGCACCCGCAGCAGGAAGAGCAGCAATGGCGGCCGACCGCGAGTCGAGGTACGCTTCAAGGCGCGTCAGTTGCTCATGGAGCAGCGCGAGAACACCCTGGGTGGTATCGACATTGCTCTGCTGAGAGCCTGGGTCAGGGGAAGCAACAGGTGAAACAGGCGGATTTTTTGGCGTTGTCGAAGGGTTACACGGAAATGCCATCACCGGGGATCGAACCCGGCACCTCCGTGTCCGGAGTCAAACGCCGTAACCAAGTACCGCGCCTAAAAGTCGGTACCCATTGGGGATATATCTCATATATATACCCCCGTACTGCCCGAGCAACGGGCTCCCGCAGTACATCCACTATTGGCGAGATAGTAGGGCCAAGACTCCCCCGGAGTACAACGTACGGATGTGTCCATTATCATGCCCACCACGGGGATCTCACAACACTCCCCCTAATGGACACCATCCCATCAACTCCGGTCAAACCCTACAAACCCGCGTCCTACGCGGAGGGCCCATAACCTGTCAAAGTTGAGGGGGCAAATAGGAATGCTTACACTCGGTGAGTGACACTGCATGTCATCTCACCCTCAGCAAGTGCCTAGCACTTGCCTATCACAGGACACGCACTCACCTTGTGGTGAGCACACGCCAACATATATTCTGAGCCTTTAGATGATATCTAACGCTCAGCAACTTGCCACCATCAGCAACCTAATCCTCTCTATTGTTGATTGGCTTATCATCTTATTGTGCTGAGTCACAGCCGTACTATCACGATGCTACTTGACCAACATTGCTGTGTAGCAACTTGATTACCACACAAAATCATGTCTCGCAACAGGCGCCATTTCGACAGAGGGCGAAAAAGAAAGAGCAGAAGAAAAAACAGGCAGCGGTAAAAACCGCTAGCCGGACTCGTGCCTAACAACGGTTTCAAAGAGACGGCCTGATGCCCGCCGACCCCTCGGCCTGTAGCCCCGGGGTGTCTCAAAGCACCTTCTCTGTATCCTCCACCCAGTGTGGGGCACAAGTCGAGGCCAAGGCCAAGACAGGTGGAGCGCTGCGCTGGCGGCTGAGTCGCTAAGATAATATAAAAATAAAAAAGGTAAGCTACGGCTGGCGTGCAACCTGTGGATGCGTATTCACCCGATGATGCGCCCCCCCGTTCTCCAGCTTGGACATGTGTGCACCCTGTCCACACACGACGAGTGCGTCGGTGTGGGTGGCTGGCTATCTCCGTCGAGTGGCTGACTTAAGAGGGGTGGTGGCGGGTTTTTAAATCGCAGTGGAAGCGTGGAGGGCCCATAACCTATTGAACCATGCAAACACAGTTAGTGTGGAAGATAACTTACGCAAACGTAGTTACAGTCACAGTCCCGCAAACGGAACAGTTACGGCGACAACCAGCCTACAAGCATGGTGTCGGGACAACATAAGTGAGTGAGCTGTAGCCTAGCGACAGCTTTGTACCGAGTCAAACAGTTTATCGGTATGTCCGATCTAGACATGTACTAATCATATCTAGAATAGCTTACAGTAGCTATCTGCAACTAATACGTATGCGGCATTACTTACAACACCTTCTAGAACAATCACCCGGACATTGAAATTGAAATTGAAATTGTTTACAACATGTACCGTATGCGCCGGTTTTTCACCAAAAGCCGGATGCGTCGGCTGCTGTCTCTGGGCCCTCCCAACTATGCCATACAGGGAACTTACAAGCCAGGGCTAGACCGTTAACCACCTAAATCCAACCTCTCCAATGGGGTCGGGGGTTTTACTCCCCCCCGGGGAGGTGTGCAAGAAGAGGCGAGGGCTGCGTGCAGTTAGGGTCGTGCGAAGGGGCAATTTGCGGAGGCGCGGCGGGAGGTCGTGCGGGGCTTGATGCGGTATATGAGTAGGAGGTGATGTAGCCATTGGACAGTATGCGTGTGGAGCTGTGCAAGGATGCGAGACGTGTCGAGGCGCGCTTTGGAGACGAGTTTATCAGGAGGGTCGGTGCGGGCGGTGAGTAGGGAGGTGAGACTCGTGATGGTGGAGGAGTGCGGTGTACATGTGCGGCTCATGACGATGGGTAGGATGTCAACCACTATGCCTGGCCAATGGCTTCTGATGGCGTTTGCAAGGGGTGTGTATTTGGTTCGTATGAGGTCGGCTGTGTGGGAGAGGTTATTGTCTGTGCAGTTCTTCCATTCCCCTATCTGAATATTTTTAGTGGATGCGTATCGTCGGCGACCGTTGGAGTGACCAACGAATCGGGGTTCGAGGATGCGGATGAAGTCATGTTTGTGTGCAGGGGGACGAAGCGGGGGTGGGAGAATCTCAGGGGGGAGGACGGCGGGGCACGAGGTTAGGGAGTCGGGCGAGAGACCTTCGTCAGCAGCAACAAGGCGGGTGGGCATGTGGGTGGGGTGAGGTGGGTGGCAGTCAAGTGGAGTGTGGGCAGGGGTGGGGGAAGCAAATGAATTTATGGGTTTGTTACCGAAGTCTGCGGTGATGGTTTCCCAGCGTCCTCCATTGTGGCGTTCCAGTAGGGTGAGTAGGAGTTGCAGCGCGCTGTTGTGTCGGTCCTGTCTTAGACCAGACATGGAGGGGCAGTTACCGGCCATGTGGCCATTGCTAGTGAATTGGCCACATAGGGGGCAACGCAGGGTGGGGTTATGAATGAGTAGGCGAGTGTTGTGGACACCCCACATGAATTCTTGTTTGTGTGTGAACTGGATGTTTGTGAGGGTTGAGTGTTTTTTGTGGTAAGAGAAATCGGCGCCGTCCTTCGCGGCGCGGGCGAGGAGGGCACCGTGCTTGGTTGTTTGCGAGAGAGGTGTGTGTGTGTGTGTGTGTTTGGTGCTGTAGGTGTGTGCGTCAGCTTTGAGGTTGGTGTATTTGTAGGGTATGGGGTCTCCTAGGGTTTGTGGAATGAGGGTGTAGGGCCATGTCCAGTGGCCTATCGTGACCTCTGAACCTGTGGTGTATGTAGTGTCGGGTGGGTGACCATCTGCGACTAGGTTGGCGAGGGTGTCTGCAAGGTCGTTACCTAGGGAGTGGTTGTGGGCTTTGATTTTACCGAGGTGTGTACGGATGCCTGCGTCGCAGCGGGTTTTAAGGGTGTGTGTGATGGATAGGAGGGTGTCGCGGTGAATGTTGTGACGGTAAGCGGAAGGGCAGTTTAAGTATCCTTGTATGAGGCGGAGGGAGCACGCACTGTCTGTGAGGAGGTGGGTGCGGCCAAGTTGGAGGCCGATATCTATGCCAGCTAATTCAGCGCGATTTATCGTATGTGAGAGAGGGGTAGAGGTCACCATGATTTTGATTTTGGTGTCCGAGGCGGGGTGGGTAGCTGCTGCTCCGAGGGGGGACGAGCTTCCTTTTTTCGAGCCGTATGTGTATACAAAGTCCTGCCAGTTCCAGGCAGGGGTACCTCTGGTTGGGGGGTACGTTTGATGCACGCGGTCCGGAAGGGGATATGTGAGAGGGTGAGTTGGGTTAGGGGGGCGGTGGTATATACCCGCTGAGTGGGGTGAGTAGGTGTCAAAGAGGTGTGGAGGTGGGGGGGTGATGATGGGGTTGGGGAGGTGAGTGTCGTAGATAGATTCGAGAGTGTTGTGAAGTGCGGTCATGGCAGTTGGTGATGGGAGGGTGGATAGTGCAAGGGGGTTGGCGACGAGGTATATGTCGACCATCCATCGTGTGCCGAATGGGGTAGGGGTGGGGTGGCCTGTGTGTTGGTCGGGGGGTAGGAAGGTGTTTGCGTCATTGGGGAGGGTGTAGAGGTGGTGGATGTATGGGGAGTTGATGTATTTGGAGTGGCGGTAGGGTGTGTGTTCCCATCGGGGGAGGATGAGGATGGTTGCGCTGGGTGTGTGAGGGGTTGTGAGGTGTGCGCTGGTGATTGCGTGTTCCATGGCTCGTCGCATGCATTCGTGGTCGTATTCGGGGTTGGCTATGTTGGTGCCTTGCCATGTGTGTGTGGCATTGCTGCCGCTAGATGAGAAGACTATGTCTTCGGGGTAGAGGGAGTGGTAGGTGTGGGAGTGAAGGGATTTATTGAGGGGGTCATCGGAGTAGAGTTTTGTCTGGATGTGGAATGTGTGACGGAGAGTTGTGAGGAGGTCTTCTCTGGTGGCCCATATGTTGCGGGTGGTGGTGGCGGGTGTGGGTGAGTGGATTTCTGAGCGGGAGCCTAGGCGGGTGAGGAGGTGGTAGACCTCCTCTTCGAACGTATGCTGCGAGAGGTCGGGGCGAAAGAGTTGGTAGAGGTGGCGGACGCGGGGGCCGTTAAGGGTGGTGACTGCGCGGCCGTCGGGAGTGCAGAGTATGGTGGTGTCGTGGAGTGATGGGTGTGCGTGGATAGTGAATTTCCCGGTAGGGAGCATGTCGAGGTCTGGGTTGATGGGGTCGTGGTGAACGTAATGAGGGGGTGTGACCACGGAGGGTTTCCGGGTTCTGGCAAAATGGGGGTGGTGGAGGGAACATAGCCGGAGTTAAATGCGGTGAGGGCGGTGGGGCCGGAGGGGGTCTCACTGATGGTGTCGTGGAGTTGTAGGCATGGGGCCCACTGCACTTCGTGGAGGTGGGTGAGGTCGTGTTGTTGGCCGCGAGCACACCACTCGCACTGCCATGTGGCGGGTCCCTGAGCTGGGCGGCACTGGGAGTGTATGGCAAAGTGCGGGCATGTGCTGCAGGTGGAGGAGGGTTCTGTGTGCAGTGGGTCGTGACAGATGGAGCAGGCGGTGGGGGAGGGGGAGGGGAGGCATACCGATGTGGGAGTGGAGGAGATGAGGCGGAAACCGTCGTCGAGTTGTAGCTGAATGTCCCATTCCGTGAGGTGTTCCGGGGCCCATTCAACCATGTACTGCGTTTGGCCGTATTCTGTGTCCTTGTGTTTGGAGATGATGCGTGTTACGTCGCAGGGGGGGTAGTGGTGGTCTGAGGGGGTGAGGTATTCTGTGTCTAAGTGTGTGGTGGGGGCGGTGGGGGTGGGGTGAGTGGTGCGGGAGGCGTAGATGCCGGATGAGAGGGTTGGGGGTGAGCGGGGGAGGTGAGGGGAGAGGAGGGGAATCCATGAGGGGTGTATAGTGGTGGGGGGGGATGCTTGTTTGGGAGTGAGGCTTGTGATGGGGAGGCGGTTGTGGATAGTATCGAGGGGTTCAGTGAGGATTGCGGCGAGGAGGCGGATGGGAACTGAGAGTGGGGTGGTGGACCCCGTGAGTGCGGTGATGGATTTGCATGATTTGAGGATGAAGGAGGATGAGGTGGCTCTGAGGAGGACTTGTGGCCACGAGGTGATGTTATTTTTCCAGAGGGGGGTGAGGCGGGGTAGGAGGGAGGCGTGTGTTTTGCGGGGGGAGAAATCGCAGTAGGCTTGTTTGTATGTGTGAGGGTCAGTGATGTGTGTGGCTTTGTCCCGGAGTGAGGCGAGGAGGGCGTTGTCTTGAGTGGTGAAGTGGGCGCGGATTGTGGAGGCGATAGGGTTGGTGAGGGAGAGTGGAGGGATGTTGTGGAAGAGGGTGCCCGCATCGCGTTGAGCTCTGACTAAGCACTTTAGTGTGGGTGGGGTGCAACAAGTTGACATGATGGATTCCGAGGGCCAGTGGGAGTACGTGGTGGATAGGGTGCGTATGTGTGCGCGGGCCATGTGGCCTCTATATCCAGAGATGTTCATGATTTTATGTAGGTGGCAAACTGTGAGTTGTGCGGCGTGGGCTTTGAGGGAGGGGAGGCCGTATCCTAGGTCTGATGTAGGGCGGTGAAGGGCGGTGCGGGGAAGGTTACGTACCGAGGAGACGGCGGAGCGGAGTGCGCGACAGATTTGTCCTTCGAGAGTGTCGAGTTGGGAGTCGGTGAAGAGGCCGAGCTGGAGGGTGAAATGCTTGCCGATGAGGAGTCCACGGATGACCCTGAGTCTGCGGGATTGTGTTAGTGGGGAGGTGGAAAGGGTGGTGATGAGGGATGCAGTGGTACGTTTGAGTTCTTGCCAGTGTTTGGTGAAGTTGAGGGAGGTGTTCAGTTCTACCCCTAGGACGCGGTATGTGTCCTTGGGGCCAATGGAGGGGATGGGGGCCGGGGTGGAGTTTAGGGAGATGAACTGAGTTTGCAGGCGGGATGCGAGGAGGGTAGTGTTGGCGAGGGTGAGGGCGTTGCCTGTGCGCCAGAGGGCGCCGGTGATGCAGCATTTGCGGATGTTGACGGTCATGCCCGTGTAGGCGCTGAAGAGGGAGAGTTTTCTGAGCTGGATGGTCATGTTGGGGGTCGAGCCCGTGGCGAGGCTGAGGTCGTCGGCGAAGCCGTGTCCTGGGTATGTGGCTGTGGGTATTGTGGGGTCGACGTTAGTAGCGGGGGGGCCTGGGCGGTAGCCCCGGCTTCCCACCGTGAGCCAGCGAAGGAAGGGTTCAAGGAAGAGGGTGAATAGAAAGGGGGAGAGGGTGTCGCCCTGGAGGGTTCCGCGATTAATGTCTATAGAAGGGGTGGGGCCATGTGGTGTAATATAGTCTGTGGTTGAGACCCCGTAGAGGTGTTCGCATGTGTCGACAAAGGTGGGGGGCATACCGAGTTGACGCATGTGTTTGAACATGATACGGTGGTCCGCGGCGTTGAAGGCGCCTTTGAAATCTGCGTACATGACGTAGATGTCTTTGTTGTGGAGTTTCGCGTCCTCCATTGTCATAATGAGGGAGGAGAGGGCGTCGTGGATGCTGCGGTGTTGTCGGAATCCGTCCTGTTGGTCGCTGAGAATGCCGTGGGTTTCGGCGTACTTCGAGCCTGCATCTTTGATTAGTGATGTCCATAGTTTAAGGAGGTTATTCATGAGGGCGATAGGGCGGTAGTTATCGAGGAGGGAGGGGTCGCCTTTTTTATGTAGGAGGCATGTTGTGCTGTGGCACCAATCAGGAGGGGTGTAGGATTTGTGTGCTAGGAGGGAGAGGAGAGAGAAGAGGGCGGAGCGGGTCGCCGGTGGTAGGAATTTGATTATTTCATTGGGGATACCGTCGGGGCCGGGGGCTTTGCCGGTGCCTAGGGAGTTGATGGTTTTATCGAAAGTGTCGCGGGTAATCATGTCGGCAAGGGTGAGAGAGGGGTCACCGCGGGGTTCGATGGTAAAGTTGTCGGGGTTGTCGGGGAGTTCCCACGGGGGGGTGGGTAGGACGGGCGGGGTGGCGCGGTCGAGTTCGGTGGCGAAGTGAGAGTGCACCGCGGAGATGACGTCGGAGGGGGAGGATGCTGTTGTCTTATCGGGTCGGGTGATGCGGTGGAGGGTGGAGGCGATTTCGGCGGGGGGCAGGAGGCCGTTTTTAATTTTCAGACGGCGGTGTGAAAGTTTGGGGCAGGTGTCGTAGGCAGTATTGGCGCGATGTTTTATTTTTTGTAGCTTGTCTGAGGTGGCGATGCGAAGGAGTTGTCGTATGCGTGCTTGGCACAGTTGTTTGATGACGGCAGGGGAGAGTGATTCAGTTGTGTTTAAGAGGGCTTGGGCGAGGGGAAGGGGGCCGTTGTTCCTGCTGCATTTGCGGAGTTTGAGTATGTGAGTGCGGGTCGTCTTTGGAAGCCATGTAGGGTCTAGGGACGTTTGGGGTGGGCGGGATTTTCGGGCGGGGAGGAGGGACCAAATTGTGGCTGCGTGGTCCATGTGTTGGGAAAGGAGTGTGGTGAATTGTGAGGCAAGGGTGTCGAGTGTGTCTGGGGAGGCCGAGGTGTGTGAGGTGTTGAGAATTTGTGCGTGAAGGGCGGCCGTTTGGTTGATGAGGTCGGGGGTGCTGGATTGGTATGCTTTTATGTGGTCGGGTGTGAGAGGGAGGCGAAAGTTGAGTTTACGCGTCGTGTGGTGTGTGTGGGGGTGGGTATGGGGAGGGGGAGGGTGTGCCATGAGGGAGAAAGGGGCAGGGATGACGAGGTGGATTGCGGAATGGTCCGTAAAGTGGGAGGCGGAGGGGAAGATTGAGCAGGAGGACGGAGGGAGGGAGAGAGGGGAAGGGGGCGTGGAGAGCCAGTGGTCAAGACAGCCTCCGCTGCGGGGGAAGGTAGGGATGGGGTTGTGAAGGGGTCGGAGGTGGGATGCGAGGAGGGAGGTGAGGGCAGGGTGACCTATACCTGTATTGGTGGTCGATTGGAAGTCCCCTCCCGAGAGGGTGCGGTGCTGCGGGTGGTCGTCTGCTAGGCGGAGGCCCCATGCGGCTACCTCTGCATATAGGCGGGTCAGTTGGGGGGTGGAGAGTTGGGGCATGTAGGTCCCGATAAGGAGGTAAGGGGTGCCTGAGTGGGGAACGATTTTTAGTCCTGCGATTTGGGGGATGAGGTGGGGGGGGCGGGGTTAGGACAGTGGCAGATTGGAATGAGGCTCTGCGGACCGCGAAGAGAACGCCTGCGTTGGGTAGGGGCATAGGTGAGTAGCAGGGTCGGGAGCTTTTGAGGTGGTATTGGGGGAGGGCTACGCGCCAGCGGGATTTGTGGGTGTCGTGGATAGTTTCGGTGAGGATGAGGACGTCCGGATGGTGCGTGGTGGAGAGGTGTTCAACGTCCATAATGGAGGTGTGGAGGCCGCGGGTGTTGAGTGTGATGAGATGTAGTTGTTGAGATGTGTGGTGTGGTAGGATGGGGGAGGGGAGGGAGGGGGTGGTGCAGGGGGGGTCTACGAGGGGTCGTTCTGTGGGTGGTGTTTGGAAGGGAGGGGGGAGGAGAGGAGGGGGGGGGGAGGGGGGGGGCAGGGGGAGGGAGTTGAGGGGGAGAGGGTGGTGCGGGGGGTTGTAAAGCGTCTAGGAGGTGTTGACGTCCCTATGGGAGGGGGGCGGAGCGGAAGGTGTGGTTCCAGAGGAGAGTGTGTAGGGAGTACACGGAGGACCGGGGGTCAAAGGAGAGGGGAATGTAGTGTTGGTCCGGGGGGGCTGTGGCGATGAAGTAGGTGTGTAGGAGGGCGTGGGTGCCGCACGACCATGCTCTTTCGGAGTCGTTTTGGCGAGGTGGGTTGAGGGAGTGTAGGGCGCCGATGGGAGGGGGGGGGGAGGAGTTCCAGTCGGAGAGGAGATTGAGAGAGCGGGCGAGGAGGTCGGGTGGGGGGGGGTGATGTAGAGAGTCTATCCAGGTAGCGGAGGAGTGAGTAAGGTTGAGGAGGCCAAAGTGTGAGTTTTGCCATGTGAGGACGAGGAGAGAGTGGTTAGGCGTCCCCGGACGGGGGGGGGAGCCGCGGATGGCGAGGTTGGTCCAGTGGCTAGGGTATTGGGAGTTGTGGTAGTGGTTATCAACTTCGTTGTTAGTGATATCTGTGTACGAGGTGGTGGGAGTCGAGTGGAGTTTGGTTATTGCGGAAGCGAGGCAGTAAAGGTTAGAGAGGTCCTGGTATTGTCCCCATTGGAAGGAGAGGGCAGCAGAGGTATCGAGGTAGCCGATGGGGGTGGGGAGGCCGTACTCAAGGTTTAAATCGAATAGAAAGTTATGCATTGTTGTGCAGCAGGTGCGGGGATTAAAGTGGGCCGGGAGAGCGAAGCGAGTCACGGTGTTTACAATATGTTTGCGGATGTCGGGCTGGGGAGTGGGGAGGGGGGTGTGGGGTCTAACCTCTGGTTCGTCCTGAGGGGACCTAATGATGATAGTCGGCCTGTGTGGCCGGGGGTGACCTGTGGGGGTGACTGGCACTGGGGGAGTCGGTGTTGGCCGGCTGGGTGCCTGAGGGCTCCGTGTCGTCCTCCGGCTGGTCGTAATAGCCGTTGAGGTCGAGTTCGTCGTCTCCATGTGAGCCGGATGGAAGGGGGTGGTGGACTGGGTCAGCAGTGGGATGGGGGGTATCCGTGGTTAAGGGGGGATTGGGGTCGGGAAGGTGTGGGGGAGTAGGAAGGGCATGGTGGAGTGTGAGGGAGGGGTGCGGGGGGGCGCGGGGTGGGGGGGACGGGGTGGGTTGCTTGCGGGAGGGGCGAGAGTGTTTGGTAACTCCTGCTGGGGGTGCGGGTCTGAGTGAGGGGTCCGTGGGGGGGCGAGGGCGGGGAGGGGAGTCTGCTGATGAGGGCGGTGCTGAGGAGGGGGGGGTGGGGTGTAGGGGAAGGGTAGGAGGGGGGGTGAGGGTATGAGTAGGGTTTGGGGGGTCGGGGAAGTAGGGGGGGGGTTGCTTGTGGGGGAGGGGGGGGGTGGTGAGGCTGAGGAGTCCATGGGTTCAGAGGAGTCTTCTGTGATGATGGGGAGAGGGGAAGGGTGAATAGTGGGCGGAGGGACCGTGGGGGGGGCTGGAGGGTAGGGGGAGGGGTGGGCGTGGTAGGAGGAGGTGGAGGTGGGGTGTGAGGCGGTGGGTTGGTGTAGGGGCCATGTGTTGTGGGATGAGAGGGCCGGGGTGGTGGAGAGTTGTATCTCTGGGAGGGAGGAGAGGTCGAGGGGTAAGTCATCGTCTTCCTGCAGTTGGAAGTCGGAGGGTTCCAGGTGCCATTGGCTGGGGATGTGATTGTCTCTGAGGTGGCGGGACCATTGAAGGAGAAGGGCGGGGGGGTTGCGGTGGAGGGTGTTTCTTTTTGTGATTGTGAGGGGAGGTGGAGAGGGGGAGGTGGTGAAAATGGGGTCTGTGAGACGGGCTTTTCCGAAGGTGGAGTAGTGGTGGGGAGTGATGTTGAGGGTGCAAGTGGAGTGAGTGCGAGCGCCTCTGTGGGTGTATGTGTGGGTCAATGGAATGGTGACTGTGCCGTTGGTTGAGATGATGATGCAGTACATTTCGGGGCTGAGGGATATTTGTATGCCGGTGGTGATGGTGGGGGAGGTGGAGGGGTGTGAGCGAAAGTATGAGCCATCGGGGAACTTTTTCAGGGTTGTGTAGTGATAGAGGCTGGGGGGGTGTTGGGAGGGGGGGGTGGTTGTGGGGGTGTTGTGTGTGAGCTATTCAGTGGCTGTTTGTTATAACAGGGTGTGTAGCCAGTGTGAGGGGGGAATGGTGCCGTCTGGGTTGATGCAGGGGAGGGAGAGGGAGTGGCGGGACTGTATGAGGACTGTGGTGAGGCAGGTGTCAGCCCAAGATAGGCCTGGAACAAGGCCTGAGACGGGGGGGTGTGATGGTGATGGAGTGAAGGGGATTGTCAGGAGGTACGGTTTCATGGGGTGAATATGAAAATATGGGTAGGGATACAGGGCCGGATTGTGAATGAATGGGGTTCTTGGGTAGGTGGAGGATATTTACCCAGAATGAGGAGGGGTCGGCCTCGATCGGGGTCGGAGTGTCCAGCGGCTGGATGGCGTCCGCGAACTGAAGGATGAACTGAGCTTGTTCTGGAAGGTCTTCGAGTCTGCATTGGGGGTGAGTCGAGGGGACAGATCCGGTCGAGGTGAGAGCGGTTGCGAGGTCGGAGGTGAGGAGGTCCTGTAGGAGAGCGATCACCTCTTGGCCGGTGATACCGGAGAACAAGGGGGAGCGGATTTTCACACGACGACCTGAAACTGCAGGAGCTGAGGCGTCGCGTAGGAAGCGAATTTTCTGCTGACTCAGTTTGTGCAGTAGCGAAGGGGAGGAGGTCGCAGAGGGAGGCACTGGACCGGCCGAACTAAATTCACGCTGGTGTGAAGTTAGCTGGTACAGGAGACCTACCGCTATACAGGAGGTGGGAATAGCCAGGCTGACTTCCTGGAAGCCCGAATGGAGCTCGACTGGTAGGGGGGTGTTATCGTCGCATTTCGGGGCGGTGAGGTGGTGTGAGCGAGAGGAGTTCGCTGACCAGCGCGTGTGGTGGACAAGTTCCCTTCCGATTATATTTTTGATACGGTTGGGGAGATCAGTGAGGTCGTTGACGCATTCGAGGAGCCAGCGACGGGCCACCGAGCAAGCGGATGCGATCGGCTCGGGGTGTGACGGATCTGGCATGAAGACTCCATGGAGCCATAAGCGGGCAAGGTGAGGGGGGGTGGTGGAGTACTGGCATGTAAGGAGGAGCGTGTCGATCATTCTGGTGGAGAAGTCGTCGGCTTGTCCGAGAGTCGCGGTTGACCGTGGGATGGACATGACTAGGGGGGTCTGGAGTCCGCGACGGAGTGGGAGGGGGTCCATAGTAGTGCCCAATATCTGTTGGGGGTGGGGAAGTTGAGAGGTTGAGAGAAACGGAGTCAGCGGGTGTCCCGCGAGTTTGTTCCTGGGATGGTATAAGTCCGTGAAGCGGCCGTGTTGCGGGGGGTCCCTCACAAGCGCCTGCTTGTAGTTGGGGGAGGGGTGGGGGTCGAAGACATGGCAGTCGAGCAGGATGTCGAGTGGGGAATATAGGTAGCGGAGGTGGGTGTGGCTTGTCGAGTTAGAGATTGAGAGGAGTGCGCGTGTTGGCTGCACGCGACCATGCCTAATGGGACCTGGGTTTGATGGATGTTGGCGACGGACAGGGACGTCCGGACGCTCGGAGGGGCGCGATGAAGCGCGCCGGCCACCGGGGGAGAGGGTTTTTGTAAGCGATGAGTAACGCAAGTGTTTCGCAGTACTGTGACGGGTACATGTGTGGTTTTTGAAGCGGATGGCGCGGTAGCTATCGGGGGGATGAAATTCAAATCCCTGGAAGTTGCGCCTTTGAGTGTGTACCGTCCGGTGTCGCTACGGATCCACTGACCATTTTGAGCTAGGCTCGAGTGGGGTGAGGTGAATGGTACGCGCTGTTCAGCGGCCCTGTCCACCAGTCTTGCGCTCGATGGGAGGCCATGCCCAGAGCGAAGACGATCGGTGTTGCTCATTCGAGCTACCGACCCATCCCCGTGTTATGTGGTTCAGTAGTACTTTAGTAGTACTTTGGATCGTTTTACTGTCTTTAGTGACGGTAGGATGAGGTCTTTCACCCGGACAATTGGTCGAAGAGAAGATGTAGAGCATTGCCTTAAATTGTTCACATGAAACACCGGGAGTAAGCGAATTGTCTATAGTGTGTTTTGTAATTTGGTAACCGTAGTCTGTAAGTGTGTTTCGTAATCTGCTCCTCGATTGTAGAAGGTCCAAGCTGTCGATAACGCAGATTTCTTCTTAGGCTGTCCTCGCAAAAAAAAAATCTTTGTAACCACGGTCACCTTGTCTCCTCCAACGAAGTGCGGGGCTGTCAACGGTTCAGAACGAGCTTGCATCTCATCTTTTTGTAGTTATAACCCCAAACGTACCATAGCATGAACCTCATGTAACAATCTTAAAAGCTCAAACGCGTCTTACGAAACTGGAATCGAAGATCGCATGCTGATGAAAAGCATGTCAATAGGCTCCTTAGGCGAGAAACCACGATTGGCCTCGTCTCCGCTTCGCGCCCCATTCTCCCCACACCGGGCCTCCCACCATGGCGGTCCCCCACCGTCACTATCAAGGAATTGGCGCGGCGGGAGGAGCGCCAACCAAACACCGCATGGAGACCTTCCTTTCCTTCCACCCCCCCGAAGGGGAAGGAAAGCCCATGCCATGAGGAAAGCCTACTCCATACGGGGGGAGTAGCGGCTATCTTAGAAGAGGGTGTTCGTTGATATGCTTGGCTGGGACTATCGACGACATGAGTGAGGGTTTTCTTCGCTTTCTTCGAAGCTTAGAGCACTCCAAGGTAACACCTCCAATGCTTGACCTCTTCGCATAAGGCCAAGGCTTGTATTGAAATTGAAGTTAAAGTTGTTTACAACAATACCATAATTAAGCGGCTGCTTTCATGGCCCTCCCTGTTGTGCCTATTATGCATGGGCTAGACCGTGAACCACTAATCCCGACCTCTCCTTTGGCAATAGCGATACGGTCTGAAACATACGGGTACACGTAAACATGTATTTATAATTTTCTGATCTGTACGTATTTTTTGGGATATTGTGTGAAATAAAAAGTGTCGCTAGTCTCCACGATATGTGGCATGCTCCAGCCGCGGCGGGGACGGTGATAAGCTCGGCTTGTCAGCTTGTGATGGTCGAGGCGGACGTGCATGACCTCTGCTCCTGCGCGACTCCGGTCGTGCCGGAGCTAGGGGGAAAGGCATGTGAAAACCCCCTCGCTCAGGTCGTCGACGGTCCCGTCTCGATCCGTGCACATCCCCGTCCGAGTTAGTAGTTGCTCCTCCCGTCGCAGCTCGCCACCTAGCCGAGTCTTCCTTCCTCTTTCAAGGGTTGGGACGAGAAAATAACTAGGTTGGAGACGGTGTCCAGCTCGCTCTCCTGCCCCCGTGCAAGATATTCTCATGTCCCATGACCTTGTTTTGTTAGTTTCCATCACATGTGTGATCGCGGTGTGGTCGTCCATACCCTCCCCGGTGGCTTACGTTGATAGGGGGCCTCCTTTATGAGCTGTGTGCCGTTACGATAACCCTAGGCACACTGCCTTAGGCAGCTTGTCGATAATCGGGCACCGACTAGGGGAGGTGTGGGTCGGACACATGGATCGACTCGCCGCGCCACAAAAGATGTTGGGTACGGGAATATTCTTCCAAAAACCCCCGTACCGGGTTTTTCCGGTGGCGGATGATCCTGAGGACCTCCGCCGCCAGACCGTGTCGCTCCTCCGGCTGCGACTAGCCTCCATCCTACGTAGCAACTTATCTCACCCTCAGGGGAGAAATAAACTCACAGGGCGATCGGAAGCTAGCGAGCACCAAACCTTGGTGTTGTTTCCCGGCTGTCCGCCGCGAGCTCCAACACTCTCGTCCCACCGTTGATCCGTCCGTACCCTTCTTCGCCAAAAATATTTCGCATACATCGTTCCCGCATAGACGGGAGAGAATATGTGAGTACTTATTCGCGGAAAAAACATATCGGACTAGCCGAGTGGGAGATCCATGTGATGGTGTACGGATATTATGTTTTCTTATAACCCTCCCTATATCGGCTTTTAATCCCGCGGATCGCAGTTGCCGGTACCTCGTCAGCCCCCTACCGTGCCAAGCATGCCACGGCTACGGGGTTACCAGCGCCCACCGCGTGGAGGTAGACGTAGGTGCCGACGGGCATGCGAGCGCACCCCCCTCCAGGGCCGCCGCCGCTGCGCCGCGACGGGCGCCCCAAAGCTTCTAAATCGTACACAATGTAGGTGTTGCCGCGCTAACCGTTGGATTCAGCTTACGCGCCCAGTAAGAGACGGGTTGAAGCCCTCCTCCTTGTTCTTCCAATGAGATTCTTCCAATCCCCTCTTTCGAAGCATTTGTAGCCACGGTGAACGTCGCGTCCGAGCTTACCACCGGAACGATCATGCATGGCACGGAAATGAGCCGTAACTTGAGAGTCTCAAAGGCTTCCAAACATGCGAGCGGCAGCGTAAGATTGTGTCGCATGGACTTCCGCAGCGAGTTCGTCAGTGGTGCCATAAAGTCGCTAAAATGACGGATAAATATGGCGTAGAAGTTGTAGAATTGTACGAAACTGTGAACCTTGTTCTCCGTCGTAGGCACTTGCGAGTCCGCAACGGCCTCGAATTTCTTTGAAACGGATATTCTAATAACTGATATTGTGTAGCCAAAGTACTCCATCTCCCGAAGACCAAAGAAACACTTGAGGCGTAACTTCAAGCCCTCCTCCTTGAAGCGTTGGAGAACAAGACTCATGTGCTCTAGGCGTTCCTCCAGCGTGCGACTAAAGACACAAACGAAGCGAGCCATCAGCCATGCGCACAAATAGAATTGGCTAGCCTAACCCACTATGGTTGGGTCTAAGCAAACCAGCCTCCAATGCGTCTTTGAGCTGTCGGTTAAGCTCAGCGCGCTTTGGACGTGACAATGTGTTAAGACACCGACGTTTCATTGGGCTAGCTGTGTCGATGGGGTGATCCTATTGTCGGCTTACAAGCGGCGAATCCGTTGGTTGCAATAACTCAAGGAGGTCATCGTAGAGTAACGACCGGAAGTTTTCACGTTATTCTACATGAAGCTCCTCTCTAGATTGAAATTCCGTCGGCTACTCTGTTGCTGGCGAGATATCAATCTCGTAAAATTCAATGTTACGTCCCTTGCTGCGGCGCGTCTTGCCATATGACATTAGGAGACATTCACGACGTCACTCTTCGATTTGAGTCTCCACTTTTTGTTCCGTCCATCTGCGTAAGAACACGCGTCGTGCCGAAATGTAAAGACGCATGCTCGTCGTCAAGCCATGTAAGACGCATGCTCGTCGTCAAGCCATGGTAAACTAAGTATCATATCAGCAGCGTGTAAATCACATGAGACTTACAAAGTCCGTTGAAACTCGTGGTGAGATAGCTTGAAGGTGATGTCACAGATCGTCGAAGACGTCACACGTTGACGATTAGCAAATCGAACGTGAGTCTTGGTATGAGAAGTACGAGCTGTCAAAGAAAACCGTCTCACAAAATCCTCGGACTCGAAGTCAAGAGTCACAACGCAGTCGACTAATCTAGTAATTAGCTGTCCGCCATCATGATTTTTCACGGTAAGCCCGGTTCGAATCAAGGGCCGAGCTTCCGTGAGGTCCTTTAGCAAGGCAATAGCTTCCGGGGAAAATTATCTTAGCGTAGCGATGGACTCTTCCGGGCCGTTGGGTGGTACAAGTACCGAGTTGGGTTCATCAAAAAACGTAGTTGGAGCTGAATCGTAAAGAGCACGATCATCGTGGACTAATCACATTTGAACATGCCCAAGAGCTCGAGCAACCACGTCTTGTTGGGTAGGATTGTCCATCCACTGACAAGTAAACAATTGTGTCCTCGCTTGGAATTCTTGATAGAGTTTCCAATGTCGAGTGAACTCGTTGAAATTAGCCACTTAAGCCGCTGTTCGAATAAGGGAGAAAGGAAAAATACCGCTACTTCTCTGTACGGGTACTGCAGCGACCCCTGTTCGAATGACAAATATCGACCCAAAAGAGAAATCGTTATTTCTCCCGGCGGGAGAAAGGGCGCCAGATCGGGAGAAATGACCCCCTATTTCTCCCGCTGGAGCGCCATTTCTCCCGCCAGGAGAAATTACGATTAGTACTTAACCCTTTAACATCCCCTGTCATGTCATCGCCCTCAACCCGTCGCGCCCCCGCCGTCGTGCGCCATACACGAAGCGGTTGCTCACATCGCCCTCGCTCTCGCCGCCCCCGGGCCTTTCCCTCCCACGTCCTCACCACCCGAGCCCCCCTTGTGGCTTTCCCCCCTAGCGTCGACGTCCGCGGGCCAAGTTGCGCGCGTGCGCGTGCGTGTGGCGATCGTGCTGCCATGGCCGAGGCGCTTGCCGAGCCTGCCACTGCGACTACCGAGCAGCCACCCGTCGCAGCCAGCGCCGCTGCACATGCCGCACCTGCGACTGCGGCGGGCGGGAAGCTGGGGGTCGTGCGTGCTCGGTGGAACTACAAAACCGCGGAGTTTGTCGCGGCGGTCGTTGCGCATGTGGCGTTATGTACTTTAATGCGCGTAATATTGTATTTCTCCTGCCGGACCGGAATCTGTCACTCGAACATACCCGTACGAATTGCGGGTACCCGTACGTTATTTCTCGGGCGGCTGTTCTCGGGCTGATTTCTCCTCCCGCATTTCTCCCTTATTCGAACAGCGGCTTTAGGAAGAAGAAAAACAACCATCATAAATGTCGGAGTTGTACGCCTACAACTCTCGAAAAGACTGCCGGTATGATCCGACAACTCGCAGGGTGGATTGATGAACACTCTCTCTCAATTCAAGTCTATGTCCATGATATAGTCACTCGGCGAACAATGAGGTAAGTCGCCATGCGAGTTAAGACCTTCGTCATCAGCACAACCCTCCAAAGTAAAGTCTAAGCGTGCGTGCAAAGGTTCAAAAACATAGTCAACCATCTTCCAATCAATTGGAACTCTAGTTCCATGTCTAGGACTCTCTCTCTACCTGGGGACGACAAGTACAAGCATATCGTTGAGAAGCTACCGCAGCTGGCGGCCGTGGTTTCGGGCTTGTTGTATAAGGAGGGATTAGAGGTAGATGGCGTGAAGAACACGTTCAAAATACTTTTGGAGATAAGCTTGGTTATGGTTTCTGTTAATGTGTGTTTTATGTCGATTTATATTTATTATTAAGTGTTTGTTTCACAATAGATGCAAAAAAGTCATCATGTTGTTCACCACCGTCGTGCAGTTGAGATAAAACTGTCTTATAAGCGGCCATGTCATTTCGTGTTAGTTGTTGTGGAAATCATGACATAATAATTACTTTCTCCTACCTTTTTCTAAGTTTCTAGTTTTGTTTGAATTTGTATGTTGATGTATATTTTCCGTCGATTTACATGCATTATGAAATGTTTGTTGCGCATTAAATGCAAACAATTCATCCGGTTGTTCGGCCGTCGTACAGTTAAGATAGAACTTTACGATAAATGCCTATGCAATTTCATGTTTGTTGTTGTGGAATTCTAATATTCTATTGTATATGATAAAACTACTATATTGTGTTTGCCCCCGATAGTCGACCTCAAGTTCTTGAAAAACAACATCATAGGGCTTAATGGGTGCTCTAGCAACTTTCCATGCAATTATTGTAAGATAATGAAAGTTCTTTATTTGCATTTGAAATCTTCCGAGCGCTATGAGACTATGGGGCCAAACACAGTGGACCACATGGAACAAAGAACGTTGGTAGAGCAAATCCAGCTTGCTCACACACCCTCAAGGCAGAGCACCGACCAAAAAAGTTCTTGCGCCTCCGGATGTAATGACTATGAGGGCTGCTCATCTTACATTTGCCCGGGATTCAGCCAATCCATTGGGCTTGACTAGGGGCTCAATAGGCTGCCCTTACCACGAAAGGCCAAACCCGGGCCTGACGATAACGGCGTCGCAGAGAGGACTAAGGTCAACCGGCAGTATTTCGGCACCATGTTAAGGCCAATACTTGACATGCCGATCATGCATAACTACGTTTTCGATATTTTACACTGCAAGGTGCGCATCGTTACTCAGATATTCAAGTGGAAGGTATGTCAGAACATTGATGCTTAGCTGTTAGAGGAGGTGAGGCATGTCGTTAATTGACTACATTTCGTTCATGTCTATATATTGATATATATATATTATTTTCTGATTATGCTAAATACTATTATTGATAACATTATTCGCCTTTGTATACATATTGATTTGGGTTGAGGAGGCGCCAGCCGGCGGCGCATCGGCGGCGGCGGCCCCGGAAGGGGGTGCTCTCGCATGCCCGTCGGCATCCCCTCACCTCCCCGTGGGGGGCGCTAGAAACCCCGTGTCCGTGCCAAGCTTGGCACGGTAGGGGGCTAACTAAGAGGGCCGACAATTCGATCCGCGCGATTCGCAGCTCTCGGGAAAACCATGTACGGAGGGCTTTTAAAAAAACAGATGTGTACGCCACCGGCCCCAAGATCCCCCGCTCGGCCCGGCCGATACTAAATACTACTAAGATACCATTCCATTTGGGGGGGTGGGGTATGCATCTTCAAAAGTGCGTGGTGGCGAGGGGGTACGGACATATCAGCGGTGGGTTGAGGGTGTTGGAGATGGAGGCGGAAAGCCGGGAAGCAGCGCTAGGGTATGGCGCTCTCTCGACGTCGACCAACATGCTGACGTCGAGCCGGCCGAAAGGGGGCAGCATGACACCAATAGCTAGCGAGGAGGATTGTCGCGACGGGAGGAACGGCGAGGTTTGGTGACAGGGTGATCCGCAGGGTCAGCCCCCGCCGGAAAACCCGGTACGGAGGGTTTGAATAATTTCCGCACTCCCGCGGCCTTTTTGGATCCAGCCATTGCGACCGCGCACTTCTCCCCCGTTACCCACTATCGCTAAGCACACTTTGTATTGAAATTGAAATTGTTCACAACGAGCAGGCAAACTGGACCGGGAGCCATCTGTTGGGCCACTCTACTTAGCCATTCACGACTTATTAGCAAGTTGGGCCCGGGTCTCGTCGACCATGTACACCTAATATCGACACACCTAGCTTCACTGTGTGTCGACGTTCCTCGGGAGTTATAAAACTTTAAGCAATCACAGCAATTGCCACAGCCCCCCGCCTAAGAAGTAATAGCGCAATAATTTTGTAATCAAGAAAAAACATATCGAAAAATAAATCCACTCGTCAAGAATTGCAAAACTAAACTGCTGCTCGACCTTCACGATGCACGGCCCGCTCCCACCGAACCGGGGTGCCGACCGGCCTAGGCCGGTCGGCGTTCGGGAGGGACGACGGGCCAGCCTAATCTAGCTCCCGCGTGACTTCGGTCTTGCCGAAGATAATAGGGGAAAGGCTGGCAAAAAACCCCTCCTCACGTGGGCGCTCGTTGATCCCGCCACCGCATCCCGTAAGCCCCGCCCCAAGGTTGTTGCCGCGTCTACCGACACGAAGTCTTCCTTGTCGAGGTCCCCCGTAACCTCGAGGGCAGGTGGGGGAGATCGAGACACACGGACAGAAAAAAAGCTAGCGCTCATGCCTCCGCGCTTGGATTTTCCCGCTCATTTCCTCGGTTTTTCCTCTGTATGGTACCCGGGTACATGTCAGGTAGTCCGGCATGCGGCTCTACCCTCCTCCCTCTTATCGCGCGTCCACCGAGCATCCTTTGTTGAGCGGGGGCCTCCGCGCCCACCCGGCGGGCCCACTCTCTCTATTATCTGGCTGTCGGGGTAGTGGGTGTCGATGAGGGGGGGGGGGGGGGGGGGGGGGAGGAGGTCACCATGGTCGGATCCGTCGGGGCCGCGGGTGCACGGAAATTAGTCAAAACCCTCCGTACGGAGTTTTCCGGCGGCGCCGACCCGGAGGGAATGTGCGGCGATAATTCATGTAACGTCTTTATGTTGTTCTTCATGGTACTTTGGGTTCTTATCATCGAGATACTTTGCAAGAGGGCACTGCTAATGTTGTGGCATGCCGTCTTGTTCCTCGGGCTCAGGCATGTGGGGCTTTTTTCCTTCTTTATTCCTTTTTCTTGGTGGTTTCCGCTTATGTTTCTTGTAAGAAAATCTAAAATCATAAGAAAAAAATGTGTTTTAGTTGTCAGCTTCTACATTCAACATTAGTACCTTCGGCACTCTCATATGTCTAGTACTAACTAGTGTCACTTACATAGCAACACTGCCAATTTCCGCATGTCACCCCACACATCACTTAGCACTCCTTCGAGGATGTTGGACTATACGTAGCCACCTCACGGTGACTTTGTAACCATTCTTGCTCTCACTCTCACCTCGATTCACTCCCACTTTCAGTCACCTTGCACCATAAATAGGGAGAACTTCGCAAGAAGCTCCAACAATGGTTGTCAACTGCCCTTCACACCGCTATTAAGTATTTTATACAACTAGATGTTGCGCGAGGCCATGCAATGCATGGCTAGTCGCTATGTTGTTGCGAGTGTCTCTCATCAATTCCTCGTTCTTGGGGTGATTTATCTTGAGCGCAAGGGTTTTGTGTTGTGTTGTTATGGAAGCGTTCGCATCTTCTTTCTTACTATTCATAATAATGAGTAATAAGGAATAGTGACAGAGCTGGGAAAGAATACTTACACGGAGGTCGTGCCGGCCCCAGAAGGGGGCCGGCTGTAGCGACTAGAGAAGTGAGAGGATAGAGATGGCGGCCAACGAAGGCACCGGCAGGGCCGGTTGACCGCCACGAACAGGGAATAGAGTACCGCTAATAGCATAACACTATGTACTCATATGACAAATAGCTACCTTGTACATAAGCACTAGGCAACGAGATGCTAGTGTTAACAAATAGTCATAGCATAGGTTTGTCAATTCAGGGCATTATGATATAGGAATACCACGACGAACATTGATACCTTAATTATTAGTAATAATGGTATAAAGCATATGTAAATAGTAATGAAACGCTGATATTGTGTATGTACATGCACGGGCGCCCATGCGTCGCAAATATAAGTACATGTCGCCTATTTCAAAATATTGAACTCTATTTCTGCGTATTACTATCACGATCGCAGTCTTAAGACGATGGCGACCGTGAGGACGTGTGGCCAGATCCCTTGCCCCTCCCTCGTATTACATTCCATACTCCGAAAGTTGATACAATGGAGATCGTTGCTAGATGCCGTAATGTGTTCGGTCCCCCCGTTGATGGTTGGAGGTTCGAAACAATTCGCCCGTTGGGGCCTCCTTGCACTGTCACCGGTTTAGCCGAAGTCATCGTGAACGCAAAGGTTCCACCATGCGCCGCCTCAATCTTCGCTTCGGCCCTCTTAGCCCTACCGTGCCAAGCTTGGCACGGCCACGGGGTTTCCAGCGCCCACCACGGGGAGGTGAGGGGATGCCGACGGGCCTGCGAGCGCACCCCCCTCCGCCGCCGCCGCTGCCGCTGCGCCGCCGGCGGGCGCTTTCAGCCTAGAAAAGTAATATCCGGCTACCCGAGCGGCAGATCTTGGCGTTGGTTGTATATATAGCAATTTCAAAATCTCTCTGTATAGAGCCTTCCCAACAGCTGTTGATCGCGCGAATCACATCTGCTGGAATCACCCCGCCTAGCCCCCTACCGTACCAAGCATGACACGGTTATAAGGTTACCAACGCCTGCCACGAGGAGTTGGGGGTCCGTGTCGACGGGCCTCCGAGCGCACACCCCCTCCGGGGTTGCCGCCGCTCCGCCGCCGGCGGGGGCCACCCAACAGCTATATCATGCTCGGAGTACATATCTATACAAAGGGGGGGGGTAATCCGGGGGGGGGGGGGGGGGGGGCAGTGGGCACATCCAACTAGATTTGACACGTGCTCTAAACGGCTTTACGCAAGTACAAGGCATAAGGCGAATGTTTGGCGGGTTGGGTAGTGCACCTTCACTCTTACACTGCGCTCCGTATCCATCAACACTGCAACCGCCGCTTTGGACATTTTGCATGTACGATCCTTCGTTGTTTTGACATGAGCGAGACCTTCCTCGCGCAAGTATATTACGCCACCCTTGTTGTGGCGTCTACGGTAATCGGGATTTTTGTAACTAGCCCAACCCGCATTACTCGTTCCGAAATGTCCCTTCCCATACGTTTTTAGGCATGGGCCGCCCGGGAACTTGGTTGCCTTGGGAGATGCGGCCCACGTCGGGGGTTTGGGGCGTCCGGATTGAAAATGGGCTCCGTTTTCTGTTTTCTAACAATGCAAGACGCTCGCATGCGATATTCCAATAGAGATGACCACGCACGGATGGCTATGATGTATTATGATGAAAATAGTGTCTCGCCGCAGGCTTACTTCTCCGGATAGAGACGACGGCGACAACGATGCAGAACCCATATGGTCGTTCAAGCTCGTATGTGGGCGTGCTTGGATCCCGCGTGCTGGAGTCATGCTCTCACTGAGTCCGAGCCCTTCATATCCACGGTCTTAGCGATGCCATCCCCAAAACGCTCAACGGTGGCTCGCGCATGTTGCGTCACCAAAACCCGATCAAACAACAAGAACACTACTCGGTCCCTAGACGGCCTGCCCTCGCTTGTACTTCTTTCCGCGTTTGCCACGGATATCATTCCAAAGCTGCAAGCCGACATCAATGACCGCGACAATTTGTTTCGCTTCGCCAACCTCGCTCCCACATGTCTTGGCTGCGCTAAACCGGGGTCGAGGTGTTTTGCATTTTACTTTCGCCACGGCGACCTTGAGTTTTGGGCTTCGGATCCGTCTACAACTAGCCGCTTGGGCGAACTCCGGGACGGATTCCCTTAGCATAACGTACGACGCCGTCTTTCGCGTCGCGATATGACGCATCTTGGGACTACGCTTAGGGTTTCGCCTCCCCCCCTCCTATTGTTTGGGTTTTTTGCCATCTCTTGGTTCAAGCTATGGAGTGTGCACTCGAGTCGGCGAGTACCGATATCTCTGATGACGTGTTGTCAATTGCATGTGGTATTCACGTGGGTCGATGTGGCGGAGACGCTTCGGTCCATACCATTCACTCTTTGTTAGTGACGGCGCTTGTTGGGATCATCTCCGAGGTTCGCTGCGCACTCGGGGTTTGTCTCGAAGTTCTCACGGATGCTACGTTGTCAATGCAACTCCCCAACTGTGACGATGACCCTCCCACCGATGCCGGTGTCGTGGACTACCATCCGAGGCCCAAATTTGCTCTTGATGCCGTGGTTTCCGGTTTGATCGGCGTCTCTATTCCCTCGTCGTCTCCCGAAGCCGCTCTACTAAGCCGTGCTGAGAAGAGTAAGTTCGACGAACTCGAAGAGGGTGCGGAGTCTTCCCGACATACACTTCATTCCTTGTATTTCCGGTCACGGAATGGGGTGTTCTCGGTAGCCCCGCCAAGTTGTTTTTTCACATTTGGGTGACTAAAAATGATGCATGAGGGCAAGTTGTTAACCTTTGGGCGTAGAAACGTTCCTCTCGCCGTCCATATCGCAAACGCGGACATTGTCTTGCGCGGGTTGTCCGCCGCCGCGGACGGTTGAAGGCCGCTTCTTCCACCGTTGGGATGCCTTCTCTCACCACGGCGTAATGCACCCGCGCCATGGCCGCAAGCGTCTCCATGTTTTATCGCGTGGCGCGTGAGGCGCCGCCTTGGACCTCCAAATTTTGCGTTTCCATCGAGGCGATGAAGTTGATTTTGTTCTCATGTGGCTAGATAGGTACGTGCAAGTGTGCAACATTTAGTGCTACCATTTGCCGTGTCTTGCTTGGACTCTTGGATACCGTGACCCTCTTGTCACGCTTGCCCCCCCACCCCCCCCCTCCCTTCCCCCTTCCTTTTTATGTCCTCGTGTCTTTGGTGCTTCTTGTAACTCAACTATAAGACATTCTTTTTGTTTTGTTCTTGTTGCATCATCTCTCATTCGTGCGTGATCACTACTGCCGGGCGGGTAACTCACCGTTTTCGATGCAATTAAAGATTTATTAAAAGAAAAATCAGCATAAGCCACGAAGCAAAACAAAGAAAAGAGGAAAAACCCTAACCCCGAGGAACTGGAAGGCATGCCACAACATCAACACTACCCTCATGCAAAGCATCAAGGAGACAGGAACCCAAAGAACCATGAAGAGTATGAGAAAGACGAATCATGAACTCTCACCGAACATCATGAACATAAGTAGTTCGACGAGCGAAATGTTGCATACGGACATAAATGTCAGAGCGCAAAGACCGAGAGTCAACAACACCCATGCTAGGGAAGCGACGAATTGCCACCAAAACAGCGAGGCGATCAACCAACTCAGCCGCCATAGGCGCCAACCGACCCCCATCTTCAAAAGCGAAGGGATAGTAGTCATGGACCGACAAAACTGAAGGCGTGCCAAGCAAAGCAGAAGTGCGGAGGTCCGCATCAAGTTTGCCATGCTGAGCTCCCAATGCAAGGCCGCCCGGGAGTGGGAGACGAGCACCTATGCGAGGAACATTGGTGTTCGTGCGAGCACTTGTAACCGTCACATCAACAACAAGATTTTCGATGCAATGATCAGAAATCATCATCTGATTATCCATGTCAATGTCAGATCTGAACCTGCAAGCATGTACGAGAACCGCTTCCAAGGCGGATCGATAAGTTCCCCGTTCACTCAATATACTACGGGTATGGCTATCTCTACATCGCTAAAATAAATGCGTTGTTTTTCTTTTGAAAAATCTTTAATATATGCTTCGTCTACTATTTCTTCCAAATTTACGTAGGAAGTTGTGTAGGAAGTCCTGATCCTTAAGGATTACGTGCGGAACGATTTCGCAGCCTTCATGGAGCATTTTTATGATAAAACAGGATCCAATCGTCAACAGTCCACAGTAGCGCACTCGCTACACCGGCCCGCCTCGTTGAGAGTCGACCGTAATATACTGCCCCTGTGCAGTGATAGGTGAAAGGGAAGCAAGATGCCGTTTGTCCAGATCACGTGGGTGCCGAAGGCCTGCCGCAATGCGGAGGTGCGGAAGACAGTCGCCGCTGCTGTCATCAAGGCGCTTAGCTCCGGGGAGGCGGCCAAGGCAGCGGAAATCACTCCAGATAAGGTGTGGAGAGCGCGAAAACGCCACACACGCACATCAGCCTCTTATTACTTTCAGCTCTTGTAGATTCACGACTTTCCGCGGGTTTTGACTGCAAGGTTCGCAGCAATACGGGTGCCTGGCGCGGGCCATTCCGCCGCCGTACGGTTTCCCGCCTTTTTGTTGTTTTATCCTTGGCGCCGAAGCCTCGCTCCGGGGGGGGGGCGTTTTTGGCTGCTTGAACGCAAGCACTATTGCACCTGATGAATGGATTGAACTTGTTAGGTTGTCGTCCGTTTCGCCAGTCGCGAGGACGACTTCGCCTTGCCTCCTGGGCACACCGCGGACAACACCGACTGGAAAAACTACAAGTCCGAGTGACGAAGCGGCACTTCAACCGCAAAAATCACTTCTGCGCTTTTCTTCACGTCTATTTGCAACCTCTCCTGTTTTCAAGCCCATTAGTGGTGCTACAAGATGGAATCGGCCAGTCTTTGCTGAATTTTTATTTATGGGCTCACGTCCCATTAATGCGGTTGGATACTCTCCGCAGTCCCATCCCTCCCTCGCCATGCAGACAATGACAGTCACTAATTTTGTGTAGCTTTGTTTCAATTTGCTTGACTGGAATTTACAGCATTTAAGCTCCTCTAGTGCTCATATGCAAACGTGGGTAGTAGTGTGCCAGGCATCCTTTGTGCACCTTTTGACATTGGAGAGCAAGTTCCACCTGCATTGCCGCATTTTCGAAAACAATTGATAATGTACTCCCTCCCACTCCCTTCCTCCTCCCCCCACTTTACCTCTATCTCTGACGCTTCGGGGACAGACGGGCAGCTGTTGCGACGGGCAGCTTACAGCAGCAGCGGATACTAAAGAAGTTGTGCAGCCTATGCCATGACATCTTTCGCAATGAAAGGCTGAAAAGACTCGCACCCTACTGGTTTCACTGAAGTCGACGACTCGCTGTCTGAAGCAATGAAGCCCGTGCATATGGTAGTCCAGCAGGGCAGCTCTGCTCCTTGCACAGCACCATTGGACACACTTCGTTTTCGCAGTTTCAAAATGCGTTTGGCGTTTTCACCGGATACTGTTCTACTGATGGACAAGTAACCTCGTCAGTGGCAAACCAAGTCAGCCCCCAAAGGCTCAGAGCGGACATCTAAGGGCGCATGACTGGGCTTTTCGTATGTGCTAGTAGTGTTTACAATAAACTTAAATCTTCTTATGATTTTTTTTTCGGATATGATAAAGTGAGGCCAATTTAGCACTGCAACTTCCCTGCAGAGCTGCAGGCCAGCACAACACCTTAAGCGTACTCGAAAACCTACGTTGCCCGTGATTCAGTGGCCGTTCTTGTGTACCGACAATAACGGGTTTCAATAAGAGTTGGTTTGGAGTGTCGGAGGACGAAATTGCGCGGCGCCCCGACATGCCCGAGACGGGGCCGATCGTCGTCAATATCGACCGCTGGTGTCCGGCTCTTGCCGTTTCGGGCGTCGCGAGCGAGCTCATGGGCTGTTTATCCATTATGTAAAAATCACAACATGCATCAACTAGTCGACTACCCTATCTGCGAACACATCAGCAGACGGGCCGCTGGGCCTGTTTCGTTGGCACTCCTTCCTGACCGTCACCGTGGCGTCAGGTTGTTATGGGTGAGCTGATGACGTTAGACGCCAGTTAGGATGCGTACGGGTTTACGAGCCAACTGCCTGCACGTCGGTACTGGACTATTGGTACAGGTAAGTTGATTACAAATCAGAGAGATTTACAGGTTCAAGCCGGCGGTAAGAGTTACACCGTTTTTCTATATAAACACTAAAGTACTACTGTATTTACTCCTCGTTGCGGGTATCCGTACACACCGTTACGTGCCGGCCATGCTTGTAGTTAAATGCTTGACATCGATGATCTGTCGTCACTCGTCAGCAGAGGAAATAGTACATTATACACTAGGAAATTTCTTTATCTCAAAGAGATCATCCATTTTTAGTGGAGGCCGCGCCCCTAATACAAGTATTAATTACAGGTATCACGGTACACCTTGTCGGCGCATGCCGAACGATCCAAACCAATCCCAACTCACTTCCGGCCCCGCGCAGTCGAGAAGTTCAAAACTCCAAAGCCCTCAGCATCAGGCGCGCGCAAAGGCCGCCATCTTCAAGGACAGTAGAGGTACAACAGTCAAACAGCGCGTGTGTTTGTCATCGCGGTTGCGGCCAGTATATGTGGGAGAACGGTAACATCTGCTGCGACTGTTCAACTCTCGGCCGTTAGTGACGCTCCGGCTACGCGGCGACAACCTACCCGTTTTTATTCGGAAACATCCGCGAGCAACTTCCCTTGGAATCGAAGCCTCAGTACGGCGGGGGAAATATTCTATCCGCCGCTGAGTGCGTTAGACACAGTGTGTCTCGACGCTGTCGGGACCTCTTGCAAGGAGTGGCTGCCCCTGTGCCCCCTGACTCGCCGTCACTCGTCCGGGCCGCGGCCCGCAGTTATCCGAGGGCATGAGTCCTCAGGCGACGCGCATCGTGGTAGCGACAGTAACTTTGGTAACCGTGATAGCCGCATGCGGCCTGGCTGGTGAGTCCTCTCCCAATTTACCCTTTCGCTGTTAACCTTCCGGGCGGCCGTTCTTAGTCCGTACC
This sequence comes from Tetraselmis chui, assembly GCA_026401115.1. Classification (NCBI taxonomy): domain Eukaryota; kingdom Viridiplantae; phylum Chlorophyta; class Chlorodendrophyceae; order Chlorodendrales; family Chlorodendraceae; genus Tetraselmis; species Tetraselmis chui. The sequence goes on along the minus strand of JAPMLY010000227.1, from coordinate 184,848 downwards.
TGCAGCTCGCACTGCGGCTCTAACAACAAACTATCTGTATTTTCTCCCAAGTGCTTCGTACCCCCACCTCTTCCGACTCTCCCTCCTTTCTATCATTTCTCCCGTGAGGTGAAATCTCCGGGCAAGCCGATGCCTTGTCTATTGTTCTCGCTCAGTAGCGAGCCACTATGGAGCCAGTCGTATCCCTGCTTTGTTCCTTTCTCTTGCGTAGGGACTATATAAAATACTACATGTTATTGTGATCGTTAAACTGTTATTGGAATTGCTGTTATTTTCCGCGCCGCCAAAACGCAAACGATAATTGTTGGTTTCGCTGGCGCTACCACCTACATACAGTACGCTTATTGACATTTCGCTGTTTTGCCTCACAGTGAGTCGTTGCAACTGGTCGTCGAGAGCGGGCGAGGGCACCGAGCTCGGCTTTGGCGTGCAAGAGCTGAACAAGTTTTCTACGGAAGTCACAGCGTTGCTGCGCAGCAAGAAGGTCCTGGCAGGCGCAGGAGGCCCTCTGTCTCGCAGGGGCGGGCCGCAGGCCACCCTCTGGGCGCAGTCGGTTGACACCGAGGACTCGAGAAGGTCCCTTTACGAGTATTCATATGATTACAACGGCGACAGCTATGACTCATACGAGCCGGAAGCGACAGAAACGCCCGTCCTGCACACGCCGACCCCAACAGCAACACAGGAAACGACAGAGCCGCCAGTCACCAAGCCCACTCCAGCCCCCTCGGCAACAGCGTCGCCTCCCTCGTCTACCCCTGCTCCCACCACCGCAGCCCCCACTCCATCTCAGACGACTTCGCCCCCGGGCTCTTCATCAACCCCACCTCCTGCGGCCACCACTCCCCTTCCCGTGGAGTCGCCGCTGCAGGGAGTCGTCTACGACGGGTACATTAAAGGCGCCGAGGTGGTGTTTCAAACTTCGGAGGGACGCTCTACAGTCGCTACCACTGGCAAGGACGGTAGATTTAGATTCTTTCTACCCAAGCACGTGTCCGGCGATCTTATTGCCGAGCCCAACGGAACGGACCTCTTCACAGGGAAGCCTGTCGCCTTTCGTCTCGCACTGCCGTTTGCGGAGCAGGTGTCGACGGGCGGCAAGTATGCCATCAGTCCGTTCACCACGCTGGCTTACTTCACACGCCGCCGTGTTCCCTTCACTTCCGACCTACTATATACCCGCGTGGTATCATCTCTTGGTTTAACGCTCCCGGAGGCTCCAGAGTTAGCCTCGTTCGATGCCATCAGCGCCGTCCCAGTTCCAGGCACTCCCGGCCGTCGAACTGCCGTCCGGAACCTACTCGCCACCTCCAACATTATGTCGGTTGTCTCGACCGCCGCGGGATTGTACACCGGCGTTTGCCGCATTCCCAAGGCCGAGGCGGGTGAGTGGGTGTTTACTGCCCTCGCTGACGCCGGGCCCGTGATCGATGCACCCCTGCGCCTCACGGACGAGCAGTTTGTGGAGCGCGATATCATGGGCAGTGGCGCGCTGTTCGACCGTTGTGTGGCTGCGCGTGCGGGGAACACCCGGAAGCGGGCACTTCTTCAAGATGACAGCAGCGACACGCCAGAGACGATCCGACTGCAGCTTTCCTCGTATGCCAAAAAGGTGGCGAAGGCGATCGTGGAGCTCAACAGGTTACTGGAGGCGTCAGTAGAGGACGACGCAGCCAGCACGGAGTCGGTGCTGCTGAGTGTGGCTAAGGCAGGGATCGTGAGTCAAGTGATGTCGGAGACGACTGAGCGGCTGGGCGACGGGAGCATGTCTGCCACAGAGTTTGAGGCCTCAACAACAGGCCTCAAGCTGAAGCAGGACTTTGATGCTGTGAAGCTATCGGAGGACGACATTCGTGCCATCCTCGAGTCAGTCGTCGTTGTGCAAGAGACTGGAGAGCCTATCCCAAGGCCCGCGCTTGTCGACGACCCCCAAAAGTATAGCACCGCTGAAATCGTGGGTATCTCCGTTGGCCCACTACTCGGCGTGGTCTCCATCAGTGCGATTGTGTTCCTCGTGTTTATGATCGTCAAGCGTCGCGCGGGGCGGAAAGTGGAGAGCTTCAACGCGGGTGACGCTGAGGCTGGGCTGATCGATAACGAGGACGGTGGGCGACGAAGTGGTAGCGGGGACCTCGCTGCCGCCTCGGCCGGCGCAGACGAGAGCACGTACTACACCATGCCTGCGCCGGAGCCCCCACGCAGCCCGGTGCGGTTCCCGATCAAGAGGGACCCGCTGGCTCCCGCCGCTCCTCGCGGCTCGACGGAGCAGCAAGAGATGGACATTGTGTCGCAGGCGAAGAAGTTGGAAGAAGAGCGCGCCCGCGCTGACTTCGATCACATTATCAAGGCTCAGAGGTTGGCGCTCGAGACACGGGGAGGCCCCGGCCTTGCGGCGAGCGGGGCGGCAGAAGCTTCAGAGCCGACTTCAGCGCCGGAGGCGACGGAAGGGCAGACTGCGGAAGACCAGGCAGGGAAGTTGGAAGCAGACCGCGCCCGAGCTGACTACGATCACATTATCAAGGCTCAGAGGCTGGCGATGGAGACGCAGGGAAGCTCTGACATACAGTCGAGCGGGGCGGCAACGACTGCAGAGCAGCCTGCGGAGGAGCAGGCACCCCCTCCGTCTCCGTTGCCGACTCCCCCGCCAATCATCGTGGCTGCTGACGAACATCAGACGAGCCCCGAGGAGGAGGATTCGGCCGCTCAGTAGGCCAAAGCACGCTCCTTCCATTAACACAACATGTTTCAAGGTGATCTGGCGATTACTCGACGGCGCCGAGGTTGATGTCCGTGGCAGTATAGTATAGTTTTGTGGTGGCCCACCGAAGCGGTCCGGCTGTCTCCCACGCGTGAATTTCGCTGGTTGAGCCCAGACGCGCATCGACGAGACGCCACCAGCAGACCTGCCGCGTTGATTCCCTCCCTAATGTCGTCCGGTCCAGTGAACACAACATACAGGCTATCAGCTTAGTGCGGTGCCTAGCAGGTTTATAGGCTTTTATGGCTGCCGTTTCGTTTCGCCAGCTGCGCCCCGGCTAACGCGCGATGCGATATGGATTACGACGTGTCTCATTCTTAGATGGTGGAGCATTCTATTCAAGATGCAAGCTACAAATTGTAGTCTGAGCCGCAGCAGGCTGTAATCCTGCTCAACCCTCAGCCTATCATCTGCCAAATTGTTTTTCGTCGAGCAGCCGATAGATTTAAGATTATTCATATTCATCGAGAATACTGTTCCGTCTCAGTGCCTTCCTTCATCACCGCATTCACGACTACCGAAGACTAAGACTCTGTTGCTTTGAAAACATACCCGCTAGGGTTCTCGTACGACGAGGGCTTTCCGAGTGTGGCAATACGGCCACCTCGTGCTCCGGTTTCACATCGATTTCGCCCAGATCATGGATGATTTTTCGTGCCGTTGCCGTCACTACGTCTCCATATTCGAATATGTCAAACACATTACGGCTCGATTGCAGTGTCCGTTTTGCAGCAGTCGTTGATACCCATTACGTAAGGGTTACTTCTCATGCCCCATGGAAACGTTCGGCATCAGTTTCGTTGATATGTCTGTTTTTGTTCGAAGCTGCGATTAAATGTGCCTATGCATAGCGAAATCTTGCAATTAGGATTAGAATGCACCTGCCAAGTCCATCAATGAACCGGGCTCGAAACAACATCAACCTTTATATTGAACCCGTCGCGTTGTTCGGGGCTGCTGAATATGTACACCGCATTGAAGTTATATAGGCAGGCTCACATGCCCTGAACTCGAGGTAATTGCTATCTCCCAAATGCAAACATCTCCCAACAGTTTTGGCATCATTTAATCGCACATGATAACGATGCATACGATATAAAACCCTCGCGAAGGATGAGCCGGAGATAAGGTACACAACATCGAGCAGAGACATCCTCCACATTAATACTAGGCTAGGTATGTGAACGTGGAAGGTGATATCGAAGAGATCTTCCTCTATAGCGCTTTCGTCAAGGCGATACGGGCACACAAGATTCTCAATCTGCACCGAAATAATCCGAAATTTGTATAACTAATTGAAATTATAATTATGTGTAAGGAAATCACCGGCAGCTGAACCGAATTGCTCTCTCGTGGCTATTAAAACTTAACTTTGAATGAGGTTGTGTGTGATGTAGATAGAGACCGATGCTGTTGAATTCGACTGAGGGAAACAAGGAAGTAAATTACAAAGTCTGCTAGCTCACAGTTAGAGCAGATTATTTTTAGGCGCAGCAAACATGTTTCTAGTATTTAGTTATGATGATGAGAAAACCCTTGTGGGCCTCCATCGCTGCATAAGAACCTGAGGAGGGTTGTGTTGACGCCCTTTAGGAGAAAGCGGTATGTTCCCTTGAGGACTGGTCACACGGTCGTGTTTAGCTAATTGTCTATTTAGATCTCCAATTCATTATTCTGAAAAGTCTTTGTAACAATACACTAGAAGGTTTCTACATCATTCTAGTACATTAACCACAAAATTTTCATTACATAATGCTAGTCTTGATTCAGTACCTTCAACACTTCCATGACTGCGGATCAGCATTCAAAAAAGTTTCAGGAATTTATTCAACAGAACATCAAATTACAATTGGAACAAAATCTTAAACTGAGGATTGTTTTTGGGTTTGGTGGAGATGTCGACGAGCATCTCATGGATGGGAACATAGTAGATTTGCATCATGACGATGCGACTTGATGCATTCACGGGGAGACTTGATGTTGAGAAACCGCACCCCAGCCGATTGGACGCACACCATTTATCTTGAGGAGCATGATCAAATCAGCCAAGGCGGTATGATTCGTCTAAGGCGACGCTGCAATTAGCGAGGACGGTACGAGTGTCTGGCGTCAAGACGAGCCAAGCACATGAATCAAGGGACTAGCCAACGAAGATGCCTTCACGTGAAGACGGGGCGACCTTTGGACGATTGGCACAAGGAATATGTAGGAAGACCGGGCATTCGAAAGACCGTGTGTAGGAGAGGTATGTAGTGGCTCTAGACAAGTCGCGGAGAGAAAGTTACGATTGTGGATATATATTGCATTTGCCATTGTGAACTCTCATAAGCCTGGACCCAAGCCCGCGTAGACGAGCATGCAACGCTCGCGTGGAGGGGAAGTACTATGTGCGTTCGATTCAAAAATTCTGGAGTGGGCGGTTGGGCGCGGAGTATTCGCACGCAGTTTGAGACTCGTCACATGCGGCGATGTCACGAATGCCGAAGGTTGTATCGTTGTCAAGGCGGCCAGACTCCACGCGGAAGCCAGGGGACGAGGCCATCGTGCGGTAGCTGCAGCAGTATGTGGTGAAGGCCCTACGTGAGCGGCAAAAGTAGATTGCGACGACATAAATAGGGAGTATAGTCCATAGCCCTACGTGAGTAGGTGTTACCATGTAATGAAAATGAATAATATTGCCATAAGTCGAGCGCTAAAAAGGTCGGGTAGACTAGGAATGGAGTATGCGGGCGGAGTTTCGGGGCGAATGTCGGCTTGATCGTAGCGTTTGTTATGCGCAAGATATGGAGCCACTGTTGGGAGAGTAGATTGGTGACGCCGCAGCTAATAAGGGCCGACATGCCATTGCCATTGCTATTGAGGTGGCCGAGGCGAGCATGCCACAACTACTCAGTATTCGGGGATGGGGAGGACGCGGTGGCCAATATGGTGCTTGTGGCGGGAGAGGGAGAAAATATCCACGAGGGGTTGGGAGTAGTATGTTTTAGGGAATGGTAAGGAGGCCACCATGCGACTCGATTGGAGGAGTACCATATGGGAGGGTGATCTCAAGGTTATTAGTGGCGGTCAGTTTTTCTCGAGCGCTGCGTTGGTATTTCATGTCTCTTGACTATTGAATAAATGACATATGGCACCGTTTGTCGTCGTCACTAGGTCGGGGACGTAAGACAATGATGTAGTGTAACTCGGATAGGGACCCATTTGCATCCGCTAGGGAGAGATGAATGCCCCCTCCGCCGATTGCTTTAGCACTCACACTCTTTAACTGCCCATCGATACTTGGCCTACGTCGGGACCGATAATTGAAATTGAAATTGTTTGCAACAATACTAGTTACCTGCACCGGCTGATGTCTATCGGCCCTCTATAACCCAGCCATACATGACTTATGAGCGAATTTAGACCGGGTAATGCCTAGGCCTATCGGCATTCGGGAGGGACGACGGGCCAGCCTAATCTAGCTTCCACGTGACTTCATTCTTGCCGAAGATAGGAGGGGAAACGCTGGTAAAAAACCCCCTCCTCGCGTAGTCGCTCGTTGATCCCGCCGTCGCATCCCTTAGACCCCGCCCCAAGGTCGTAGCCGCTCCTCCCAACGCGACGTTCCTTGTTGTCGAGGTCCCCCGTCACCTCGAGGGCAGGTTGCGGGGGGCAGAGAGACACAAAATGAGAGAAAATCTGGCGCTCTTGCCTCCGCGTATGGAATTATCCCGCTCACTTCCCCGGTCATTTCTCTCTATGGTACCCTAATACCTGTCGGGTAGTCCGACATGCGCCCGTACCCTTCCCCCTCCGATCGCGCGTCCACCGAGCAGCCTTGTTTTAAGTGTGGGCCTCCGCGGTAACCCGGGCCCACACTCTCTAAAAATTAGGTCTTTCCAAGGATAGCGGGTGTCGAAAGGGGGGAGGGCAGGTCACCGTAGCCGGATCCTTCGGGCCGCGGGTGCACGGAAATTAATCAAAACCCCTCCGTGATGGGTTTTCCGGCGGCGTCGACCTAGAGGGTCGTCGCTAGATCGTGTCGCTCCCCAGTCGCGACTATCATGCTTGCCACCCATGCGTACTCCTTCCCCCGGGGAATGTAGGTTGGCGACGTAGTAGTCTGCGAGTGAGCGCCTTGCCTTGGTGTTGCTTCCCGATTGGCTCGACGCCGGGTACGGACATTAGTTTTAGTTTCTAAAAAGCCCTCCGTACATGGCTTTCCGGCGGCGGCTGATTCTGAGGATTGCCGCCTCACCTAGCCGCTTCTTCGCTTGCGACCGACCACATGCATGTGTCATGTCGTGTCTCGCCCCACGGGAAGGCTCGAATAGCACATGGCTCGTCGACGACGAGCGAGCGCCCTTTCCTGGCGCTGCTTTCTGGCTGACCATCGCGAGTTCCAACGCCCGCGCCCCACCGTTGATCCGGCCGTACCCTCCTCGCCACCAAACGCTCTTGAGGTATATGCCCCACCCCCTCAAAGTAGGATTGTATAGAGTAGTATCTGACCACGAAAAAACATATCGGACGGCTTGAGCGGTGGATCTTGGCGCCGGTGTTGCACAGAAATGATTTATTCGAAAGCCCTATGTACATGGCTTTCCTGATAGCTGATGATCCTGCGGATCGCGATGTCGGCCCTCTTAGCCCTACCGTGCCAAGCCTAGAACGGCTACGGGGTTTCTAGCGCCCACCACGGGGAGGTGAGGGGATACCGACGGGCCTGGGAGGGCACCCCCATCCGGGCCCGCCGCCAGTGCGCCGCCGGCGGACGCCTAGGACCAATATAACATCGCCCCCCAACTCCTACTCTCCTTACTCGAACGCAATAATGGAGGAAGATGGAAACCCATCACTGCCGACTTTGGAAATATGTCCAATATTTGCTTCGTCTCCTCCTCTTCTAGACCCTCGACACCCTTCGACTTTTACCCACCCCCCCCCCTAAGCGATATGCCCACCCGTGTGGCAGACGCCGACGAGGGCAATTCCCTTGATTCCCTCACATTTTGTCCATTTTTCATCCTTGAGAACCTCTTACCATCCTCGCTCCGGCCCTACGCTCACAAATCCGATTCCATCCGCCCCTTGGGTCCCAAATTCGTGGGACACTCAAACGCTCGCCGTCGCTACTCCTTGATAAAAAATATTCGAACATGGGAACATCGCTCAATGTACCAAGCTCATCCGCTATCGCTACATGCTAGTTTTGTAGCGATGCATTTTGTGTTAAGTACGGCGCGGTACAAGATTAGCGAGGCGATAGCGGGAAATAGCCTATCCTAGGGTACCAGTGTATGGCCGAGGCGTAAAGCCTATATTACCTCAAACCAAAGCCAACGCGAGGACATGGGGGAAACCCTTTAGCACGTGGGTTTCTGCGCACATGTCCACATTCAATGAGACGATATCGTCTCTTGTTGTCGCCAGGTACGCCCATCTACCGCCCATGCATTCCACCCACCTCCGTCCTCGTATCACTTGTATTTACTTGTTCTCATTCAATTGGGTGTTGTCTGACTGTTTTGTTGCTTGTTTTCTCTCGTGACGCTTCCGACACCGGGATTTTTTATAGGAATGAATATGAAACATTGATCTATACGTATTTTATTACCCCACTCTTGTTACCACTCTACGGGTGGCCTAGCCGGACATGTTGTGACAAACATGCAACGATGTCTGACGGCGAGCAATTACACCATGCCGATCGCAACGACTCACGGACGTGTCGCACAAGCGAGCAAGTTAAGTAGTGCGCCACTGTTGCCACCAAAAAGATCCCGCTCCTTCAATGTTTGCTCCGGAGTAGAAATAACCCCCCGTACCCTCGCCACGAGTATCAACCAACCGTCATTTCTTTTTGCTCTCGTCCTTGCGCGACTTGCACATGCTATGTCGCCCGTCAGCCCCTCAAGAGCGAGCGTAGAATCGATATGTTGGGACGAGAACGCCCGTGGCTCCACACTCCATCGAGACTATGTCAACGCTTTCTCGGTGTTCGATAATCCTCCTCGAAGTTTGGTTCCTAGCGGAGCATAGTCGGAGCGTGGGCGAGACACTCGCTAGCCATGCAACGAAACCAACGGGAATTCCGTCATCATGCCGAGGGTGCTCGCGTGGGGCGCCCAAAACCTTGTCAGGGGACGTGTCTGTCGGACGGGTAGGTGTGCAACCGATCCACACCCATACATTTCTTGGCGTTGGGGAATGTATCGACAGTCCCTTACCGGAACTTGTGCATGGCACACAATTATTGTGTCATTGTAATTCATATCAAGTTTCAAAGAAGTAAATTGAAACATTTGTGGCACGTTACTTTATCAATTGTCTTTCCTTTCATGACATGAATAGGTATGTTCAACAATATTATGGAATTCACGACGTGCATTTAACAGATTGTCTTCGTTTCGAGTCATCTCGACGAAAGTGAAAAGACTCTTGACCCCCCCCCCTCCCGCGCCCCCACTGACACATGGAAAAGGGATGAAATATTTGTAATCAAGATTTATGGGCTTGGTCAATAGCATAGTTGGCAGTGCGGGGTTACCTGCAAGTCCTCCCCCATCGTGGGCGAAAAAAAAAACACAAAAAACATAATTGCATACATATCGTTATGAAGTGCATATACGGGTACATATAATCTTCGTCTTACATTGGTAAAATGTTGGGGTTTCACGGTTATTTAACGTACGATGTTGAGTCCGCCGAAGGCAACGCGCAGAGACAAAGCGTCACAAGCGCAGTAAATTGTCCGGGCGGACGCCCACTTGCTTCAACCTAAAGTAGCTCCTCTAGATGGTAGAAACCACCTTTTGCCTTTGCGCTCGCGCAATCGGCTCGCACATTAGGCATCGTAGCTCTTGTAGCTCCGTAAGGTGACAGCTTACACTCGAAACTCTTCACAAGCCGAGACTCTTTACCCTTCTCTAATACGATGGCTATAGATAGACAAGTCGTAGACGAAATTCGCGACGCGCCGGAATTTGTTACATCGTTCGAATTCAAACAACTAAAACAACGCTTACTCGCTAACGCAACAACATCAAAAGAGCATCTGAATGGCCGGTTTCATTAAGCCTTTACCGAACTAACGGCCACGCCTAGCTCGATCATCACCACTCAACTAGCATCATCAAAACAAGCCAACACACAGCCAGCTTGCTCCGTCGGCATAAACGACACGCCGAAGGGTGGAATTGTAGCGCACAATTGCCGATTGAGCGACCGTCGATCAACCCTACCATGCGACCCATGGCCCAACACCAGCGACGATGGAAACCCCATTAGCATTGCCATATGAGGACTACCACATCGACAGAACTTTGGGGACCCTACATTGCCCCGCATCTCGAACTACCCCCCCGAAATCTCGACGGCTCACAAATATAGAAGCTTATCTGTGACACCTACCGCCACCTCTCCGCCCGCCGGCACAACGCCACGCTCGAAGAATACCGCGCCATGGCATGTCACGCCGCATACGCCGCCTGCGCTAACACGGCGAGCATATTAGCTATGGAAGACATTCAAAATTACCTTAAGGACTCAAAGGAATTCAAGGCAGCGACCGTCACCATGCCTCAAAGCAATTACACCCGCAGCGCGCTTGAGGAGGCCGGCCGTGTGCGGATATCCCACATCCGACACACCAAGGGCGGAAGGGAGACGAGCGATTCGGACCGCGTTTTCGCGGACCTCGCCTACGAGCGTTTCCTCAAACCGCGACTGGACGTTGCCTCCTCCGAGTACGAAAACATATACACGGCTTTCATCGATAAGACGCTCGAGTGCTTCCTACTCGCCAGCGCCAAAGCCGCCGCTGGAGTTGCCTTCGCGCGCAAGCCACCGGACCGACATGCGCCCGACCGTCCGACCCCTAACCCAATCCCAAGATCCCAACCCAAGCCCAAGCCACCACCGAGAGACAATGCCAACCCCAAAGACTCGAAGCCCAAGAACCCCGACGAGAACGCTTGACGGAGTGGCCCGCCGTGCCACGTCCTGCACTGATCGTTCGAACTTAGCGCATCACCGCGTGCGGAATATAGCGTCCGAGTGAAAAGAATTAAGCGCGAGAGAACAAGTTCTAGGCTGGATTCGTCGAGGGGTCCGCATCACTTTCATCGGCGGCCGGCGGCCCCCACCCTTCAACAACGGCACCTCCATGCTCGACGCAACACATCAACATCTCGACTTCATGGACTCCGAGCTTCCCCGATTCATGCGGTCAGGCACTTGAGAGCCGGGACAACGTAGCATATGGGTTTTCAGTTCCGAAACCAAGCGAAAACAAATGGCGACTCATTATAGACCTACGCCCATTGAACAAGTAGTGCAAGGAGCACAAACAAACGTACAATACACTCAAGTGCCTCAAGAACTTGACGCGCACCGGCGATTGGATGGTCTCCTTCGACCTAACGGTCAGCTACTACACACTAGGCATACGAGAAGAGGAAATGGACTTCTTTACGGTAAACCATCGCGGCACGCTATACCGTATAGCCGGCCTCCCGATGGGGTGGAAGTACAACACATACTATTTTTGCCGTCTTATCGAAATTTTTATCCGTCAACTGCACGAACCACTGCCCAACCCCACCGGACACACCCCCCGCACGTCTACGAACCAAAAACCCACGCGACCAAGACCCTCCCGGCGCTATATGCGCAACTCGCGATGGAAAGGCTCTAGATTACTCCCGTACATGGACGACTTCTAATTTTTCGCCGACATCAGTGACGGAGCGCTACAACTCCGCGACCGCGTCGCGGGCCTACTCGACCGCCTCGGGCTCGGACGCAAACCCAATAAAGGCCATTGGGAACCCACACAAATCTGCGAGTACCTCGGCCTCCAAATCGGCACTACAACCTCTACCTTCCGAGCCCCTCCTTCGAAACTACACTCCATTGCTACCCTCTCCCGGGCCCTGGCGCAACGCTCAACACGAGACAACCGGTGGCTACCCGCCCAACAACTCGCGCTCCTCGCCGGAAAATCGCAATACCTCTGCCCCGCCATCCCGGCGGCTCGCTTCTACCTCCGCGAACTCCACAACTTTTTCGCTACTCAAACAAGATGGGGGGGACGGGTGAAACTCACCTACTTGCTGAAACGAGACCTCTAGTGGTAGATGCAAAGTCCCCTCCGCCGACAACGGCCGCTCCATCTTCTCCCCAATCGAGACCGCCTACCTACACTGCGTCAGCTCATGTTACGGTTGGGGGCAGTACAAAACGAGCAACTGGAAGCACGGGGTTTCTGGCCAGCGGTAAACCAACAACAACACATCACCTTGAAAGAGTTGAAGGCCGTGCGAGTCGCAGTCCTTTCAATCCTGCCGATCCTCCGCGGACGAGAAGTGCTCATGCACGAAGACAATAAAGCATGAGTGGTTGTTCTCAACCACCTCACGTCCCGATCGCGAGCCACGATGGACGAACTTCGGAAACATAATCTTATGGGAGCTCATCGACACCGACAATATCAGCATTCGCGCGCGCTATATTCGATCCGCAGCCAACGCATGGGCCGACAAACTCAGCCGCGAAACAAACATAGACGACTGGCAGCTCAACCCCCGCATATTCACTTACTTGGACTCACTGTGGCCCCCCCACTCCATCGATATATTCGCCACGCAAGGCAACAAGCAACTCCCTCGCTACAATGCCCGCGAGCGAGACCCAACCGCCGAATGATGTGGACTGCCTACATCTGCCCGACAGACTGTGGACTTCGGAGACCAATTGGGGCATCCCCCCGTGGACGCTCCTACCCGACCTCGTCCGAAAGTTACGCCAACTTGGCGCGGAAGCGACAGTCATCGCACCGTACTTGCCAGCCAAGCAATGGTACCAACGATTGGGCGAACTTTCCGACGAGCAAATAATGTACCTCCCTCCCGAGATTTATTCTTTCCGGGCAAGCGCGGAGCATGCGAGGGCGTAGGACCGCCCGGCTGGAACGTCACGGCCTTCCACGTACCACACCGGCCTAGCTCTAACGATCACGCGGAACTCTCAACCTAGCCCATACCGCCCGGACGTTCGCGCCTAGCTCTATACTCGTCCGGACATCCGCTGACAACGACCTTCCACCGCATCAGTGAAATACCGACTCTTCGAACCTTCAACTCACGCACCTTGGCACGCCTCGATTCGCAGCCACGTCGGAGCACTCGTCGGGACGGACGACGTGGGCGACCTCGTGCACGACCTCCTCACCGGCTCCCTCTCCCCCACCACCTACAACAACTACGGCGCCGGAATGCGACGATTCACATTTTTTTGCGACGAAGAGGGATAACCTCGCTACATGCTACTGCGGGCGACATGCTGCGCTTTACATCATGGCTCACCCGAGCTTGAACCGTCGCGGCAAGGAGCCTCCAACCCTACTTCTCAACGATCATGGAGCCCGTGGCACTGGGACCACTTCTAACGGACGTACGTCGAGGACTCGCCATACATCAACAGCCCATCACCGACCCCGACATTCGCATACCAATCCCAGCACCCATCGTACAACAAGTAATACAATTCGCCCACCGACACTACCGCGCGCTTACATGGAATATCATCACGGGCAAGCCGGCATTCTTTAGTGGCTCGTACAACGACCTCACAGACAAGCCAGGGCCTGCGACGTGGCTGGATTTAAACGGCCGGCCCCTGTGGACAAACTTCTTCTCACTGGGGGGCACCACAGACACAGTTACAATCGGCTCAAATAGCTTCAAAAGTGACGACTTCGCTCCAAACGGTCAAGGCGTGTATGACCTCGGCGACCCATGCGCCCGGTGGCGGCGCGCATATGTGGAGGAGATATACGCCGACAAGGGTATCGACGCGGGCAACAATCGCGTGACAAACGTCGCAGCCCCGATATCGTACCATGATGCTGCAACGAAAGGGTATGTTGACGATGCCGTAGGAACGGGCACGACGTCCTTCAACGACATCACTGATAAACCAACGTGGATTGGGAAAATTTCATATGACGACATCGGACAGTTCATGGACCCCACGCAGCCCTCTAATTTTGACATCGTATTGCATGACTCATTAACACCGGTGTCGAACTCGACGTACAATCTGGGTCAGGACCTGAGGCGATTCTTGTTCGGCTACTTCCAGCGGGTGCACTTGTCAGGAAATGATCCATTATACGACGACGAGGCTATTACGTATGAGTTCCTACGGTCCTACGTCGCGGAAAACGCACCGGTGTCGGCTGTCGCGCGCGTCACCCCCCCCCCCCCCCCCCCCCCCCCCCCCCCCCCCCCCCCCCCCCGCGATTCAAATGGACATCGCATAGCCTACGGAAAGGCGCGGCGTCCGCCGTCGCATGCATCGGCGCACCCCTCACCAATATTTGTTACATAGGTGGTTGTTCGAAAACCTACGACGTTGTCAATGGCAAGTGCATCGACCCCACCATGAGCAAAACCCGGGCGGCCATGTTGGTTTTCGGCTGGCTAATCGCCAAACCCCCGGACTAGTAGCCAACGCCGACCTTCGGTCGATGTTAGATGGCATAATCTGACTCCCAATCGCTAAATTCTTATATTAGCAAAGTAATGGTATTTAACGGTTAGTTAACGTACCATGTTGAGTCCGCCGAAGGTAACGCGCGGAGACAAAGCGTCACAAGCGCAATAAAATGTCCGCGGCTGCTAAAAAGTAGCTTTAAAGTAGCTTTTCTCGCTGGTAGCAGCTACCATTTGCCTTTGCGCTCGCCCAATCGGCTCGCGCAACCCACCCACCCTTCCCTAATCGAGCGTTGAATAGAAGTAACACCTATGTATAGGTGTTTTAGTAAGGACGGACCTAGAAAAGGGAGGGAAACAAAATGGCAAGCGTGACAAGATTATCACGGAATCCAAAGCACAGCAACAAGAAGCACTGCATTGTGCACAAACCTGTCAAATTATAATTAGAAAGCTCATGGGCAACGCCGAGAAAAGCAACACGTGGAGGCGGCAAGCGGCGCTTCACGCGCCGGGCAAGGAAGCGCGGGAACGCTTGCGGGCCATGGCGCGGGTGAAGAGCGCCATGGCGAGAGAAGGCACCCCAACCGAGGAAGAGGTTGTCTCCACACCGTCTGCGGCGGCGGACAAACCGCGCAAGACGTTGTCCGCGTGACCAACATGGACGGCGAGGGACCTTTCGGCGCCATGAGGCCGACAACTTGCCCACATGCATCCCTTTACAAGCGGCTGCCTGCTTGGCTAGCTCCATAACGTGTGTTTTAGTTACTGCTTATCCAAAACATAAGCAATCTGCCATCTTATGACTACCATTCGCAATGAACTTCGTCCGTTTCGTACCTGGTACACCCTAGGGCTAGCTTGCGTCAGTAGGACGCAACATGAATAAATATATATGGATTATTCGCTAGCCCTTGTTGATGTGACAAGTGCTCGCACGAACACCAATGTTCCTCGTATATGAGCTCGTCTCCCACTCCCTCGCAGCCTTGCATTGGGAGTTCAACATGGCAAACTTGATGCGGACCTCCGCACTTTGCTTGGCACGCCTTTGGTTCAATTGATCCATGACTACTATCCCTTCGCCATGGAGGATGGGGGCCGGTTGGCGCCGATGGCGGCTGAGTTGGTTGATCGCCTGGCTATTTTGGTGGTTGTTCGTCGCTTCCCTGGCATGGATGCTGCTGACTCTCGCTCCTTGCGCTCTGACACTTATGTCCGTGTGCAACATTTCGTTCATCGATCTACTTATGTTCCTTTTCGGCGTTTTTTGGGGGATGTGCGACGTGAAATCATGCAAAGCCTTTCTGCTGCTCTTTATAGCACTCTGGGTGCCTATCTCCGCGACGCTTTTCAGGAGGGCAGTGCTGACGCTGTGGCATGCCTTCTTGTTCCTCGGGCTTAGGTTTTTCCCTCTTTTCTTCTTTTTGGTTTGTGGCCTCCACTGCTTTGTCTTGTAAGAAATTCTTGTAGAATTATTCTCCAGCAGCCGGCCGACCGTTCGTACCCGTACTCGCGGGTCTCCCCCAGCCATACTGATATCATACGCTACCACATTCCCGTTTCATGTGACGCCAGAAACCACAGCGCGGCACGAAGCTCAGCGACTATTGTATCAGCCACGCAGGGGAGAGCTGCATTCGACGGGCAGCGGCTGTTGAAATCTTGTGCAAGCGAAACCCTTGAAGTTGCATGCCATTGTAGTGTGGCGTCCCTGCCGAAGTTTATAGATCCCCTGCCATATAGTCTTGTATCTACTATCTTTACGTTTAGCACGGCTTCAAAAACCGGGAAGAGTCCGCCCCCCCCGCACCACCTTATACCTCTGCCGGCGTGTTACAACCGAGTCCTTCTGAGGCTCGGAAAACGAGGGAACACACAGTTTATGTCCTCGAGACTAGTTTTTCTGGGGACGTTGTCATATCAGATCCCGTTTGGGTTTTCGAGCTAGAAAATAAGCAATACATAAGTCTGTCTAGGAAGGACTAGGATTCTGCCCCTTGTCTGCCACGCTGGCGGCGCTCACTGACGACTCAGCAGCTCTACAACAGCCCCCCTCCAGTTCTCCGAGTTATTCCCCGCAGTGTTGTCTTGCATGTCACCCCTCGTCAGTTAGATATTACTACCTGGGACCACGCCCCCTGTCCTTCGGCCTAGTCCCGCGGCAGTGCTTGCCCGAGTCGCGCACAGGTTCGCAGTAGTTACGCGACACGCAACACTGCCAGCTGGCGCTAGAAAAGGCGACCAAGCGTGGCGGAGTGACGACGGCCTATATCACCGCGGACGACGCGCTTTCGAAGCAATTTTGAGTATGGCAGCACCACCCCCCGCCACTCAAACTGCGCAGTATGCAGCTGTCCCTCCGCCAGCAGGGCCGCAGCAGGTAGCACCACCCTCGCCAGAATATGTTGCACCTAAGAAATGTTTTAGAAATTTTATTGATGATTGTGACACTGATTTTTCAGACCTCTTTTATTCTATGAATGGAGAAAAACTTGTCGTGTTTGGCACCTTTTTATCTTCTCGTTTTTCCTACTCATAGCACTGTCAAACAGCTTCACAGTGTTTGCGCTGTTCTGCTGTCTGTCAGATATTGACTCTGCATTTGTGTGTGGTCACGTCGACTTTGTGCGCAGGCAGCGTGGCAGCACTCACATGCAGCCTACTATGACCCCAACTATTACGCTGCATACTACCAACAGTACCCTCCCCCTGCTGGCGCCCAAGCACAGTACGACCCAAACTATTATCAGCATTACTATCAACAGGCCGCAGCTGCAGCGCCACCTGGCGCGCCTCCCGCCGGCGCCCCACCTCCTGGCCCTGCCCCTCCGCCTGGCAACCCACCTTCATCAGCAGCGCCACCGGCGACCTCGGTTTGACCCACCCTAGTCCATTTCCAAACTGTTTTCCTTCACTTTGCTATTTTTCCTGCAGCTGACACACACTCTCTACCCCTCTCCCAAATCTCAGGCTCCCTATGACTATAATGCCGCCTATTATCAGCACTACTACTCCCATTACAACTATGGCAACTACTACCAACAGCAAGCACAGGCACCCCGTCCGAACGCTTCCCCAGGTGCCTGCCTTGCCCTGTTACTGTTGTTTTTTCTTGCACTGCCTACGTGGTTCTCGTCTGTGTGGGACATGCTCTGCTTCCATGTACGAGCTTTTTGTTTGGGCTCATGATTTAAATTGAGTTTCCCTGGGTATTCTGTTGTGTAGTGTACCCGCCTCAGGGTCAGGCGCCTCGACCCTGGGCACAGCCACCGACTTCCCAGCCAATCACATACGCTGCCGCCGCGTCTGGCCAGCTTACGAAGCCAGTTGCGGGTGTGCTGGCGCCAGTTTGCCCGCCGTCTGCCACCCCCCTCCCAGCTGTCAAACCTGCCACCGCGGGCATCGTTGTTCGACCGCAGATGAGCAAAACTGCCGCTGCGGCAGCCAAAGTGGCAGCGGAGCTCAGCTCCAAAGCGCAGCAGGCGGGCACTGCGAAGAGCGTGCCTGCGTATGTGCAGGTAGCACAGTCCGGCATCGGCGCGCAGAAGCCTGCACCGCCTGCTCAACAGCGGGATTGGCCGCCTTCTCTGAGTTGTTATGTGCAGCGATCTTTCACGCGCTGTAAGTCTGCCCAAGATAGGAAGTCGATCGAGGTATGTGTATGCCGTCATCCACAAAAGTTTTGCGCTTTTTTTGTATTGTTTTAGCCCTGATACTGCCTCCCCTCCTTCACGTTCCTGTCGCTCTGGTTGTTCTCAGAAACCTCTTCAGGACGTTATCAAGCAGGCAGAAGCCGCAGGTGAGCTGTGGACCCGTAACTGGGATACCTTTCCGCTGCCGATGGTGGGTCTAAAGGCGAATAACAACCAAAACAAAGCATCCCCCTCTCCTTCGCCCAAAGCGGTCAACAGTGCGAAGGGCAACAAACGCAAGTGGCAGCGGCAGGTGGTGCGGGAGGATTCGGATGAGAGCGACGAAAGTGACCCCTTCGCTAAGGCCAAAAAAATGCAGCGAGCGCAGCGGTTTGGCGCAGGGCACGCGTTGGGCGCCGTGGCGGACTCCAAACCGTTAACAAAGGGGCGTACCATGAAGCAGCGACTCCAGCCGGGAGGTTTCTACAGTGGCGGAGCAGGCATCGTTACGAAAGCCCACCTCACCCTGGGTCCTGGCGGTATGTGGCCGTGAGGACCTGTAGTCCGCCCCGAAATAACTATCTGTAAATTTTTTTGTGCGTATCGTACAAGTGCGGCTGTGGTGGCTTACTGATTTCCGTTGTCGTTTATTATGCAGAGGAGATCGACTGGTCGGCGCACACTGTTGTTGGCACGTGTCAGTCGTTGGAGAAGAGCTATTTTCGCTTGACGTGCGCCCCGGACCCGGGGACGGTACGGCCGGAGGCGGTGCTGCGCAAGGCGTTGCAGCGGCTGCTCAGGATTCTCGACGAGGGCTCAGAAAATTATTTTTACTGCCAGGACCAGTTCAAGGTTGAAACAGCCTGTGGCGTTATGCTCTGTCTGATTGTGATGCGCACCTTGTGATTGTAACAGGGGGGAGGTGACTAATTCGTTGCTGATCATTCATTTTGATTGTCATCTTGATGGCCCAGGCTATGCGACAAGACTGCACCGTCCAGCATATCCGCAATGCATTTACTGCTGAGCTGTATGAGGCGCATGCTCGGGCAGCTCTGGGCTATGGGGAGATGGGTGATTACATCCAATGTCAGGTTGGAATGTCCCGCCTCTCTGCCATTTACCTTCCGTGAGAGGACCCCATCCTCTGCCTCTCCCAACACATTGGATTAAGTCACACTAATGGGAAGGACATCCTGATTTCTTACTGAGTGTTATGGAAATCCTTAGACGAAGCTAAACGACCTGTACGCGGACGGCATCCCTGGAAGTAAGGACGAGTTCATGGCCTACTACACATTGCACCTTGTTGCGCACTCCCAACTGAGTGGCGAAGACGGCGCGCTGCAGCGCACCGCTCTAATGAATTGGCTGCGCAATATGACGCCCGCGGAACGGTCGGGGCCGGCGGTGGCGCACGCACTGAAGGTGCGGGCGGCGACGGCAATGGATAACAACGTAGCCTTCTTCCAGCTGAAGGCGTGCGCTCCCAATCTCGGCGCACGCATTATGGATCTGCAGGAAGAGCAGATGCGGTTTAATGCCACCACAGTCCTCACCAGGTGAGCGCCTCTCCCGCTGCTGTATCCTCCACTCATTCCGACTCTACCCAAAGCAACAGAAGCTGACTCGCTACCGTGCATTTGTGGCTGCAGGTCGTTCAAACCCACTCTCTCTATTTTGGTTGTTACGCGGATGCTTGGGTTTGAGCTTCCAGGGTCGCATCGTGAGGACGAAACGTCAGCGGAGTCCGTTGCAGAGTGTATTGAGTGGCTGGAGGTGTCCCCCCCCCCCCCCCCCCCTCCTAAAAAAATAAAGAAAAAAATCCCTATGTTTGATATATGAGAGAAAAAAACCTTAGTCTCTCTCTCACACACACACACACACACACACATGGTTTCCTATTAGGTTGAGAAATTTTCTTAGTCAGTCAGTACATTCTATAATTGTTTTTGTATTTATGTATGTCGCCAGGAGTTGTTGTGACCTGTTCGTTAATCACTGTCTGTGTACTCTTTCAGTTGCACGGCGCGGTCTTGAAGGAGTTGGACAAGGGGCAGAGCGCGGCTCGGCTCGACTGCAAAGAGTCTGCTGAATCTCTGTTCATTCCGGAGAAGGAGGATGCGTGTGCCCACGGTGACGCTAATCTTGCTGTCGACGACTTTATGAAGCGGATACGGGCCGATTGAGATGCCGCAGATGCGGGGGAATGCAGTTGGGTGGACTTCAGCATCACATGTTCCCACAATGGAAAAGTGATCGTCACACTCGGCGCGGTAGTTTTTGTTTGTTTGCTGGCTTTTGCAGGTACTCCATCGGAAGTTTGCTCCGACATCGATCATGGACTCGCTTGAGAGTTATTCACTTATCCCCTCCGGCCTCTCCCCAAGCCATGTCCCTCCCTTATCCTTTAGTTTCGGCAGCCGCACTTCATTCAAAACAGGGAGAGATGACATGCAGATGAACGAGTGGCGCGCTGAGATGGTGCTTAAGCTTTCACCGGAGAGCAGCGTAGTGGGAGTGTCGGCAGGCGGCGTGTGGTTCCATTCGGCGCATATCGAGTCAGGCATATCGGTTTCAAGTGAAGCTGCATCTATGTGCAGCAGCGACTCTTGATTGGGTGTTTTCAGGAGTGGCGGGTTGCGTAGTGTCGCACCAGTCCGACTCGTCGTCATCCCCGCTGACATCATTGGCAGCGAACACGAGACGCCGTTCCCTTTCTCGTATAATTGTGCCGTCACAGCCGTTGTGCGGCTTTCCTTATCATATCTGTATGCTACGCCAAGTATCTCGCTGGCCCCGACGAGTTCCTTATACGCCATGCAAGTCGCCTCCTGTCGCTTTCTCATCCAACGAGCGCTCCGTCTCCCTTTCTGCGTATCGTGTTATCGTCAGCGGCGGATGCTTGTGTGCGGACGGGCCTCGACAGCCTGCAAGTGAGCCATCACTCACTCACGAAGCTGTGTGGATCACTGCCACTCCTGAGCCCAACATGCTGGCGTTCTTCCCCCCCATGCCGTCATTTTTTAGCCGCTAGTGTGACAGGAGCGTGTCGGGAGCGTTCGAGGAGCCGGCGTACCAGTCCTGCGACCAAGGCCCGACAAACGTTTGTGTTTTACCCCATTTTTGGTGCGCGAGCCTCCCCAGACACCCCCGAGACTGGCCTGTGGCCTTCACTAGTGCTGCATGATGCAAACTTGTCCCCAGATAGATCTTAGAAGCAAATAGATGACGTTGAGGCGGCCACTGTAACCAAACGATTAGCAGGAACCCAATTCTCGCACGAATGGTGGCGCAACAGCATTCATAATGTCTCCCCTCTGCCTGAGTGCGTTTCAGCATTTAGCTTGCACCATCACAGGCTTATGAACTACATTGCTGCATTATTTCCAGCGGAGATTCGCGTGCTGCTCGGTTGGCACAGCTGCCTGTCAGATACCCATTGCATGTGGCGCATCAGTGTGTGCATGCGTGAATAATGTCCACGAACTGCAGTTGGAAGACTTTGATGGTCGGCCACCTCGTCAAAAATAAATTGACAACCGGTTGTCCATGGCGAGTGTGGATCGCGGCCGGTTATGTTATGAATTCACTACTCGGCGTTGGCTTTATATTTGCTCCTGCCCCCGTCTGAAGGGCGGGCTGCCGTAGTAGGAGCGCCGCGACCACTGTCGTGAGCAGCTGCAGCCCTCGTGTCCGCCCCCTCAAACGGCTCACTTTGCCTCGATCTGTGCTCGAACTTTCCCCGTCCAGCACCCCTTCGACCAGCTCTGCCCCGCACCCCACCTGCGCCCCTCCCCTGGTCCTGCCCTGTTTCCTGCACACCATCTCTTTCTCCTGCCTCTTGCCCGTAACGCACTGGCGATGGGTGCCTACGTCGCGGCCGCCTCCTCCCCCTTCCCCTCCCATTCTCCTTTTCGTGGTGGCTTGGGCCCTGCCTGCATCACCATGTGACCAACTTCAACTGCGACATGCCATGCATGATGCCCAAAGGCGACGGCTGCGCTGCCATATTGAGCAGTGAGTACCTTCCAGGCGCCTCAGTTTCGCCCACCGCGGGCGTCGCAGTGGCACTTGGGACAGAGAGACGCTGCGAGGGGTCGATCAGCCCGTTGTTGGCCTTCTGCCTGCTCATGAGCTGAGCGAACTGTCTTTGGAGTCCTCGCACCTCAGTCAACACCTCTTGCGGTAGGGCAGCTGCAGGGCAATGCGCACACCTGTCACTCAACCCATCCGTCTTTCCTTGCCTCAGTGATCATGACCTCACCCGCTCCAAAGAAGCAATTCTGTCTGCAGGTTGTGCAAACCTTCGATGGAGCGGCTTCCCGAGCCGCAGGTTGGCACCGCCTCATCCGGCACGGGCTTGTGATGCTGCCAGGGCACAAGGTCGTGAGCCGTCACAGACACTCTGCAGGAGGGACACTGCACAGTGTAAACGCCGCCCTCCTGCGATGGCAGCTGTTTTGCCAGAAGACAACGCACGAGGTGGTTGTCGCCGCCGTGCTCGGACACCAGCTGCTGCTCTGCCGCCTTATACTGACCCTGCTGCCACCGCCACCATCCCCACCAACAACCCCTGCCAAACAGGCAAGCAGGTCGGTAGAAGAAGTGCGTGGGGAGGACAAAGAGAAGGGGGGTGTTTGGCAATGGCCAAGGCGCCCAAGGTATAAATGCATGTTTGTGGGTGTGGATAGCTGCGCTTACGAATGAAAGTAGTGGTTGCAAGGCAGCCGTACGAGGTCTGCTACGCCAGAGCTGTCGTCAAATAAATGCTCCAGGCAGAAGGTGCATACGCCTGTGACAGGCAACACAAGAAGTGTCAGCAGCTGATTATCTTTGCTTGACAAATTATTTCATTGTTCTAGTCTTTGCGTGTCGTTCTGTATTTTGGGGGGCGCGGGAAGTGGCCAGGACGACTGCACGTAGACGACGGGCTAGCAATACACGAGAATCTCGTACGCCCTTTTATCTTGTGATTTAATGAAGCAGCGACCCACTTCGGCTACCACCTCACCATCAGGCCAGTTGTTGTCGTCCAGCCACGAAATTGCGGCTTCGCAAAGGGAGCACAGCATCACGTCACCAACCAGACCCCTCGCCTCACGTCGTAAGTGATCCAAAAGCTGCTGGCGCCGCGAGTCTCTGAGACCAAATACATTTCGGAGATTCAAGCGAGGCTCCTGTGCTGGGTAGTCGTTCGGCAGGCCGAGCAGCAGGTCGGCTCCGACATACGCTCGGCTCAGTTGACCATCTGTGCGAGGTGCGACGGAGACAGCCAGCGAACGGGTGCTGTCGTATCGCGTGACTGCGTCGCCGTGAATCGCCAGTAATGCCTCCAGCTCCTGCTGAAGCTCCTCGTCGCTGTCGCTGAAATGCATCGCAAGTCTGGTCAGGCCAAGGGGTAGCCTTGCCAGTGTTGCCGGCTGTCTCAGTCGATGTGGGCCAACAATGCAACGTTTATGACGGAAAACTGGAACCACAACACGGAATACAGTATCCAAATATTCACGGAATATAGTAAATAAAAAAATTTACAAGAAAAAGCAGTGGAGGCCACCAAGCAGAAAGGAAAAAACCGAAGCCCGAGGAACAGGAATATGTTCACAGAATATAGTGATATGGAACAAAGCATAAGAAATAAATTAATGGAGAGGGCGTAATCAATTATTACATTTATTACAAAGAAAGCAGCGGAATACAGGAAGAATTGACCGGAAGCAAAGAAGCTTAAGCCCGCGCGGAGCACGGAGGCATGCAACAGCAACTTCACAACCCTCTTGCACGGCATCACGAAGATAGGAGCCGAGCGTGCCATGAAGAAACAGAGAAATACGCTGCATGAACTCACGACGCAAGTCCTCAAGGAATCAACGGAAGGGGACATACGTAGACCGCCGCACACAATGCTTCATGCGGGCAACTTAAAGAACGAGAGTGCGCCGCACCCAAACTTGCAAACCATCGAAAATCCGCCAAAATGGCCAAGCAATCAACCAACTCAGCGGCCATTAGAGCCAATCGACCCCCATTCTCAAGGGCGAAGGGGTAACAGTCATTTGCAGTGTGAATGGACGGCGTGCCAAAGCAAGGGAGGCCGAAGTGCGGATGTCGGCATGAAGCTTAGCTTGTTGGGCTCCCAACGCAAGGTTGTAAGGGAGTGGAAGTGGAGCTCCCACCGTCGGAGCATTGGAATTTGTGCGCGCACTACCAGTGACCGTAACGTCCACAATCACGTGATTATGCGGGACCGCAAGATCTAGCCAAACAACATCCCCGTACATGTCGATCACGTTAGGCCCTAGACCGGATGCGACGGACCTCCATACGCAAATCCCGCATAACCGCCCCCGTCTCAGCCATGAACTCTCCAGCAACGTTAGCAAGCAAGGCGGTCATGGAGCCGAATAACGTAATGCGAGAAAGGGCAGCGAGGGATTTGGTCCATGAGCATGGGGATCGGCGTCCTTTTCCCAGAAATGGAAGCATACGAGGTCGTGGAGGAAAAGCCAGAGCCACGAGGATCACCCGGGGACGCATTGTATCGCGGACACTTCTAGACATGAGAGGCGTGGTCCGGCGCGAGGCCAAGTCCCGGTGTGTATCCATCATGGCGCAATCATCGGGAACACGGAAGCCCTACTCGTGCTAAGCAAATAACATAGCCAAGGCCCCACGTCTAGATAACGAAACAACGCGCAAATAATCCGTGGGGGGAGGCGCAGAGGGCCATGGGATCGAGGAAACTACAGGCTTTAAGAGTGCGCAAAAGGTTGCGTTGAAGCTGTCCCTTTGTGTCACTGGGACATGTAACAGCATCGGGAGTTGGATCGTGTAAGCAAGTCATTCGTGTGGCGAGCGCATCCGGAGAGGAGGCAAATGAGGGGGCAAACTTAACATCATTACCCACATATACACCGAAAGATCTTGATCGAGAGTAGTGTTCCCAGAACCGCAAGATTAGAATCCAAAAACCCGCCCGCAAGGGACATTGTGGTATGAGACGCGCCGAATTGTATTACCCAAGGTATTGAAGAGGTAGCAACAACATGATGTAGTTCCTCTCGGATGATACCGTGCAAAGGACCTAGCGACATGTGACGAGTACAGTCCGACAACAGTACATTGCATGACATTGTACAGGTACTCGTTACTAACTCCAATTCGTGCTTTTCCATCGGACGGACGTACAAACGTGGGTACGTCGCTACTGCAATATTCATAAGGGTAATGATGCTGCTGTACGACCAGTACCCCCCGGTACGTACAGATACGCACAGTTAATCTAACTAGCTAGAAGACGCGCCTAAGCGAGTTCTCCGATGCAAAACAGGCAGCGTCGTGATTCTCCATGCTAGACGAGCCGCGTCTTAGGACAGATGACGACGATTGGAAAGCCCTAACGCCTGACACGCAAGCGAAGCAAGCATGCGTAAGCTATTTGGGCAGAAACATATTTAAGCCCAGTGCAATAGAGGGAGGTGACAGAACCATTTAACAATTTCTTTGTTCACTTACAACATATACTGCTTTAGTACAACAATGAGACATCTTTTCAACATCTTTCACCAACATCATCTTTTGCCATCTTGCAACGTCAGAACTAGATAGATTAGAACTGATTTGTGCTAGCGTTAAGCTTGAGGAGGCTAGCCACCACACAGGTTTCGGAGCTCTTTGAACGACGCACGTTTTCGCTACCATTTGAATTGCTCGACGTTGCTTGATTGACTCGTAATGGCTTATGTTGGACCCGGGCGTTACGTGGTGGTCGTACTTCATGTTGGAGGAACTAAACTGTCGAACGTTAAGCTTGTATCACAACGTGAGCTTCTCACCAGTAAAACTTGGTTTTCGGCTGGCTCCGTTGCAGCTAACGAAGAGCCTGCTCATGCTGCCGTTCGTGAGTTACGTGAGGAAACTGGCCTTACGTTGACTCCGGATGATTTGACGCTGTTGAGTGACGCCCCTGTTCGAGTTGCGTTACCTGGCGGACAACAGCTCGTTTACATTTACGCGGCTTTTGTTCCTATTCCGTACGTTACGAACCACCTACGCACTCCTGCTCAGCTCGGGCAGGCTGTTACAACCCAGTCGACAATTAATCCGGATGGTATTTACGTCGTACCGGAAACACTTGATATCGGTGGTCTGAATCTTACGCCCGCCAAGACGGAGTTACTTTCTGCTGTGAAACATAAGAGCGAGTTACTTCACTTCGGTTACGTGACTCAATGGGAGACTTTTCGTCGCGCTGTCTATACGTCGCAAGCACTTTTTTACGATGACACGATTATCCCGAGGCAAAATTGAAATTGAAATTGAAATTGTTTACAACATGTCCCGGCAAACTGGACCGGCTGCTGTCTCACGGGCCACTCTACTTCGCCATACAAGACTTATTAGCAAGTTGGGCCCGGGTCCCTCCGACCAGGTACATTTCTTATCGACACACCTATCTGCAATGTGTGTCGACGTTCCTCGGGAGTTACAAAACTGTAAGCAACCGCAGTAATTGCCACAGTCCCCCCGCCTAAGCAGGAACAACGTACTAATTTTGTAATCAAGAAAAAACAGATCTAAAAATAAATCCATCTGTCGAGAAATGCAAAACTAAACTGCTGCTCGACCTTCACGATGCACGGCCCGCTCCCACCGAACCGGGGTGTCGACCGGCCTAGGCCGGTCGGCGTTCGGGAGGGACGACGGGCCAGCCTAATCTAGCTCCCGCGTGACTTCGGTCTTGACGAAGGTAGGAGGGGAAAGGCTGGCAAAAAACCCCTACTCGCGCGGTCGCTCGTCGATCCCGCCGCTCCATCCCGTAAACCCGCCCCAAGGTCTTGCCGCGTCCACCGACGCGGCGGCCCTCCTTGTCGAGGTCCCCCATCACCTCGAGGGCAGGTGGGGGGGACCTAGACACACAGACATAGAAGAAACTAGCGCTCCTGCCGCCGCGCCTGAATTTTCCCCGCTCATTTCCCCGGTTTTTTCTCTGTCTGGTACCCGGGTACCTGTCGGTTTTTCGGCCTGTGGCCGTACCCTCCCCCCTCTGATCGCGCGTCCACCGAGCAACGTGTTCTTGAGCGGGGGCCTCCGCGCTCACCCGGGCCCACGCTCAAGGAATCCTAGGATTATGAAGGTCTGTCGGGGTAGTGGGTGTCGAAGAGGGGGGGGGCAGGTCACCGTAGCCGGATCCGGCGGGCCGCGGGCGCCCGGAATTAAACAAAACCCTCCGTGCCGGGTTTTCCGGCGGCGCCGACCCAAAGGGTCTTCGCCGCCATATCGTGTCGCTCCTCCCGTCGCGACCGTCCTCCTTGCCGTCCCAGCTAACTCCTCCCCCCGGGAGATGACGCTGGACGACGTAGCGGCTCACTAGTGAGCGCCCTACCCTGGTGCTACTCCCCAACTAGCTCGACGCTGGGTACGGACATTGTTTTTCAGTATCCGAAAAAAGTCCTCCGTACATGGCTTTCCGGCGGCGGCTGATCCTGAGGATCGCCGCCGGCTCATATAGCCGCTCCTCCGTCTGCGACTAGCCACCGGCATGTGCCATGTCTTGCCTCACCCCTCGGCAAGGTTCGACCTGCACAGGGCTGGTCGACGGCTAGCGAGCGCCCTTTCCTGGCGCTGCTTCCCGGCTGGCCTCCACCAGCTCCAACACCCGCCTCCCACCGCTGATCCGGCCGTACCCTCCTCGCCATCAAACGCTGCCATTGTACATGCCCCACCCCTCAAAGTAAGGCTGTATCTAGGAGTATCTGTACGCGAAAAGACATATCGGACGGGCCGAGCGGGAGATCTTGGCGCCGGTAATGCACAAAAAATATTTTTTCAAAAGCCCTATGTACATGGCTTTCCCGACAGCTGTTGATCCCACGGATTGAGCTGTCGGCCCTCTTAGCCCCCTACCGTGCCATGCTTGGCACGGCTACGGGGTTTCCAACGCCCACCACGGGGAGGTGAGGGGATGCCGACGGGCCTGCGAGCGCACCCCCCTCCGGGGCCGCCGCCGTTGCGCCGCCGGCGGGCGCCTCCCGAGGCAGTTCTTCATGTACCCCCGGTTTTCATCGGTCGATTCCGGGCCTGTCTGGCTACTGATTCGTGGCTACATTAATAAGCTGTGTGGTGAAACACCGACTGATTTACGTGTAGGAATGCCTATACCTACGCGGAATTTGGCTGGATTACATGTGACCGTTACGGAGACGCAACGCAAGGCTGCGATTAACTCCCCGTTTCAGTCCGATAGCAAGGCCCGATACTTGGAGGACTGGCTTGAAGCGCAACCTCAGCGCTTTCTTTTGCTCGGCATTACGGCTGACTCGTACGACTCAGTAATCTGGGTTACGTCACAGTTCTCGGGACACTTGAATGGATGGTGGCTGAACCGGAAAAACCAAGCTGCTATCCCATCTACGTTTGACATGCTTGTCGAGGAGTTACGCAAGACTACGTTTCTCCCGAACATCCAATATGACGCAATCAACGCTCTGCTAAACCTTACGCAAGGCAACATGATGAGTTACGCCGTCTACACTAAGCACTATAACGACTTTTTCGTCAATCACGTCAGAATCTGACAGCCGATGTGCTGTGCGTGCGCTTTATCAACGGACTGGCAAACTCAATGTTGAAAAATCAAGCGAAGCCACACCGGGCTCGGAAGGGTTACAACCTCACTCTGGTGGAGCTACAAAATTTCCTGCATGACGTCGTGACGGATTCGCCGGAACTTGGTAACATGCGGTCTTCAACTGGCCCGTCTACTCAACCAACACGAAAGCGCAACTCTGATGACCCACTCGTCGGAGCTTCTAAGATCTTGAAGCGCAATGGTGGTGGCTGTGGTCGAGGCCGTGGACGTGGAGGCAATCAAGGTGGTGGTCGTGGTCAACCATCTTCAAACACTGGCCG
The DNA here is from genome assembly GCA_026401115.1 of Tetraselmis chui. Taxonomy (NCBI): domain Eukaryota; kingdom Viridiplantae; phylum Chlorophyta; class Chlorodendrophyceae; order Chlorodendrales; family Chlorodendraceae; genus Tetraselmis; species Tetraselmis chui. The sequence goes on along the minus strand of JAPMLY010000227.1, from coordinate 156,067 downwards.
TATTGACTTCAACACAATCGCTAATGCAATGACCACTGAAGAGCGCAAGAGGCACATGGAGGAGGGACTCTGCTTCAAATGCCACAAGAAGGGACACCGACTGTTTTAGTGCCCGGAATGGAAGGGCAAGGCACCGATGGAACCGCCACAATCTAAGAAGCAATGATGGTGGCAAGGCTGTTCTACTAACGAACTGGAGCAGCCGGCTACATCTACTGTTCGTCCTGAAACACCGTTAGCGACAGAGGTTCTCGAATCACCTTCGACACCTCCATCGACTACAGTCGCGGCACCTACAATGTTAGACTCTCTCTCTCTCTCTCTCTCTCTCTCTCTCTCTCTCTCTCTCTCTCTCTCTCTCTCTCTCTCTCTCTCTCTCTCTCTCTCTCTCTCTCTCTCTCTCTCTCTCTCTCCCCCTCTCTCAGTCTCTCTCTTTCTCTTTCTCTCTCTCTTTCTCTCTCTCTCTCTCTCTCTCTCTCTCTCTCTCTCTCTCTCTCTCTCTCTCTCTCTCTCTCTCCCTTCCCTCCCTTATTATTTTCCTCTCTCCCTTCCTCTCCCTGCTCTCCCCTCCCCCTCCCCCTTCTCCCTCTTCCTCTCTCCCTTCTTCTCTCCCCACCCCTCACTTCCCTATCACTCTCTCATTATCTTCCCCCTTCCCCCTTCCCCCTCCCCCTCTCCCTACTCTCCCTCTCCCCTTCCCTACCCTTCTCCCCCTCCTTGTATTCCTTAATTTATGTGGCTGTTAGCCTCCTCAAGCTTAACGCTAGCACAAATCAGTTCTAATCTGTTTAATTCTGGCGTTGCAAGATGGCAAAAATGATGTTGTCGATGAGAGATGTTTCGAGGATGTCTCACTGTTGTACTTAATCAGTATATGTTGTAAGTGAACAAAGAAATTGTTAAATGGTTCTGTCACCTCCCTCTACTACACTGGGCTTAAATAGGTTTCTGCCCAGATAGCTTACGCCTGCTTGCTTCGCTTACGTGTCAGGCGTTAGGGCTTTCCAACCGTCGTCATCTGTCCTAAGACGCGGCTCGTCTAGCATGGAGAATCACGACGCTGTCTGTTTTGCATCGGAAAACTCGCTTAGGCGCGTCTTCTAGCTAGTTAGATTAACTGTGCGTATCTGTACGTACCGGGAGGTACTGGTCGTACAGTAGCATCAATACCCTTATGAATATTGCAATAGCGACGTACCCACGTTTGTACGTCCGTCCGATGGAAAAGCATGAATTGGAGTTAGTAACGAGTACATGTACAATGTCATGCAATGTATTGTGGTAGGACTGCACTCGTCACACTCGTACCCTCCCCCTCTTGACAAATCTTGAGGCCGCCGCGAGGCAGACCTCTGTGGTTCTAAGCTCCTTTACTGAAGCAATTACTGGACTCAAGAATGCGCGTTGGGTGAGCATGCATGAAGTCTATATACGCCTAAGTATTGGCAAACTTGTGCCATTGGGGCGTCTCCAAGAAATCTTGTAACGCTGTAGTCCGGTGTACCTCGTTCAACCGGTGCCAGACAAGTGGAATGTCGTCATCACTGAAGTGCGTCATGAAGGGTAGATATCCGCCTCGTCGTCTAGGTAGCGACTTTATGCACACAACATAGATGTTCGAGACGTCAAACTCCTCGTCGTCTCCTTCAGGAACAGTTACCGGCACAGCTGGTCGTAGTGGAGCGGTAGAGCATGGTCGTAGATTGTTCACATGGAACACATGATGTAAGCGTACTATCGTTGGAAGTTTCAATTTGTTTCAACTGTGTTTCCCAATCTGCTCCTCCATTGTAAAAGGTCCAAGCTGTCTGTCTATGAGTTTCCGGTTCGGTTGTCCACGCAGAAAAAGGTTTGTTGTAACGACTGACACCTTGTCTCCTCTGGCGAAGTGAGGCGCTGAAGACGGTTTTGTGCCAATATCTTATACCTCATGGTACGTACAATACGCACCGTTAATCCTACACAACGCTGTGGTATGATTTCCCGAGACAAACATGCTACGTTGTTAGCCTGCTAAGACTGTGACGAGAGCCATGATGCGCAAGCTATGAGGAGCATGCGAAACCATATATGTGGAGCTAGCACGGACACTCCAATTTATTCCTAGTGCAGCGAAGGGACCGAGGGAGGTGACAAACACCAATATATTTTCTCTTTTTAATTTGCATTAGGTTGTTATTGCTAAACCATAAAGCAATTGAAATTGAGATGAAATTGTTTACAACAATATCAGTATAAACCGGCTGTTGTCTCTGGGCCCCCCCGTTCAACGCCTAACTAGACTTACATGCGGAGCTGACCGTAAACTACTAATCCCAACCTCTCCATTGGCAGTGACGATACCGTCCAAAACATACAGGTAACTATGTATCTATTATTTTTTGATATATACGTTTTTTTTTGGGTAGGGTATGAAATACAAAATTGTCGCTAGTCTCCACGATACGCGGCCTGCTCTAGCCGCTGCGGGGTCGCTGATTAGCAAGGCTGTTCAGCTTGAGCTGGTCGAGTCGAACCTGCCTGACCTCGGCTCCTTTGCGACTCCGGTCGTGCCGGAGCCCGGGGGGGAAGGCATGTGAAAAACCCCCCTCGCACAAGTCGTCGTCGGTCCCGTCTCGATCCGTGCTCAACCCCGCCCGAGGTATTAGTTGCTCCTCCCGACGCAGCGCGCCACCTAGCCGAGTCTTCTCTCCTCCTTCGGGGGCTGAGAAGAGAAAATAACTAGGCTGAAAATGGTGTCCGGCTGGCTCTCCTGCCCCCGAACCAAATTTTCTCTTGTCCCATGTCCTTGTTCCGTCTGTTTCCAACACCTATCTGATCGCGCTGTGGCCGTCCTTACCCTCCCCCGGTGGTTTATGTTGTTAGGGGGGCGCCTTTATGAGCAGTGTGCCGTTACGATAACCCTAGGCACACTGCTTGAGGCAGCCTATCGATAACCGGGTACCGACTAGGGAAGGGGTTGGAAGAACACAAGGATCGAGTCACCGGTCCTCAAAAGATGGTGGGTATGGGAATTTTTCCAAAAACCCCCCGTATCGGGTTGTTCCGGCGGTGGGTGATCCAAAGGACCGCCGCCGCCAGACCGTGCCGCTCCTCCGGCTGCGACCCACCTCCGTCCTGCGTAGCATCATGCATCTAGCCAGCCCCGCGAGACTTAAGGCTCTCGCAGGGCTGGCGACTTCTAGCGAGCGCCGTGCCCTAGCGTTGCTTCCCAACTGTCCGCCGTCATCTCCGACACCCTCGTCCCTCCGCCGATCCGTCCGTACCCTTCTCCGCCAAAACATGTTTTGCAAACGCCGCCCCCGCCCCATCGTCGGGAGAGTATTTGCGATTATTTAGTCGCGGAAAAGACTGGCCGAGCGGGAGATTCTTGTGCCGGTGTACGGATATTATGTTATTCCAAAACCCTCCGTACCGGGCTTCCCGATACCGGGCTTCCCGATGCTAATCCCGGGGATCGCGGCTGTTGGTACCTTGTTTAGCCCCCTACCGTGCCATGCGTGGCACGGCTACATGGTTACCGACGCCCACCGCGTGGAGGTAGAGGTAGGTGCCGACGGGCCTGCGAGCTCACCCCTCTCCGGGGCCGCCGCCGCTGCGCCGCCGGCGGGCGCCTAACCATAAAGCCTCTTAAATCTCTCCATCCGCACTCCCACCTAAAACAACATTTGATTTTTGTCGGTAGTATTCAAGGAGGCACTCTGTCACAAGCACTTTGAGCGGCATCTCGAATCTGCGCCTTTTGGCGTTTTGGGAGGTTCTCAATCAAGCATGGACTCCATCCTATCCTCATTTGCATTTATCGAGTGCTCTTCATACTGGTTTTGGGTCTTATCACCTGATGGATGCTGTTGGTGATATTCTTTTGTTGTGCCGATACGGTTGCGTGCTTCCCGTATCATTATTTTAACTGCTCTTGACAATTTCCCTATTTCGTTGTTGTTCATGGATGATGTTGCGTCTTTTATACTTGTAATCAACATTTCAAAGTTTCTTTTGTTGTCTTTCGTTGTTACAGCGAGCGCGCGCCATCGCGCCTGACTATGTCGCGGATGCGCGCCCGTTGCATGTCCAGCCGGCGCGCGATACGCCCGCGCAGCTGTTCCGCGTACCAGCACCCGTACTGGTAGCACCGCCGAACCCCTAACAGCACCGACGGGTCGACGAACGTGATTCTTTGAGCTCCCCCTTCCGAAAATTAAGAAATCGACGATACCATCGTAAGCTACGACGTGCTCGTCGGGGATTATAGCCGTACCATCCGGGCTGTGCAGCCCGTTGCCTGGCTCGCAGTGGCGGCTGAGTTGGGCGTCTATCCTCCGCTTCCCCGAATAAATAAGGACGGCCTGCTATCTTACAAGCGGCGGCGCCAGATAGCGGGACACGTGGAACCCTGCTAACTTCACAGGCAGGTTAGTGGCTTATTATTTTGTAGGCACAAAGATTCTCTGTACTTCGTGCGCGGACGCGAGGGTGACGACGGGGTTGTCAGTTCGATAAGGGTTTCGGTCTGGATATATACATGAAGGAGAAAAAAAAGGGAGTCACAGAATGTCGCCACGGGACACAGCCGCGACGTAGCTGCGCGACGGTTGAGCTCGCAATTCTACCACCGCCAGAGAGAATGGCCTGGAATCACATGCAAGGACTAGAAAGGTTTTATACTCTGTCGAAAGCATGGATCAAAGGGGGAAAGGGTGGTCTATCACGGAGAGGTGCAGGTGCTGATGTGGCCGGTGCCAGCTAGGCAACGCTCGACAGACCGGCATAGGTGACTAGTGGAGTTCCAACTTCCCTTACACACGGCACCTACTGTCGCTGTGCTGAGCGTTAGCAGCGGACCGTGCATCGTTAGTTAACACCACGTTGCTGTCGGGTTTCAGATTCGTTGAGCTCGTTGGTACGCGGCCTTTTTCGTAGGCCCGAGCTAGTTTTTATGGGAACGGCCGAAGCCGTGGAGCTGGCTGCCTCCGTTTTATCGATTCCAACTTCCCCTATCTGTCCGCTGTAACAGCCCCCCGTCCCGGCGATGCCTCTGCCATGGGAAGGCAAAGGCAACGGGGAGAGCGGCAAGCCTGCGTGGGTGCTGATGCTAGACGAACAGGCGGACGGTCTCGGGCAGGCTTGGCACCGCTTCCGACGAGGGCGACACCAGGAAAAGAGAGATGAGGTGACGAGACCTGCCGCACGATCACAAACATTGAAATACTAGCACAGCTCATGGAAGGCCTACTCATTTTGGCCTTGCATGAGCTGTCATTTTTCTAGTCAAGGGGCACGAGTATTGGTGTAAGGGGAGGGGGATGGAGTGATGAAACCTTCGCGACTGGTTTCGGGTTCAGGAGACGGACGCGGTGGCGGTCGGGGCTGTGACGATGGGCGGCGTCGTGCTACCCACACCTCCGCTCATCTTCCCACCCCTTCCTCCGACTGACGCCCCTAAGGTTCGTGAGAGGCGCTTCCCACCCCAGCCCCCCGCCTCGCGTCAAATTGAGGCCGCGCGAAATCAGGACGCCGCGCCTTTGACGGACGACGAGGGTTTGTTGGCCTCCGGACAGCGGTCTGCCTCAGGTGAGGTGGCACCTAGTGACAGCAGCATGTACGCACCCCAGGATTGTTATATTGCTAGTCGGTTAACAGTAGCGACCTGAGCACACTCGGCCTGCAGGCGTACCTTCAACCTCACAGCCGGACTGCGAACCCATCAGCGGCCCAATTGTCGCGGTGGAGATCACAAAGGGCAGGCGGAGGGTCTATCGGGACGGCGACGATGGGGGTGGCACATTTGTATTCCATGACGATGCGGTGAGATCAACTGCTTGTCGAATGAACACCATGAGGGCCTTCATTGGGGTCAGGGAAGGGGAGAGGAGGAAACGGAAGGAGGCTAATGGACTGACGTGGGGTTGGGACCATGTATGTGCAGGTGCATCGAAACACACGGCTGAAAGATGTGTTCAATAGCTATCTTTTGCCTAACGGCTTCCCGCACAGTGTAGCTCCTGAATACTCGGACTACATGTTTTGGAGGTTAGTGCTTGCTTATGATATGAGCGTGTGCGCGGGCGCGCGTGTCTATCTGCGTGTCTGCTAGTGTCTGTTTACGTGTCTGTGCGAGTGTTTGGCACAGGAGAGGAAGAGAGTCGCTTACCCACGTGCTCGCTTCTGGTGTCGCGTCAGAGGGGTGCAGTACTTTTTCGGGGGCGCAATTAGCGTCTTCACCACGCGCTCTCTGTTGGGTGCTCTGGGAGTCTCCAGCCGCGGAGCTAATGAGGCCGCTGCAGCCATCAATTGGGTGCTCAAGGTACGAGTCCGTTTCTTTACTCGCACCTACGCACATGAGAAGGACAAAACGATACCTGTCAAGTCATATTCGTAATAGGTATCTGTTATCTATTCACCCTCTCCCGCGATACATAGTCACACATTCAGCCCCTGACACGCGCTTGCTCTCCCCCTCTCATTCACAATCACATGCACACATATAGGCAGACCACGCAAATACACACACACACACACACACACACACACACACACACACACACACACACACACACACACACACACACACACATTTACGCACGCACATGCAGAGTCACGCACTTAAACACACGTTCTTACACCCTCATGCATGCGGACAACCAACGCTGTCCATACCTACATGCAGAACTGTATACAAGGACACGCTAGCATTCGTAGTCCAACGCACACGCACGCACACACACACACACACACACACACATACACACACACATACGTACACAGGCACACGCGCATGCAGGCGCGCATGCGGAAAATGAGCACTGTACACATCTACATGCCGAGCTGCATACAGGGACACGCCAGCATTCGTGGTCACACACACACACACACGCGCGCGCGCACGCTCTCTCTCTCTCTCTCTCTCTCTCTCTCTCTCTCTCTCTCTCTCTCTCTCTCTCTCTCTCTCAAAAGCACACACACGTACACACACTCACACGGGCGCACATGCACCACCTTAATACATATTGTAAGAGCACGTCTAGTGCCTTCCGCACAGATCATGCATAACCACATTCACAGCACATTCAACCGTACGCACATATGTGCGCTCGTACACACAGCTTCTTTACATCCGCTATCACTAAATTAAAGGGATCAACATATATCTTAAAACGAAGTAATTCGTGCACCCATTCACAATTGCAATTATTAGCTGGCACATGCAAATACGCACAACGTCATGGTTTAATACACACAGGAGAAAACGCAATACAAGCTAAACCTTTCCTCTCTCTTGTTGCAGGACGGCGCCGGTCGTTTGGGGCGATTTCTGTTTGCGCGGTGGGGGAGGCAGCTGGACTGTGAGCTGAAGCAGTTTCGTTTGATGGGTGAGCTGCACCCTCCTGCGTTGATGCGATCTACGCGTTGGAAAGGAGGGAAAGGTGGTGTGGTAGAACTAGAGTTGAGGGGTGGGGGGGGTACTGCTTTCCACTTTGAATGATTGTTTGGAACGTCTAGTTTTGGTGGACAAGATGGACGAGGGTGTATGGTTGGGGGTTTGTCCGGAAGATATGACAGGTGCTGGCCTTTTTTGCCTTTGCATGGAACAGGTGACTTTCTTATGGAGGCTGGCGCCGCTCTTGAGCTGTCCACCATCGCTATGCCTGCCGCCTTTCTCCCACTCGCCTGCACCGCCAACCTCGCAAAGAATCTCGCCAGCGTGGCGGCCTCCGCTACGCGTGCCCCCATCTATCGCACCTTTGCGCTGCAGAATAACATGGCAGATGTGACAGCGAAGGGGGAGAGTGTGGCCAACCTCGCGGACATTGCGGGCACGGTTTTTGGGATTGTGCTCGCCAGGCGTGGCGCGATGGTTCCGTGTTTTGTGGGCCTCAGCAGTGGCTACCTATACGCCTCCTGGCGAGAGGTGCACACTGACTCTTGCCCCATCTCCCAGCATACACTGGCATGCATGCCGCGTTGTCTAACGGGAAATCAATAAAAAGAAAGGAATATTGACAATTTTCCAGGCACACAAACACAGTGTCACATCCATGCGCGCGCGCGCACACACACACACACACGCACGGGTACAAAAATTCTGACTAATATGTGGCTGCATTTCAGGTAGACAGTGTTGTATTACCATACCTCAACCCTCCGCGACTGGCGTATGCAGTGCACCACTACTTGTCTTCTGGCCAGGTCCCCGACGTGCAGGAGACAAACCGGAACGAGCCGCTGCTGCCTTGGGATAAAAAGTTGGGTCAGGTGATTGCCCGCCTAGGAAAGACAAACCACATTTCGTCAGAGAAGAGTCTCCTTGCTGCTGCTTAACAGACTATGGTTGGCGTTGTTGTAGTCAATGCAACCGCATTGCTTTTGCTAATAAATATTATTATCGTTCTTTAGGTCCACTTGTTGTGTTTCTACTAACTTTCTATTAACTTAACTATCTATTATGTTATATGATAAGTTTTTCACGTTATTTATTTATTTCAAATATTTTTCTTGGCGTATTTTGTGCCTTTTCTACTCTTGCTTCGCCGATTTAATGTGTTCCGTTAGGTGCCCCCCCCCCTCCCCCCCCCCCATTCATTTCATTCATGCGTCAAATTATCATTACTTCACGCTCAAATACCCGTACATTGTTCTGAGTCATAAATCGTCTTAGTACGTTTATTGAATTTGCGTCTGACCAGTCAGCACGCGTTGGAACAGTACTTTTCCAAGTCAATAGTACTACATAGGCCATCGTTCAGGGTTTATCGTTTAGGGCTTATTTAAACCCTGAACCCTGAACCGCCTCTCTCGAAGTACTGCTTGGCTACTGAATTACGAACTACATACTATATGAAATAGGAACTTGCCCCTCTCCTTTTCGTTGAAAGGAAGTGACCTAAGTCGAGACATTTCATCGATGGGAATTTATTATGTGCGTTATGATGTTCTGATGCGTTTGCGCTGTGTACGGCTCAACTAAATGCTTTGCTCCGACGGATGGATGTGTAATGATTTGAGTGATTCAATATTTGAACACAATAATTATTGGATGCATTTAGACAGGAAATAGTGCACCTCTGGCATTCGCTAATGCCAAATGTCGACGTAATGTTTCAAGTCATTGATGTGCAAAATTCCTTGTTTGCATTCAGATTAATTTGAGTTGATGCATAGGCGGCGACATTTTTTTGCATTCATTATTTTAATTTTTTGGGACATTTTTTGTCAACGCTTTCTTTATGTGCACCTCTTGCTCTGCGTTAATCAACAACATCCATTCCAGTTGGTGCTTTCATTCACAAGGTCAAATCCAGCTCTGCTTTTTGTACCACCCCCCTTTCCCTGAAACCTTATCTTCAACCCTAGTTAATCTCATAAAACCTTAATGAGATAAACCCTGATAAACCCTAACATCTTGAAACTGCTCGTGTAGGGCGACTACGTGTTAGGCGCAAGGGTGGAGGACGCATGCAGTGGCCCTGCGCAGCTGACGACCGCGCTGAAACAGTTTTCGGGCAGCCCCTACGCGCTGACCTATCGACCGGACAAGAAGAAGGTGATGGTGCTGCTGATGGAGAGTGCGACGGAGCGGGATGCCGCTCTGGCCGCCTTCCACGCCCACTACGTGCTGCATCAAACCGCCGCCGCGAGGGCAGCGGGTGACTTTGCGCAAGTGGAGAAAGTGATCGCGGGCAGCGTCAACCATGCGTCGCGACGGTACGAAAAGTTTGAGCGGAAAGCAAAGGCCAGGTGACGCGCCCCGTCCTCCCCTGTTCATCTTGTTCTCTCACGCATGCAGAGGGTTCAGCCTGTGCATGGCGTCCTGGCTTTCCTCTTGACTGACGCGACGCGCAATTGTGTGCGTGTGTGTGTGTGTGTGTGTGTGTGTGTGTGTGTGTGTGTGTGTGTGTGAAGGGGGTGGAAGATTAATTCGACGATGGTGAATGCGAAGGACCACCGCCTCAGCTTTCTGGACCCAAAGAAACTGTGACAGCACACAACTGGCGCAAATTGGCAGTGGCGCGGTGGGTGGCAGGCGTAGTTGAAACGACTCAGTCGTTATTCCTAATTTTTTTAATATAGAAGCGGTTTCCAACAGTCGAGAAGCAAAATGTTATGATACCGAGTCTTGTCCAGTCATTCATCTCTAAATTTAAATGATTTTCCTTAACAAATTACGCGTATCTGTACCTATCAGTTCATTGCTGCGTATATAACTAGGCCTATCAAACAAAATTGCTGGATTGACTGCCCGTGCACTTGGTTTTCTTAACCTGCAACAGTTCAGTTTGCTCCCGCCATAGTCAGTGCAATGACGACAGCCACTGCACCGGCGGCAGCGTGCTCAGCAGCCAGCTTCGACGCAGGCACACGAGGTCGTGTCTTAGTCGCACGGACAAACGGTGTAATCGTACGATATATATTATTACACATGCTATGCTAAAATTTGTAAGACCGGCGCATATTCTATGAAATATTTCATTCTTTGAAGAGGGACGTTGGTTGTGACGGAACCGACACGCCAGACTACCGTTTAGGCATTTGACCTCGCTACGACTTCAACTTGTCCGGCAGAAGCTTGTACACTGTCAGACCGTCAACCTTTCGGTCCGTCTTCACGAGGTGCTCGTAACGGCCAGGTTTGAAGCACCCCACCAGCGCGTCCTTCCAGCGCGGGTATGTTTTCGTTCCCGGCCTCGGCGTCCAGTCGAGCTCGGCCGCAAAGCGATCCGTGCGAGTAATAAGGTCAGTGATCTCCGTCAAGTTGCCCTCGTTGTTGGGCAGCTTTTGCAACGAATATGTCGCCATGACGTGCATGGGCGTGTGTCCCTTTCGCGGGCGGATACGCCGTCCGTGCGGGTTGGTCGCCTTACTGTACCCCGGGTCCGTGAGCGTGCGATACATTCGTTCCGCGCTCGCCCCGCGTCTGGGAAGGGCCGACGGTCGCATGGCGTTCAGACGTTCCGCCACGTCCTCCCAATCCGCAGCCCCACATGGCTTCATTCCCGCCACCAAGCTGATCAGGTCCTTTTTGTCTTCCTCGCTCCAGGATCCCACGGCCTCCACCTTACTCGGCGTCAGAGGGGTACCCACTTTCCTAGGCGCGAGCGCCGCCTCAGACTTGGCGCGCTGCGGAGTGCACGGCGACGCAGTGTTTGTACTGATGTCGGAGCCGGCTCTCTCTCCTCCCGTCGGAGTCCATGCCTCGCCCACCTGCGGCTCACATACCTCATTTAGCCTCGCGACGAGGTTAACCTTCTCTGGTTTCTCAGGAGTCTGAGGCACCTGCCACAGTCTGCGGGTGCTCGCGTCGTTGCTTTGAATGACGCGCACCCGTCGTCGTTTCAACCCCGACAGCATCTCCGACACCGGCGACGGCGCCGCGTCGTTGCCTCCACCGAATGGCAACACCCGTTTCGTGGGTGTCAGCGAATCACGCTTATTCACTGCCATGAGGTTGCTCGCGGTGCTCGCACCAGCGCCTCCCAGTCTCGCCAGCATTGCCTGTAGGTCGAGGCCGGAGGGCGGAGTCACAGGCGCGGATATCTGAGGTACGGGTACTGATACGGGTGGCTCCGTCGGGATCTTCAGCTCGACGGGAATCTTCTCTCGAGCCTGCCTCGAAGGTTGAGGCGGCGACGGAATTGCAGAAAGGTGCATCGCGGCGGAATTCGCTGCTTCCGTGGCGGCAGAAATTATGGTTGCAGGTAGTGACGTGACGGGGGTTCCTAGGCCGGAATCCAGTTGCTGGGAGGCCGAGGTGACGGTGGTAAGAAATTGGTAGAGGTGGTATGCCTGGTAGAAGTTCGCGGCCACTTCGCGGTCCGCCGGTGTTGGGGGGTCGACGCCCCCAAGGGCAAAAGGCAACCTGCCGTTCATGAGTGCCTCCGGTGTCATATTTTGAGGAAAGGCCCTGGGCGTGGTACCGAGATCCCCAATAGGCACAGAAGTTGGTGGCAGGCCCGCTGGAGCGGGGCTTGAGAGCGACATGGCGGCGATTCCGCCAGGAGAAGTTTTACTGTTCCCGTACGTAATACCCGCGACGACGTGCCTTGTACTGCAGCCGAACGAAACACAGCTTAAGGCGGTTCACTCCGCCGCGCTGTATTCACAGTCTAAGGATCACGCGCGGGCGGACCTGGCGGGAGAAAAGCAAAGAAGGTGCAAGCCAATAGCGAGCGAGTGAGTGTGGTGAAGGAGAGTGGCCTGACTACACGTGAAGCAGGGCTTTTGTGCTGTACGCAAAACAGTATATTGTTCGTTGTTAATATGGCGCCAAAACTGCTGAGGTCCGGGCACGCCCACCTCGACAGGGCGAATTAAGCAACTACAGATAGAACAGCGCAGTGGTGGTGGTAGTGAAAATTGAAGTATCTACGGATTAGATAATACAGGGGACAGGAAGGGAAAGGGGGGGGGGTGAGAGTGCTCTGGATAGGTTGAAGGCGAGAGAGGCGAAGGACGCGGGCCGACTTTTTATCATGGCTGGCACGGGCTGAGGGCCCGCCTTCCTCCTCGTCGATATACTGCCATTAAATACTAAAATTGTACCTACAAAACGTGCAAGTTGGACGGACAGCGGGTAACCGCACCGCGCGAGGCGCACCTCGTGACTGCGACTTGGCTCTTCCCGAAAAACCGCAGGGCTGCAGAGATGGACAAGAGGAGGAGTGGAAGTGAGGAAGTTATAACACACGACAGCGGGTGGTAAAAAGCTGGTTTCTGCGGTCGAAGTAGAGGAGGCGCGGAACCGATGCTGCCGCGATCACCTGTCCTCGTCCTTTCTGCCGTGCTGTCGAAAGGTGCTTCGCTTCTGGAACGTACTTTCAACAGTTCTTTCTCCCCATGGACATGACACATTTGTGAGGGTTTGTACGTCTGATCCCTGAGCACCGTGCGTGTGCGAGAATCTGCAGTACTTGCGACTTAGTTGTGCTGAGTTATTGTTTATATTCTGACATGCAGCAGTACCCGTACCTTATTTACATCAAATGAATATATCGCAGTAGATAAGGGCTGTGTAACTTGTGTACGTGTCCTGCGGCTGCTGCTGCTTTGTTCATACGCGCCTGGCAGGCATCTGGCGCCATCAGACGGCGGGGCGTCACGAGTCCCTGTAATTTCTCGACCGGTTTGAAATTCGTTGTACGGGCTATTACAACCTAATAAATGATTTAATTCGTCGAATTTGTTTTTACTGGTGCCGCGAATCATCGACTATGAGCCATCTAAAATTATATAACAGCTCTCTCCGTCGCAGCTCTTTGTTTTTTCCATTCACAGACCTATCAAAATTAAGGTGATGTAGTAAATATTGGTGAATATTCATGGATAATCACCTTACGATCAGGAATACCTGCTGAATGTGCTTCATAAATTTAAAATTCAAAGAGGAGCGTAGCTGTAGATTGTATGTCTGGTATACGGGTATGGAGATGGAGATGGAAATGGAGATGGAGATGCTTTTTTTCATTTCATGTCATGATTTATTCATAAATATCACAGATATAAAATTTCACATCACAGATATCTCTATTCCTGAACCAATATCAATAATAATATCATTATTATGTTTGAATATCAATATTAATATTTATAAGAATTGATAAAATAAAATGGCAAATCGATAATCGTCCAGCTACTTTACCCCGTACAGGTCCTGTTGGATATTTTACGAAGCGCCGTCGCTCGGAGAAGCATCCAACCAACAATTTGCCAACGCCGGTTCCGCGGGAGCGCTGGACTTTCCTCTGGGACGGCTCCAACACAAGATTTTGGCGTGGGATTATGCAACAAGTTTCTGCAGGGGTAGTACTATAATATAGCGGAGAAAGGGTCATGCAGTCATATGCCTACGCATTGTAGTCGAAGCAACAGCGCCCCAATCGTCGTCCGTCCTTATTTGTCTGTTCCGGCGACACAGAACAACGGACAAGAGACCAGACTCGGCCGTTCCGCCACAGCACCACAAGAGTGCCAGTCGTCACGTCGCTACGAAACTGAAAGATATACACCGTAACTTAACCGGAATTATGGGCTTATTTCTTCCGTAGTAACTATAAAGGCGGGTAACGCGGTGGCACCGCTTTGGGGGGGGGAGTTGTACAGTTCTTGCTTAGATCTTGTTCCGCCGCGTGGCCCGAAGCAACATCTGTTGCCGTATAACAACCGGAACTCGCTCATAGAGTGTGTCGACTGTGGGACTGTCCGGAGTTGGCGATAATCTATTAGCGTGGAATTTTGAAAGCGATGAAGTTCGAAGAAAATATTTCGCCGGATGTTCCTTCGAGCACGCATCGCAGATTTTATCAGGTTGGCGCGGTGTGTTGCAGAAAGGTGGTCGGCCAGCGGATGGGCTCACTCCACGGCGGCGCTGCGTCGCGTATAGCACTTGTCTCAGCGTTTCAGCAGAGCCTCGACGCAGAGCCTGCCGCTTGGTTTATCAGGAAAAGGTGAACGTGCTTCGATATCCAGTACCCCCTCCCCCCCAAAACGGCGTAAATGGGTTCGAGAGTTATCAAGTGAGTAAGAATCACAAACAACGACTTTATAATTGAGAGTGGGCGACCCCTAGTAGATTAAGAACTAGTGAAGTAAGAGAGCCCCGTGTTGCGTTGACAGTCCAGGGCTCCCCTCACAGCGGCTGCAGCTCAAAGCACTTTTCTAGTCCACTCAAATAAAAACAAATATTTACATGGCAGCATTTCAACTGCGCTGCTACGCCTCGAGACGCCATTGTATCAAAAGGTTTGAACCATCGAATCGTACCATCTGTTGTTGGTGCACTATCATTATACGCAGCAGAAGGGCAGCTGTACAGACAGTCGCGCTCCCATCAGGGTTATTTCCGGAAACATTAGTATGATCGGGGTCAGCCGATCTCCGCGCTCTCCAAATAGTCGGCATCCCCCATCGCGTCCAATTCCCCGCTGCGGTCCGACGCCGACAGCCCGCTCGCGAAAAACTCCATACTAGCGCCGCCCTTGTTAGGCCCAAGAATCGTCTGACTGTCCTCTGCCGCATTGTACCTGAAAAAAATCAAAGCAGCCGCAAAAACCAAAACACCGACGGCATGTCAATGGAACAAAAGAGACAGCAAGCCAACAAATCAATAGAATAACTCCACAGCTTAGTCCGTCGACAGACGGGGCCATCAGCGAGCATGTGTGTGTATGTGTGTGTGTGTGTGTGTGTGTGTGTGTGTGTGTGTGTGTGTGTGTGAGGGAGAGGTAGAGAGAGAAAAAGCGAGTGTGTTTGTGTTTGTGCGCGCGCGTGTATGTGAAAGTATGTGCAAGTGTGTGAGTGCGAATGAGAGAGTAGGTGTGACAATGTACGTGTGTGAGTATGTGTGCGTGCGTGTGTGTATGTGTGTGAGCGAATGTGAGCACGTGCGTGTGTTAGTGTTAGTGTGTGTGTGTGTGTGTGACTGTGTGTATATGTGTGACAGAGTATGTTTGTGTGCTTGTGAATGTGAGAGTAGGTGTGTCAATGTACGTGTGTGAGAATGTGTGTGTGCGTGCGTGTCTAAGTATGCGTGTGAGTGAGTATGTGTGCGTATGTGTGTACCTGTGTGTATATGTGTGACAAAGTATGTATGTGTGCTTGGGTATGTGAGAGTAGGTGTGTGCGTGTGTATAGGTGGGTGAGAATTTGTGTGTGACTGGGTGTGTGACTGTGTGAGGGAAGCGGGGTTACGGGCGTACGATATGTCAGAGCCGATGTCGCTGGCGCCACCGTCGAAGGCGTCAATCTCCTCCACGCTCACCTCATCCGTGATACCCGACTTCTCAAACCCTTCCTCCCCCGAGCTCTGCCCGGCCCGGTTGCCCACGTCCGGCAGCTCCTGCGAGGTGTGCGGCGACTGGGAGGGGGAGATGAGGCCCTGACGGAGGAGGTCTTGTTTGATGTCGGAGGAGGAGAGCCGCGGTCGGGAGGACTGCCCCAACGGCGTCAGCCCCCCCGTCGCGCGGCCAGGCGGGCCCAGCAGCGGCTTATCCAGCGGGTTCAGGGGCGCCAGGGACTTTATGGGGAGGGGGTCCAGGCGGGGGACGCTAACGGAGTCGGAGCTGGAATGCAGCTCCGAGCTCGTCCGCTGCTCCTCCTTCCCCCCGCTCCCGCGCGCGTTCTGAGTTGGCCCCTCATCACTTGGCAACGGAAGGATGTCATCGTTGTCTTCATACTGCATGCAACCCCAAACCGCACCCGTCACCTCTACCCCCTGCCTTTAACACACTTATTCTCTAATATTTCCACCATCAACCACTCGTTCTCAAGCACACACACACACACACACACACACACACACACACACACACACACAATCATTGCAACTCGCTCAGTCACTCTTGCTCGCTCTTTTCATGTCTTTATCCCCCCCCCCTCTCTCTCTCTCTCTCTCTCTCTCTCTCACAGACACACACACCTAATAATACGATCATTGGAATTCTTTCATTCAGTATCACTCGCTTACTTGAACTAATTTCTCTCTCTCTCTCAAACACACACACACACACACACACACACACACACACACACACACACACACACACACACACAAACACACACAAGAAATCACAGCGGCTGATATGTTAGCCAAAACCCCGACGCACCTCGATTTCAAAGTCGTCATCCTCATCCAATTCGTCCTCCTCGATCTCAAAGCTCGCACCCTCGCTCTTCTCTAGCTCCTGAGATGCACTGACCGCCTGTCCTATTGCCCCCCCACAGCATCGACACCTCAGCGACCAACACCACCCAGTTAACAGTGGTGTTGGCATGGGGGCTCGGCATTGGCTGGAACGGGAAGCAGAGCTCAGACAAGAAGCAGATGCAAATAATAGGGAGCGTCTTGTCCCTGCTTGCAGCAATGACTTGACATGAATTCACCAAAACAGTTACGACCCAACATGGATTCACCATACGCAGCGCGCCATCAAATATACATCCAACCACCAAACCACCCGCCTACTCTGCACAGCCAGCCCGTGAAACTGGCTGCCCCTCCCATCAATCTCGCTTAAATCCCTTCCACCGTTTTAATTTAATGTACACATTTCACTTAATATATTAGGTGTAAGTGAGGAAGGCACAAGCAGAAGCGCAGCGAGACGTGGCGTAGATTCCTTCGAAGTACCATGACCTCCATTAACATCAACATAGAGAAGGCGAGCAGGGGGGGGATTCATCGCTCACTGAGAGGCGAAGGTCCACGCGCGGAGCTTTTGGGCGTCACGTTGTTCTTCACCGAGTTTAGGTCATCCTGTCCCAAAAACGCTACAAACAGAACGAAAGGTACACGCCAAAGTAAGTCGCCGCGACACGTACGCTATCAGTGGATTGATTTTGAGGGGGGTAGACGGGGCGTGGTGGGGCATGACGCACCCGAGGACGGCGTGGTGACGTCGTAGGGCGAGGCTGCGGAATCCGACATGTCGGATTGGCTGCGGTCGATGGTAGGCGCGATTGAATGGGACGCAACGGTGAGCGGGTCGGGGCGGGGCCCTCTCAGCCCCACCTCAGACGGCTTCCTATCCGCTGGCTGGCTCCCGCCGGACGTGAAGCTCTCCAGCAGCGCCCCGATGAGCGGCAGATCGCCGGAGTGAGACAGTCCCTGGGGCAATAAAAAAGTATAAGGGTATAGGCAAAGGAAGGGGGGAGAGTCTGCCAATGCACACGAATGTGACAGGCAAGCAATCGAGCGCGTGCGTATACACTTCACTCAACACACACACACACACACACACACACACACACACACACACACACACACACACAGGGAGAGAGAGAGAGAGAGAGAGAGAGAGAGAGAGAGAGAGAGAGAGAGAGAGAGAGAGAGAGAGAGAGAGAGAGAGAGAGAGAGAGAGAGAGGGAGGGAGGGGGAGGGAGAGAGAGGAGAGGAGAAGAGGGAGAGAAAGAGCATGCTAACGACTTCACATGCGGGGGCAAAATCAATGTCAGGACACACATGCGACAGTACACTCAAACGCGATGGTATGTCAAAGCACATGCATAGTATGCCAATATCGATAGCTCTAGCATCACGCCGGTGAGGCACGTGCTACGGTCTGCCAATGTATTCGTGCAATTGCAGGTGTAATAGATGGATGGCGGAGATAGAGAAGGGGCTGTGGATATTTAACTGGGCTCACCAGGCTTTGCTGCAACGACTCCCGACTGGGCCTCTCGAAGAGGGACACCTCAGGGTCAAACACTTTGAGGGAGAAGCTGAGCCCCGCCCATGTCATGAACTCGCGCACCAGGCCCACCATAATGACACCTGCTTCCGACCCATTCAACATTCCCGCGCTCAGAGCTCCGCCTCCTCCTGACTCACACCCTCCCACACCGTGCACACTAACCCCTCGACCCGATTGGGGATGCAACGACCACATGAGCAAGCTCCCCATGCACACCAACTCACCATTCGGGCTGTCAAGTAGTTTCTTGAGCCGCGCATTGTTGGACTTCTTCGCGATCGCACCGCTCCCCTCTTCGTCCTCAATAGCTTGAAACACACTCGCTCTGAGCTCCGCCTACGTTCAGAGACGGATAGAGTTACGGAATATCGAGTGTGTGGGTACCCTCACCTTCTCCTCTCTATCACTCTCACTCCCACTCAATAGCACACTCTCTCTCTCTCTCTCTCTCTCTCTCTCTCTCTCTCTCTCTCTCTCTCTCTCTCTCTCTCCCTCTCTCTCTCTCTCCCACGAACAAAGTCATACACACACACACACACACACACACACACACACACACACACACACACACACACACACACACACACACACACACACTTCTATCTCCCGAACTTCTTCTCTCTCTCTCTCTCTTTCTCTCTCTTTCCCAAAGACAGGCACACGCCCACACACATACACACACATAAACATACATAGATGATCCCTCTCTCACACGCACACAGGCACAAACACACACATACACACACAAACACAAACACGAGTGTACTTCCCCTCTCTCTCTCTCTCTCTCTCTCCCCCCCCCCCCCCCCGCTCTCTACCTCTCGCGGGTGTGCTTTCTCTCTTGCTGCTAGGTGAAAAAATGCAAGCGGGTGCAGTGCATGCACGCACCCTCAGCCTCGCCAGCACCCCTTGCTTCTCCAGCGTCTTTGTCACCACCTGACACAGGCATAAGCGAGACCATGCAAATGAAAAGCTACACACCGCGTCCAGTGCACTCTGGCTCTTGAGTCTCTGCGGAGCTGAGGCTTGGACCACAGCAGCGGACGGTGAACGCTGAGGAGTGCCACCTTTCCGACAGCTCCACCGAAGGTTGTTCTAGTAGTTAGGGCACAACAGTCGGTGGAAGGAGGAAAATAAGTGGGTTGCGACGCTTGCTCACCTCCTTCAGCTCCTCCATCGTAGCGGAACGCAGGCCAGGTTTCCGTGTGGAGCGCCAGAGTCAGAAGCACGTGACGACGACCAGCAGGTCAGAAGGTAGCGAGCCGAGAGTGCGGACGACTTAGCGGGGACGAGCGGAGGTCAACCGTCTTCGGCACTTTGTAGAGTTTGTTGAGATGAAAAAGAAATGCTGCGTGTCCTTGGTCAGAGCCGGATGGGGTGGACGCGCGGGGATGAGGGGTGTGTGTGGCTCCGGGGCAGCCCAGCGACGGTCGTGGCCGGTTCAGGACGGAGTGCGCGAATTGTTTTCAAAATAATAAATTGCTTACAAGAAAATGATATTAACAAGAAAAAACAGTGGAGACGACCGAATTACTTAGGGTTTCAGCAGTGCTGTCGTTGGCAGCAAGCACCCGTCTCGTTGTGGTAGCTTTACCCGTACGGCGGGTACCTCTCTGTATGTGTGCACACATTCACAAAGGCCACGCTTTGTCAAAGATTTTATATTTTTACACTTTGATCGAGGGACCACTACCGGCATGACATGGGGGGGGGGGGGGGGGGGGGGGGGGGGGGGGGGGGGTTAGCGCACAATTAGAGGGTTTCGGCGGGTGAGTTCGCGCGAGGCCTAGATAGGCTGAGGGCGAGAGCAGAGAGTGCCAGGGTCTTCGTCAGTTCCGGTGTACAAGGCTAGGACTAGTAAGACTTGACCGTTGGGGAAGTTATCAAGTGGTTGGTTGCGCCTCACTACTCATACAAGTTATGTTGTCCTTGAGATGCGACGCGCCGTTATTACTTGTGGTAACATAAACAACACGGGCTACTGTCTCGTGTGCACATGGGAGATGGCTTTGCAAACCCATGGATTCAAGTCAATTTTACCACTTGACTTAGGGCTCGTTTTGCCATTGACTTAAAGCCAAAAGGCTTGCACAACCATGTCTAGTGAAGCGGGCGGGAAGGCACGACCCAACCGAAGTAACGCCACGTTGTTGGAGATGTAGTAATGGTTGGGTCGATGTATTTCCTTTTGTATTTGAGCTGTTTTTCGCCAAACCACCCACATACTTGACGACGGGACGGGGCGCGCAAATGTAGCTAGCGGCGGACACGGCGCCTTTGCGGAGGCCATGCGATGTCTACTTGAAGTCGGCGGGGGGGAGCGGCGCTGATATAGTTGTACGCATGCTCAAGCCATGTAGAGAGGGCGAGCGCTGCTTACCAATCGGCGGTGTCTTGATAAGGTGAGAAACTCCAAATAGCAAGTGACGGGGAGTATTTATAGTATGCGGAGCAGAAATCGGTATGTTAGATTGGGTACCATTCAAAGAGATCGGGGAGTAACAGGTTAGCTGCGATCGGAATAGCAAGTACAAATTTGTCAGCCTCGTCGCGCTGCTAGTCTCCTTGAGCCTTTTAGATGAAGAGGCAGCTTTGTTCATACGGTTTGTCGAGTGTTGGATCGCATGTTTGGCAGCGCACGCCGGATTTAGCTCTCCAGAAGAATACGTACTTGGCTTACACATAGATTTTGGCCCGGAAGTTTGCGATGTCAAAGCGGGTATCCGGCGTCCACTTGAGGGTCTTGCATTGTAACGCGGTGGCGTGCATGAGGAAAAGGGCGATAATGGCGGGGGTGGGAAGATGTGCGTTGGTAGCGAAGATTCGTTGTCGTTGCATCTCGAGGCCACGTCTCGCATCGGCCACTAGTTCTCTGACCGCGATGGGGGGCTGCTAGTGGTCTCGAAAGAGCTTGTTAACCCCCGAGTGGTAGTATTGGAGGGGAAAAGCGGCGACAATGCCATGTAGGCCAAGCCAGTTTGTGCAGCGCACAATGGCGTGTGTCGTGTTTTGGGGGGTGGATGTTCTATTCGTTGCCAAAAGTTGTGAATGGGCGCTTTTTGCTATCGTAGTTAGCGTAGGTCGTCGAAGTGAGGGAGTTGCTTTGGAGGCTGAGCAAAATGGTCCCGAGAGATTGGTGCCAAGGAGGTATTGAAGCTTGAAAGTCGTCGTAGACCTCTACGGGGCGCAAGTGGTGCTAGCTTTGAGACGGCAGCGCTGCGGCCCGAGTCGGTGGCTGGCTGGAAGTTCCAGAGGTGGCAAGGCGTAGGCGTATCTGGGCACCTGGCTCCTCGTAGAGACTTGCCTATAGCGCCGCGGCGGATATGAGGCCAAGCCGGCGTGGCAGTCGTAAGGCCACGATGCTCTAGCCGGGTCGTTCGACCCCCTTTTGCGAACTGAGCCGTCCGGGATAAAGAGGTCGTGTGTGGCAAGGTAGTGCACGGTCTCAACGGCCATGATGTGGAGTTGTTGGAACCCGTAGGGGGCAATCACTGTAGCCGCAGCGCTTGATTGGCGCAAATTGGCTGCGAGCGCGGGTAGCCCTTTCCATGAGGGGTGGTATTAGTTGGTCTTATGTTGCTTGTGCGAGTCTAGGATGAGTAGGCAGTCAACATCCTCGTATCGGGGGTCTCGCTAGCGGCCGTAGAAACGGCAAAGCTTCGTGTTCTCCAGTGACGCGAAGCAGTCGATGGAGTGCGGACCCCGCGTTGACTGGAGGTAGTTATAGATGCGGGGATTAGTTGCTAGTCGCACGTCCATGTCCGTATCGTGGCTGTGGTTGTCGGCCCAAATGTTCTCGGTTGAGCGGATGTGGTGCAGGCAGATTCGGATGTCGTTGCTGTCAAGTAAGTACCACATGAGCAATGGCTCTGTCAAATGGACCGGGGAGCAGGTGGTGAGCTTGGTGAGGATAGTGACGACGATTGTCCGGTTGTGTTGTCCTTGTGGTGTAGCACGGCTCGGCCGTGGAGCTGAGATAGGAGGGATTCGATCGCTAACCGCACGGCTCGTAGTTGCTTTCCTCTCTTGGGTTGCCAACGGTCGTCAGAGTACCAAAGCTTGCGGGCTTGAAAGCGAGGGTCTTCGTTTAGCACCGCTCTCCGTCCGAAGTCGATAGAGTCCGAAAATAGATAGGCGACCTCGATCGGCTTATATGTGGAACGCCCATTGTGTTGGTCGGGTACGCTCCGCAACCACTCGAGGTCGCGGCGCAGCTTGTGTGTGGACGGACGCCCCCCCCTCCGTTACGAGTGGCGAGGAGGTTGTGTAATTTGCGGAAGAAGAAACGTGCTTACGCTATGTCAAAGTAGAGAAACTGTGTCTTGCCAGCGAAGGCCGCTAGCTGTCGGTCTAGTACTCGTCGCGCATTCGCTTATGCGCGCCCGCGTAAAACAAAATACGCTTGGCGGGGGTATGTAGCTTTTAGTCGGCGGTCTGAATTCGCCCTTGCAGAAATCGATGGTGAAACCCATGGGGTCGTCAACTTTGGTAGGAGTCCACAAAACACTCTGAAGCCCCCCACTTACGCAACATTTTCCAAATCTTCCGCCCGGACCTCACCCGGCGCCCCTTCGACGACGAAATCTATCGCCTCGTTACACGAATCGGCACCCTCTCCGAAATTCACTTACCCATTAGCAAAACTACCACTCGTGGTATATGTGAATATCAGTAAGTATATTTGCTCACACAACCGTCACTCGCTATATATATACCCCGAAGACGTCGTATTCTCTTTCAGCGGCAGCAATGCGCCGCACACTTCGTACGGCACAAACATCGCTAACCAAGAATACGACTACGAACGCATGCGCCGCGCTATGGAACGCGCCGTCACCCGCGCCCACCGCTTAACCTCGTCCCACTTCCCAAGCGCCACACACCCCATCCTCGCTCGATGGAAACACACCCCGTATTGACATACTAAATACAGCTACTCCAAATGCACGCACCACTTAAACATCCTCCCCAACGACGCGGCCACCTCCCCCCCCCCCCGACCAATGCAACGGTACCCTTGCCCCCACGCCCTTAGAAACACTGTGGAAGGTCAACATTTACCTCGTCGCTGACCCCCTCGCCATGACCACCCTACCCTCGCATTCGTCCCCCACAACATTATACATCACCTTGTTAATCCATGAACACACGGAATGGCATGAAGGGGGTTAGAACCGCCGCTTCCCGGAACGGAGCTGTACGCCTTATCCAATTACCGCCAAAAGTCGGTACCCGGTAGGAACATATTGTGCATATGAATTCATCGCATTACATCGTGCATAAACTGCGAACACCTATAGCGAACACTTATAGGTGGAGGGCCAAGACTCCCCCGGAGTCCAGCGTACAGATGTGTCCATTATCATGTCCACCATAGGGATCTCACAACACTTCCCTTTAGTGGACATCATCCCATGAACTCCGGCCGGTTCCCTAGCAAACCCCGCATTAAACGCGGAGAGCCCATAGCCTGTTAATCCATGAACACACGGAATGGCATGAAGGGGGTTAGAACCGCCGCTTCCCGGAACGGAGTTGTGCGTCTTATCCAAGTATCGCCAAAAGTCGGTACCCGATAGGAACATATTGTGCATATGAACCCATCGCATCGCATCGTGCATAAACTGCGAACACCTATAGCGAACACCTATCGGTGGAGGGCCAAGACTCCCCCTGAGTCCAGCGTACAGATGTGTCCATTATCATGTCCGCCATAGGGATCTCACAACACACCCTCGAACCTCTCTACGTCACACATCTCCCCTCTCCTAAACTTGACACAGCACCCTCGCAACTCTATGCCTCTTACACCCCGCATTCATTTGGGATATACCACCTTCATCCAAACCCCACTCATCCTCTCCCCTCCCCCTCCCAGGTCGCTTACCGCCAACCCTTGTTCCCGCAGTTAGTGTTCTCACTTGGAATTGGCAAGACTTTATATACATGGACTACTCCAACAAGGGAGCTCCTTCCCGCTAGGAGCCGCAGCTGCCCACCGGGCAACGGACTTTCTGCGTCAAAATATTGGTACGCTCCACCCCCCCAAGACCCCATTAACCGCGCAGAACTCGCGGGCATCGACATCGGTCTGCCACTTGGTCACGAGCACCTCCTTACTAATAACGCTTGCTCAATGCGACTCCAAAAAAAGACTATGTGAATTGTCTCACCTCTTTCCGATAACACAACCACATGGACACTCTCACCTCAATTGCTAGCTCTAAAAAAACCGAATAAATGCGGGCATTTGCACAAACCTAGGCAAGATCAAGGCATATAACCGCTCCAAAGGTAACAACCTAGCCGACGCCCTAGCCAACCACATTGCCGACGGTCTCCCGCCGGAGTCCGGCGGAGAACACACCACGGGCAATGAGGTATCTATAGGCAACTAGAGATGGCCCTACAAACTGGTTCCTCAACCACAGGGAGACCCCACGCCATACCGATAAACTAACATTAAGACCGATGTCCACAAATTTTGCCTCCGACACACACACACACACACACACACACACACACACACACACACACACACACACACACACACACACACACACACACACACACACACACACACACACACACACTGGCGCGCGCGCACGCACACATACCGCGGGAGGGCACCACAAAGCACGGGGCCCTCCTCGCCCGCGCCGCCGCAGACGGAGATGACTTCTTATGATACGGCAAGCACACTCTCTCACCAAAAAACTGATTTGCACACACGCAAGAATTCATGTGGGAGTACATAACACACGCATCCTTTCGTGTGTCAGTTTGCTCGGAGAAAAACATGCATAAGAATTAATTACGGCTAATTCAAAAAGAATGCGCGAAAGGGTATCTATTTGTAATTTAGCTGAATGTAAGATAAAGTGAAGAGTGACTTGTCTCCTCCCTCCACTGCGTTGGCTCGATAAGTAGCCCAACCTAGCTCGCCTTTAGTCTCGAAGCGTCACGCGTCCCTGGGAAGCTCGTCTCATTTGACGTACTATTCTTTGTCTCGGAAAAACATTATCAAGCGCGTCTTGACGCTTAGTAAAGTTCTTTGGTAAGCACGCTAGTACAATACTCGGACTTGAGCTAATTACTACTACGGGTGTACACTTCCTAGGAGCTTACGGAATACAAATAGTAACGATATGTACGATACCGCCCTTACCCTCCCTTTGTGGTTTACGCTACTAGGGGACTCCATACCTATACGGGCGGTGTGCTTTCGCAATAACCCCAGCACGCCGCATGAGGCACTTTTATTGATGGTGGGTACCGACGAGAGAAGAGGTTGGGTGGGACAATCAGATTGGGTCTCAAACCTCAAAGGTGCCGGGTACGGACGCTATAGTCGAAACCCTCCGTACATGTTTTTTCGGCGATAGCCGATCAAAAATTGGCGCCGCCGGACGGTGCCGTTCCTCTCGCCGCGGCTGTCCTCCTCGCTCTTGGTGTCGAGCTCCACCCCATGGATGGGTCTGCACGACCTGAGGGGCGTTGGTCGATGTTGAGCGAGCGCTTTTCCTTAGCGTTGCTTCCAAGCTGTCCGTCGCTAGCTCCAACACCCGCGTCCCACCGCTGATCCCCCCGTACCCTTCTCGACAAAGAATATTTTATAGACACCACCCCCGCATCCTTATAGGGAGAATATCTTAGGATAATCAGTCGCGAGAAACATATCGGACTGCCCGAGCGGAAGATCTTAGTGTTGGATTACGGACATTATGATTTCCAAATCCTTCACTTGACGGCTTCCCGACAGTTGATGATTGTACGGCTCGCAACACAAATCGCAGCTGTCGGTACCATGGTCACCACGATCGCAACTCGAAGAATACCATAGCCCACAGCGTGGAGGTATAGGCAGGTGCTGACGGGCCTGCGAGCGCACTCCCCTCCGGGGCCGCCGCCGTTGCGCCGCCGTTTGGCGCCTTTGTCCAAGATAGCTATATCACCTCCTGTCATGTACCGACTTCAAGCACGCAAGACTCACACAAACGCAAGTACTCCAAACCGGACGCCGCTCAAAACCCGCACAACATCTCCCATGGGGGTAAGCACCCCAATATTCCACAAAAGGGCGGATTAAGGCGAAGTTGGTCTAACCCCATCTTACAAGTTTCGTAGATGGCTTAGTTGGGAAGGTCCAAAGACAACACCCCGTGGCAGCCGTGTCGGAGATGGAAACGGATAGTTAGACGTAGGGACGTGCCGCCGGGTGTGGAGACTAGGAAAATTAGAGGAGTGAGATGGCGGCCGGCGAAGGCACCGGCAAGGCCGGCCGACCGTCACTAACATGGAAATAGAGTACCGCTAATATTATAACACTAAGAAATAGTCTGACAGAGGGTTGCCTTGTGCATAAGCACTAGGCAACGTGATGCTAGTGCTAACAAGTAACAACCCCCTCAAGGTAGCCGAGGTCTTGCGGTTGTTTTAACTTGTCTCGAGGAAATCGTCACCCATGTCGTCGTAGGTGTTGTGCTGGTAGCGCGTGTCTCACGCCAGGTAAGTGTCGCGACATATGCTCATATAAACGTGTTGCTACCGGCGAGTTGCAAACACGAACGGTTCCAAATATACTGCGGAATGTACTTTTTGACATCAGGCGGGAAAAATGTCCACGGGCGAATTAGCCGACGCATGAGAACGACCGGCGAAAAAAGGAGCACAGCCAACACGATCATCAAGAGCGTATAGTCACGCAAAAATATAGACGGGCGTTGCTCGCGTTAACTCCCCCCTTCGCCGTGGGCAAGGTTAGATCCTCGCTATATCCGGTGAGCGTTGCGGCGATGCCTTGGGAAAAGATAATAACGGTACTAAAAGAAGTACGCGCGGGCCGAATTTTCGCGGGTCAGCTTTAAAGCGAGATCTAGCCGCGAGCATTGGTAGGCTGAAGGCTTGGTGGGGCTAAAAGCTTGGTGGGGCGAGCGTCGGAGCGTGGCGCGGGCGCATTACACACAGTCTTCTCTTTTTCGCGTGGGAGAGGGTAGAACAATAACGGATAAGCAGCTCTAGTAGAAGTGTGCAAACACGGCGCCCGCCGGCGGCGCAGCGGCGGCGGCCCCGGAGAGGGGTGCGCTCGCAGGCCCGTCGGCACCTACCTCTACCTCCACACGGTGGGCGCTGGTAACCCCATAGCCGTGCCAGGCCTGGCACGGTAGGGGGCTGAACGAGGTACCGACAGCTGCGATCCGCGGGATCAGCAGCTGTCGGGAAGCCATGTACGGAGGGTTTTGGAAAAACATAATATCCGTACACCGGCACATGGACCTCCCGCTCGGCCAGTCCGATATGTCTTTTCCGCGACTAAATACCCGCAGATACTCTCCCGAAGATGGGGCGGGGGCGGCGTCTGCGAAATATTTTTTGGCGAAGAAGGGTACGGACGGATCAGCGGAGGGACGAGGGTGTTGGAGCTGGCGGCGGACAGCTGGGAAGCAGCGCTTGGGCACAGCGCTCGCTAGCAGTCGCAAGCCTTGCGAGAGCCCTAGGTCTCCCATGGGGGCGAGGCCTAATGCTACGCAGGTTGGAGGTGGGTCGCAGCCGGAGCAACGGCACGGTCTGGCGGCGGCGGCCATTAGGATCGCCCGCCACCGGAAAAGCCCGGTACGGGGGGTTTTTGGAAAAATTCCCGTACTCACCATCTTTTGAGGACCGGCGACTCGATCCCCGTGTTCTTCCAACCCCTTCCCTAGTCGGTACCCGGTTATCGATAGGCTGCCTCAGGCAGTGTGCCTAGGGTTATCGTAACGGCACACTGCTCGTAAAGGCGGCCCCCTAACAACGTAAACCACCGGGGGAGGGTACGGACGGCCACAGCGCGATCAGATAGGTGTTGGAAACAGACGGAACAAGGACAGGGGACAGGAGAAAATCTGGCTCGGGGGCAGGAGAACCAGCCGGACACCGTCTGCAGCCTAGTTATTCTCTCTTCTCAGCCCCCGAAGGAGGAGAGAAGACTCGGCTAGGTGGCGAGCTGCGTCGGAAGGAGCGGCTAATACCTCGGGCGGGGTTGAGCACGGATCGAGGCGGGACCGACGACGACCTGAGCGAGGGGGTTTTCACCTGCCTTTCCCCCCAAGCTCCGGCACGACCGGAGTCGCACAGGAGCCGAGGTTAGGCATGTTCGGCTGAACAACCTTGCTGATCGGCGACCCCGCAGCGGCTGGAGCAGGCCGCGTATCGTGGAGACTAGCGACATTTTTTATTTCATACAGTATCCAAAAAAAATACTTTTAGATCAGAAAATGATAAATACCTTGATACGGGTATGTTTTAGACGGTATCGTCACTGCCCCATTAGAGAGGTTGGGATTAGTGGTTCACGGTCTACCTCACGCTTCTAAGTCCAGTTAGGCGTAGCAAAAGGGGGGGCCCAAAGACTCCAGCCGGTTCTTACTGGTATTGGAGTGTTTGATTTAATTTCATTTCATTTCATTTGTGCAAACACGTTCAATAAGGAAGGTAACTAGCGTAAAGTAGTTTTAGTCACAATCACACAAGGGACAATCACAGAGACAACCAACATGAGGCTTGGTGTCGGGGCGAAGGAAGTAAAGAGTTGAAGCCTAGCGACAGGTCTATATCGTCTCAATAGACCAGCGTCAAGTGTACAACTGTGTTTGGTCAATACTTGTACTAAATACATCTAGATTAGCTTAGAATAGTTGTATGTAACTAATAACCAATAAGTATTGATTACAACACTCCCCTTGCAGATAGCTATTGGATGAAGCGTTACATTGGGTCCGCTCCTCCCACGATGGCACTTCGGTGTCTTGCGAGTGTATGTCTTGGTAGTTGCTTTGTGAACATGTCGGCCACCATCCGGTCCGTAGGTAGATACCGCATTCACGCAGTCCCTTGTTCCACGTGAGCCTTTAGGAAGTGCTACTTTAGGTCGATGTGCTTGTTCTTCTCACTCACCAGGGCATTTTGCTAGTATGAAATCCCACTATGGTTGCCTTCCTATATTATGGTGGTAGTTCCGCTGACGGGCTCGTCAAAGATCTCCCCCATGAGTTGGCGGAGGTGGATATGCCCTCCTTCGTGGCGTCCGCCACTGAGTACTACTCAACCTTACATGTGGACAGCGCGACGTATGTCTGCTGCTAGGACTTCTAGCATACGGGACCTTTCCCTAGGGTATACATATATCTTGATCGTGACTGACGTTGGTGGATCAATGCGTCATTTCAGCGGATTGTAATACGTCTTTGATGCTACGATGGATGCGAATGGACAACGTGGCTATCTCTCGTCGAGGTTGCGTACAACGCGAGTCGAGTACTCAACATTGAGCACAATCCGTTCGAAGCGAATCTTGGCTTCAGTCACGAGAGGCCTCTAGACATGTTGTTCAACATGAAATCTTCCATCTCAGCTTCAAGAGCTCCTACTTAGTTAGATATTACAACGTTTACGTGAGATACACTATCATGTACGTTCGGTGTTAGAACTGCACAAACACCAATGCAAGCACGTTCCGTGCCACCGACAACATCAAGTGTCAACAACTATAAAACCCCTCTTCTTGCGAGGACAATCGAATCGGAAGCTACGTGATCCACAACTTGGACCATTATTGTCGAGGAGCGAATCGGGAAACACGCTTACGGATTGAAACTTCTACATTATGATTAGTCCCAATGTGTCACGTAAATATTCTGCGGTCGCGTTGTTCTCTTCCGCTTTGACGACAAACTATTCATGTCGGGACACCCGACAACGACGACGAGGAAGAGTTGACGTCGTCACACATCTCTGTTGTGTGCATTAAACTCTCACTGGACGCCGATGGAAGTGTTTGTTGTTTATAACGCACGTCAACGATGACAACACTCCATCAATTTGGCATCGACTGAACAAAGTACACCGTACAAGGGCGTTATACGAGTTTTTTAGAGACACCCTCTTGGTACTCGTTTGCACAAACTCACGAGTACATCGACTTCATGCGCGCTTACCAAGCGCGCATTCTAGGGTCTTACTGAAGCTTCAAGATTGGAGCTCAAAACCTATTGCCGGAGGCCAACATTTCGGGTGACTTCCCATATGTCTAGGGGGGTACGAGTGTAATGAGTACTGCCTTGTGACGCTACGTTACTGCATGACGTCGTACGTGCACTTGTTACTTCATGTACCTTATTACTATTCCATAGAAGGAGTGTTCTACTAACAATTGTATTCGACATTGTGAAGCTCGATGACATTATTCATTGTAGTATACTAAATATACCTTCCGGTATGTACAATAATACGCACAATTAGTTTCGCATTTTGCAAGACGCTCTGCTATAAATTCCCGTGACAAGTTAGCTACGCAGCATGGAATAATACGGACAACCGTAACGAGAGATGAATCAACGAGGAGCATACGAGAATTGGTGGGAGCTAACTAGGTTTATGTTAGCCTAGTGTATTTGAAGGAGGAGACATGTCCTTTTTCATTTCTCTTTTGAATAATACCATTGAATGTTAAATAAACACCAACACCTTCAATCTTTTCCTGTGTGCACACCCGCATGCAAATAAGCCAGTGATATCAGTCCGCGAGAGACAAACTGCCACAACTACTTGTATTGTATGTTGAATATCATGCATGTTTATGCCCACTTGATGCTTGGAAATCACCCATGCTAAAAATCCCCCATATCGCGAACAATGATATATCTAATTTTGCTTGCCGCTTGCCACCCCGTAACTCGCACTGGCATTATTCCTTATGCGACGACATCGGTCTCTTGGTCCATTCTCCATAATCAATTCTTCTAAGCTGGCTGAATTTATGTATTTGCTTTATTATATGAATAGCGGTAGCCCAAGGCCCCTTCGCCCCGTTTCATCAATTCCAAAGTATGCTTTGCCGCAATCCCGCTTTGCCTATTTAGCCTATAGTTTAATTATTCCTTACAATAATAAGCAGTAGAAACAACCAAGCAAACGAAAAAAAACAAGGAGAATCCCCCCCACAAGCCCAAGCCCGAGGAATAGGGAGGCATGCCACACCTTCGGCACTGCCCTGTTGCAAGGTATCACGAGGATAGGAACCCAAAGTACCATGAAGAGCATGAGAAGAGCTCATGAAGAGAAGAGAAGAGCATGAAGAACATGCCCCCCAAAACGTCGAAAGGAAACATGAATAAATCGACAAATGCAATGTTGCATGTGGACATAACTGTTAGAACGCAATGAACGAGAGTCAGCAGCACCCATGCTAAGGAAGCGACGAACCAGGGACTGGATCCGGATCCTACGGAGCCGCGAATCCACGAGACTACTCGGGTTCGGACTTGGTCTCGTGGGTCCGGACCCTAGAATCACAGGTAATCGCTGGATCCGAACCCTAGAATCACAGGTAATCGCGGGATCCGAACCCTAGGTTCAATAGGTAATCGCGGGGTCCGAACCCTAGAATCACAGGTAATCGCGGGATCCAAACCCTAGGTTTAGTAGGTAATCGTTGGTTCCGGTACCAGTTATTGTAAGTAATCGTTGGTTCCGGTACCAGTTATTGTAAGTAATCGTTAGATCCGGTGTTCATCGTAATTTAATGGATCCGCGGTAATCGCGAGTACCTCATCCTCGCAAAACGATGTGGAATCGTGATACCCAATCAGTACTCACGATTCCGAGTATCTCACAATTCTGTGGTTGCCCGAAGTGACACGCTGGTTTTTTGGGAGGTATTTGGCAATGCAAATCTGTTGAGGTGTATGTCTAGGATTAGTTCAATAGCCCTGATTGTTGTCATTCCGCAGCCTTGAATCGATTGTAGCCCACCCAAAGGCTATTTATACGGTGCGTACGCGCTTGAAATCCACCATAATCTGCCCGTCCACATCCAATCCTTTCATAGTTAGCAACAATGGCGGTGTGGCGGTTAGCCTCTGAAAGCTAAACGCTAGCACAAATCTGCTCTAATCTGTCTAATTCTGTCGTCGCAAGATGGCAAGATGATGTTGTCGAGAGGCAATGGTCAAAGATGTTTCACTGGTGTACTTAAGCAGTAGATGTTGTAAGTGAACAAAGGAATTGTTAAATGGTTCTGTCACCTCCCTCTACTGCGCTGGACTTAAATAGGTTTCTGTCCAGCTAGCTTACGCCTGCTTGCTTCGCTTACGTGTCAGGCGTTAGGGCTGTCTAACCGTCGTCATCTGTCCTGAGACGCGGCTCGTCTAGCATAAAGAATCACGACGCTGCCCATTCTGCATAGGAGAACTCGCTTAGGCGCGTCGTCTAGCTAGTTAGATTAATTGTGCGTATCTGTACGTACCGGGAGGTACTGGTCGTACAATAGCATCAGTGCCCTTATAAATATTGCAGTAGCGACGTACCCACGTTTGTACGTCCGTCCTGTGGAAAAGCACGAATTAGCGTTTGTAACGAGTACCTGTACAATGTACTCCAATGTATTGTTGCAGGACTGTACTCGTCACAGCGGGGCAAGCGGGAAGTAGTAGACCGTCTAGATCAGGGAAGAGCTTTCATCGACGGCTATCCAACGTACAGAAGAGGAGCTTGTTGGGACTTCACATAGGGTGTTTAGGACACCTCAGTCAAAAACAGGTGCAAATCCGTATAGTAATAAAGGGCAGTATGTAGTTAAGAAAATTGTTAGCCAAGGAAAAAGGTGTGGAATGTTGACGTATAAAGTTATGTGGGAAGGACTGCCGGAGGAAGCCGCCACTTCAGAAACCGAGCTCAACGTAAGGCGTCAAGCCAATTGGTCCACCCTGCTGGAAGATTTTCACAACGAGGAAGAGAAAGTTGAAGAGGTAAGCAAGAGTTCCCCCCCCCTCCGCTCTGCCCTCACCCCCGAGTTAGTTGCGTTGTGATGTTCGGTAGCGCCGCATGGCGCCCCCTCCCCGCCTCCGCCCGCACTTTTATGTCTGTTTATTTGCTCTATCGAAGCCATTTTAATAGCGTTGCAGTTGAGCTTGTCGACACTTTGTTATCGCTGTTCTGTGATGCTTTTCTGTTCTTTGCTTTCCCACGTAAAAGGTTACTTTGTCGTTAAGCATATTGTTGCAATGTGCTGTTCGGTAGCGCCGCATGGCGCCCACTCCCCGCCTCCGCCCGCACATTTATGTCTCTGTTTATGTGCTCTATCGAAGCCATGGTAATAGCGTTCCAGTTGAGCGTGTCGACACTTTGTTATCGTTGTTCTGTGATGCTATTCTGTTCTTTGCTTTCACACAAAAAAAAATTACTTTGTCGTTAAGCATATTGTTGCACTGTGCTGTTCGGTAGCGCCGCATGGCGCCCACTCCCCGCCTCTGCCCGCACATTTATGTCTCTGTTTATGTGCTATACCGAAGCCATAGTAATTGCGTTGCAATTGAGCTTGTCGACGCTATGTTATCGCTGTTTTGTGATGCTTTTCTGTTCTTTGCTTTCCCACATAAAAGGTTACTTTGTCGTTAAGCATATTGTTGCACTGTGCTGTTCGGTAGCGCCGCATGGCGCCCCCTCCCCGCCTCCGCCCGCACATTTACGTCTATGTTTATGTGCTCTATAGAAGCCATAGTAATAACGTTGCAGTTGAGCTTGTCGACACTTTGTTATCGGTGTTGTGTGATGCTTTTCTGTTCTTTGTGTTCTTTTCTATTCTTTCGCTACAATTTCATGTTTCCATTACTAACTTTTGATGGGTGCATTGTGTTTCCGCATGAGGCACGAAAACGAGAGGCGAATCGGATAAGCAGGAAGAGGAAGAACCGGCTGCAAGCTAAAGCTACTATAACATCAAACGAGGTTGAAGAAGGCATCGAAGAAGATAACGAAGGCGATGAAGAGGTCATCGTGGATGACGACTTGGCGCCGCCGAAGAAGAAGATCTACAATGCTCAATGCTGGAATCATTTCCAGAAGCCAAAGAAGTTCCCCAATGGTATCAAGTATGTTGTATGTAAGTTGTGTCCAAAGGAATTCAAGCTCAAGTACAACGGAGGGACCTCAAATCTTATTATCAAGCACTTCAGATGTCGGCATAAAGGTGAGTACAGACAGGACTTGGCTACTGGTGAAAACATTCAAGTTGGGGATGTCTCTGTCCCCATCGTGATCAAGGCAGAGGTAAGTCATGTCCCATTGTGAATGTGTAGTAGCATGTCATTGACTTAATGATAGCATGTTATTGACCTTTCATTCGTTGTTGACTCTATTCGTAGATTTCTGCGAAAAGGAAACAATACCTTGACGAGTTGATAACAATTTGGGTGGTCAAGCGATGTCGGCCATTCGGGATTATGGAGTCGGACACAGAGCTCAAGGATGTGATGTCTGCTATTTCGGGAGGCGCATATAGCGGTCCATGTCGTGAGACGGTAATGCGTTGCATGGCGTCCTTGGCTAAAAAGGTAATTACTGTTGGTTTTTGAATGTATGACTGCGTGTTGCCTTTAAAAATAACTAAGGTAATTGATTTTGCTTGTTTCAGTCACTTGTTGAAACAGGAGTCATGATGAACGGGTTGTGTCAAGACGGATTGAGCCGTGCATATCTGGAGATATTTGGGGGGAGAATTCTGTTTCATTGTTGGCGGTAATGGTGCATTGGATCGACGGATCGTGGCAACTTATGAAGCGCTTGGTTATGTGCGAGCCCTACGGAAAGGTTTCCCACACAGGTGAGAATATTTTGCAAACGACAAAGCGCAGACTTGCTGGAGTGAATGTGGGAGAGCTTGTCGAAGCAGACGACTTGGAAGGCGTCGAAGCTGTGGACACTGTGTATGAATCAATATTCAGTAAGGTAAAAGTTAGTTTAGACTTTGGCTTTTTGTTTTTGCTTGTTATGTATGTCTCTGAATGAAGATGGTTTGACGGTTGCCTAGGTGTGCGACAATGGAGCAAATATGAAGAAAGGATGGGGTGCATTGGATGGACATACCTGTGTTACTCATGGCATTCAGTTGTGTGTCAACAAGTTCGTGGAGGAGCCGCACATCAGGGATTGTTCCCGAGCAATGCAAGGTCAGAGTGCCCACTTTTCTAGGAGCACTTTGGGCGCTGCCAAGCTGTCGGAGATTCAAACTCGGATGGGTCTTCCCACAAGTAAGCCAAGTACCAAGTCAGCCACCCGTTGGTTAGGCTTGTTTCCTCAGGCTGTGTGGTTTGTGCAGAACGCTGAAGCAATTACCGAGTATATGTTACAAGTAAGTACTGTCTTGCGGTGTTTTTATTGCATTATTGTTAAGTTGCATTACTGTTCATTTACTGAGATATTAATTCTATACTAGGTACCCAATGGTTGCGTTGCCAATGACGATGGGAAGGTGTATTCGGACTTCGCCATCAACACTGAGGATTGGGAGACTATTCGAGAGCTAGCTGCGATCCTGTGGCCAGTGGCTCAAGTTGTGAATTTGCTGCAGGGTGACTATGTTACCATATCACTTGTTTACCCTCTTTTAGGCACTCTGTTAGAGCAGCAGTCGTCACACATGCCCGTTTCACTGCAAGATGAGCGGAGGGATGTGGACTTGTACACCATCGAAGCGAAGGACATGGAGCCTCACATGGCGGAGGCAAGGGAGAGTCTGCGGGCCGGAATCATTGAGCGTTTTTTCACGAACATAAGGGAGAACGATTACATCAAGATAGGGATTGCGACATTGCTGGACATTCAGTGAGTACCTTGTAATGGTTGTGTGTGCATGTGTTTGAATTTTGCACATTTGTTTCTATTATATACCTGATAAATATACTAAATGTTGATAAATAGATGTGATTGTATCTGAGCGTCCTTGTGTGTGTGTGTGTGTGTGTGTGTGTGTGTGTTTCCGTGTATATGCTTATGCATATTTGTATGAGTGCTTGCATGTGTGTGTGTGTGTGTGCGTGCTTGTATGCGCATGTACTTCTGCATGTGTGTTTGTGTGTGTGTCATATGCATGTGTGTTTATGTTAGCGTGTGTGTTTGTCTTATGCATGTGTGTGTGTGTCTTATGGATGTGTTTGTGTTTATCTGCTTGTGTGTGTGTTGTCTTGTATGTGCATCTACTTCTGAATGTGTGTGTATGTGTGTGTGGTGTTCGTTTGTGTACCTATTTTGTATGCTCTCTACGTGTTCCTGTGTGTGTGTGTGTGTGTGTGTGTGTGTGTGTGTGTGTGTGTGTATGTGTGTGTGTGTGTGTGTGTGTGTGTGTGTGTGTGTATGCAAATTTACCTGTGCATTTGCTATGTTAACTAAAAATGTGAATTGTGCAGGTTTAAGAATCTGGACTTCAATGGCATTCGCCCAAACTTTGCGCCTACAATTTTGGCGGCTGCAAGAAGAGAATTTGGAGAGCAGTGGCGCACAGAGCCGGAAGAGAGCGAGGCAGAAGGCGGTGCTTATCCAAGCAAGCAAGCTGCAGAGCTTGGCAAGCAATTGATATCGTCGAAGAGTATGTCTTTCACTGCATTCCTTTCCGGGGATTTGACTGGGCGTGTGAAGCCCTCTATAGCCAAGCACGTGGAAAAGGATGACTTAGAGCGTTACCTTGAGCTGCCCCAAGAAACGGACAAGGACATTTGTGTGTTGACATGGTGGAAAACACATGCAGCTCTGTACCCCGACTTGGCTTTAATGGCGCGGCAGTACTTTGTTGCCTGCTACCTCTGTTGCATGCGAGCGTTTGTTCAACAAAGCGGGGCGAATGCATGACGCGTTCAAGAAGAACACCAAGGAAGATAGCCTAGAAGATGCCTTGTTAGTCGCATGTAATTGTTGAATTATGTATGCGCGAGGAATATGGTTGTCACAAGTCTATATAAACTGTAAGAAATGGTTGTCTTATTAAACCTGTTTTCATCCATATTTTGTGCATTTAATGTTGATTTGGTGGACTCGCACTGGCCATGCGATAAACCATTTGGCATTACTTGTCACATCATATGTGAAAAATGGTACTGCATCGGAATATGTTTCCCTGTGATGGCAAGTGTCTTTTTTGAGCCGGAGGGCTATAAACTCACATACGTTGCTTGTGGCACTTGCCGGAGGGACCAGAAGCTTTGCTAAATTGTATGGGATAGACTGTAAAGTACTAAGTATGTGTGCAGCGGGCAGAAAGTATGGGAAGTGAATTGTACGTATCTATTGTATGGGATCCAAGCATGAGCAGGCGCATAGAACTAGTAGAGATGTAAAAATTTAATTCGCAGTACAAATTTCCCCCAAAATGCGCAATTTGTATCAATTTGCATGAGTACTTCGAGTACTTGTTGGAATCGCGAACCCAACGAATCCAACGGAACCAAAAATTTAGAAGTACTCATGTACTCGGTTCCGGACCCTAGAATCACAGGTGCTCGCTGGATCCAAACCCTAGAATCACAGGTACTCGCTGGATCCGAACCCTAGAATCACAGGTAATCGTTAGATCCGAACCCTAGAATCACAGGTAATCGCGGGATCCGGACCCTAGAACCACATGTACTCGCTGGATCCGAACCCTAGAGTCACATGTAATCGCGGGATCCGAACCCTAGAATAACAGGTAATCGCGGGGTCCGAACCCTAGAATCAAAGGTAATCGCGGGATCCGGATCCCTTTTTTAGAGGTACTCACTAGTTCCGGATCCTAAAAAATCAAGTACTCGTGGATCCGAACCAAACAAAAAAATGGCGGATCCAGTCCATGCGACGAACTGCCATTAAAATAGCCAGTCGATCAACGAATTCAGCCGCCATTCAGCCGCGCTAACCGGCCCCCATCCACTAGAGCGAAGGGATAGTAGTCACGGAACGACTGAACCGAAGGCGTGCCAAGTAAAGCGGAAGTGCGGGGGTCCGCAAAGAGTTTGTCATGCTGAGCTCACAATGCAAGACCGCCCGGGAGTGTGAGACGAGCACCTATATGAGGAACATTGGTGTTCGTGCGAGCACTTGTGACCGTCACATCAATAGCAAGATGACGAGGTGGAGCCCTAAAGTCCAACCACACCACATCCCTAGGTCGATCTCGAGAAGCTCTAGACCGAATACGGCGGACCTCCAACCGCGAGTCCCGCCCCATCGTAGCCCCCGCTTCAAGCATGATCTCTTCAAGCACGTGGGCAACCCGATCGTGGAGCTGAAGAACACACCAAGAGCACGGGCACCGCCGCACCGGGGAATATGGTCCATAAGCATATGAGCCATCGAGCGCTCACCCGACATATAGTTACCCGATGTTGTCAACGAAGATCTAGACCCACGAGACTCACAGTGAGCCTCATTGCATAGTGGGCAGTTCCGAACATGATAGGCGCGCTCCCCAGTAATGCCCAGAACACGGTGCGTTGACATCGTATAGTAATTGGATGACACATTGCAACATGACTCATGTGAAGCGAAAAAAAGCACCGCGACCCGTACCTAAATCACCCGCATATAATCCGGTGGGGAAGGTCTGAAAACGCCAAGTGGTCACTGTATGCCCGGACACGAAGAATGCGCGAAATGACCCGTTGAATGTGGCCCCGATAATCTCCCGAGCGAGTGAGGGACTGAGGGCGTCGGAAGTCGAGAGTTGTAAGCAAGTCAGCTGGGTAGCGGGCGCCGCCGCATTGTCAATCGGAGATGCCACCAATTCGACATCGGGCCGAGCATAATCGGGAAGGTCTAGATTTAGTGTGTCAGTCAACACCGCGAGATCCGATTCTGAAAGTCCGACCGTATTGGAGATCGTATCATACGAACTTTGCAATTGTACATCCCAATGTAAAGTGGAAGTAGCATCATGCCGTAGTTCCTAACGGATAAGACCGTACATAGGACCTAGCGACTCAGATTTGTAATTTATAATCGTTTTGAAGAGGGTCGCAGTGAGTGAAGCATAATGAGCATTTTCAATATCGAGCTCGAGGGACGGTAAATTAAGCCCCCCAAACTCCGCAGGCAGGGAAAGCTAGCGCATAGCGCAATTCAGCTTATCGAGCGTTTGTACTTCCTTAGAAACGCCCAAGACTCGGAAAACAATATTGCAAACGGCCCTATATGCGGTCGCAAAGTACGGTCGGCAGATATCAAGGGGTGGGTGCGGAGCAAGAACTCATAGCGCCCACGTGATCATCAAGCAAAAAGCCGCATGCATGTGTTGCTCCGAAGTTCGACGTAGCAAAGCATACGATCTTGTCCAATAGTAGTTGTGCCTCCACGGTGTCTTGTAGCCCAAATGAACATGCTTCTCATCGTGAGATGCCGGAGGGCCATCCATCAATGAGAAATCTATCACCTATGGGGCTGCTAGGGTACTATTACCCGCAACAACGGGGCCCATCGCCCGTATCGCCTAACAGGGACTGGATCCGCCATTTTTTTGTTGGGTTCGGATCCATGAGTACTTGATTTTTTAGGATCCGGAACTAGTGAGTACCTCTAAAAAAGGGATCCGGATCCCGCGATTACCTGTGATTCTAGGGTTCGGACCCCGCGATTACCTACTGAACCTTGGGTTCGGACCCCGCGATTACCTGTGATTCTAGGGTTCGGACCCCGCGATTACCAGTGATTCTAGGGTTCGGACCCCGCGATTACCTACTGAACCTAGGGTTCGGACCCCGCGATTACCTGTGATTCTAGGGTCCGGATCCAGCGATTACCTGTGATTCTAGGGTTCGGATCCAGCGAGTACCTGTGTTTTTGATTCCGGAACCGAGTACATGAGTACTTATAATTTTTTTGGTTCCGTTGGATTCGTTGGGTTCGCGATTCCAACAAGTACTCGAAGTACTCATGCAAATTGATACAAATTGCGTATTTTGGGGGAAGTTTGTACTGCAATTTGAAATTTTACATCTCTATTAGTTCTATGCGCCTGCTTATGCTTGGATCCCATACAATAGATACGTACAATTCACTTCCCATACTTTCTGCCCGCTGCAAACATATTTAGTACTTTACAGTCTATCCCATACAATTTAGCAAAGCTTTTGGTCCCTCCGGCAAGTGCCACAAGCAATGTATGTGAGTTTATAGCCCTCCGGCTCAAAAAAGACACTTGCCATCACAGGGAAACAGATTCCGATGCAGTACCATTTTTCACATATGATGTGACAAGTAATGCCAAATGGTTTATCGCATGGCCAGTGCGAGTCCACCAATTGAACATTAAATGCACAAAATATGGATGAAAACAGGTTTAAGACAACCATTTCTTACAGTTTATATGGACTTGTGACAGCCATATTCCTCGCGCATACATAATTCAACAATTACATGAGACTAACAAGGCATCTTCTAGGCTATCTTCCTTGGTGTTCTTCTTGAACGCGTCATGCATTCGCCCCGCTTTGTTGAACAAACGCTCGCATGCAGCAGAGGTAGCATGCATAGATAAGTACTGCCGCGCCATTAAAGCCAAGTCGGGGTACATAGCTGCATGTGTTTTCCACCATGTCAACACACAAATGTCCTTGTCCGTTTCTTGGGGCAGCTCAAGGTAACGCTCTAAGTCATCCTTTTCCACGTGCTTGGCTGTAGAGGGCGTCACACGCCCAGTCAAATCCCCGGAAAGGAATGCAGTGAAAGACTTACTCTTCGACGACATCAATTGCTTGCCAAGCTATGCAGCTGGATAGGCACCGCCTTCTGCCTCGCTCTCTTCCGGCTCTGTGCGCCACTGCTCTCCAAATTCTCTTCTTGCAGCCGCCAAAATTGTAGGCGCAAAGTCTGGGCGAATGCCATTGAAGTCCAGATTCTTAAACCTGCACAATTCACATTTTAGTTAACATAGCAAATGCACAGGTAAATTTGCATACACACACACACACACACAGAAACACGTAGAGAGCATACAAAATAGGTACACAAACAAACACCACACACACATACACACACATTCAGAAGTAGATGCACATACAAGCCTACACACACACAAGCAGATTAACACAAACACATGCATAACACAAACACACATGCAGAAGTACATGCGCATACAAGCACACACTCATACAAATATGCATAAGCATATACACGCAAATACACACACACAAGGACGCTCAGATACAATCACATCTATTTATCAACATTTAATATATTTATCAGGTATATAATAGAAACAAATGTGCAAAATTTAAACACATGCACACACAACCATTACAAGGTACTCACCAAATGTCCAGCAATGTCGCAATCCCTATCTTGATGTAATCGTTCTCCCTTATGTTCGTGAAAAAACGCTCAATGATTCCGGCCCGCAGACTCTCCCTTGCCTCCGCCATATGAGGCTCCATGTCCTTCGCTTCGATGGTGTACAAGTCCATATCCCTCCGCTCATCTTGCAATGAAACGGGCCTGTGTGACGACATCTGCTCTAACAAAGTGCCTAACATAGGGTAAACAAGGGATATGGTAACATAGTCACCCTGCAGCAAATTCACAACTTGAGCCACTGGCCACAGGATCGCAGCTAGCTCTCGAATAGTCTCCCAATCCTCAGTGTTGATGGCGAAGTCCGAATACACCTTCCCATCGTCATTGGCAACGCAACCATTGGGTACCTAGTATATAATTAATATCTCAGTAAATGAACAGTAATGCAACTTAACAATAATGCAATGAGAACACCGCAAGACAGTACTTACTTGTAATATATACTCGGTAATTGCTTCAGCGTTCTGCACAAACCACACAGCCTGAGGAGACAAGCCTAACCAACGAGTGGCTGACTTGGTACTTGGCTTACTTGTGGGAAGACCCATCCGAGTTTGAATCTCCGACAGCTTGGCAGCGCCCAAAGTGCTCCTAGAAAAGTGGGCACTCTGACCTTGCATTGCTCGGGAACAATCCTTGATGTGCGGCTCCTCCACGAACTTGTTGACACACAACTGAATGCCATGAGTAACACAGGTATGTCCATCCAATGCACCCCATCCTTTCTTCATGTTTGCTCCATTGTCGCACACCTAGGCAACCGTCAAACCATCTTCATTCAGAGACATACATAACAAGCAAAAACAAAAAGCCAAAATCTAAACTAACTCTTACCTTACTGAATATTGATTCATACACAGTGTCCACAGCTTCGACGCCTTCCAAGTCGTCTGCTTCGACAAGCTCTCCCACATTCACTCCAGCAAGTCTGCGCTTTGTCGTTTGCAAAATATTCTCACCTGTGTGGGAAACCTTTCCGTAGGGCTCGCAAATAACCAAGCGCTTCATAAGTTGCCACGATCCGTCGATCCAATGCACCATTACCGCCAACAATGAAACAGAATTCTCCCCCCAAATATCTCCAGATATGCACGGCTTCAATCCGTCTTGAAACAACCCGTTCATCATGACTCCTGTTTCAACAAGTGTCTGAAACAAGCAAAATTAATTACCTTAGGTATTTTTAAAGGCAACACGCAGTCATACATTCAAAAACCAACAGTAATTACCTTTTGAGCCAAGGATGCCATGCAACGCATTACCGTCTCACGACATGGGCCGCTATATGCGCCTCCCGAAATAGCAGACATCACATCCTTGAGCTCTGTGTCCGACTCCATGATCCCGAATGGCCGACATCGCT
Organism: Tetraselmis chui; assembly: GCA_026401115.1. Lineage (NCBI taxonomy): Eukaryota > Viridiplantae > Chlorophyta > Chlorodendrophyceae > Chlorodendrales > Chlorodendraceae > Tetraselmis > Tetraselmis chui. The sequence continues at coordinate 113,392 of JAPMLY010000227.1, read as the reverse complement.
TGACCACCCAAATTGTTATCAACTCGTCAAGGTATTGTTTCCTTTTCGCAGAAATCTACGAATAGAGTCAACAACGAATGAAAGGTCAATAACATGCTATCATTAAGTCAATAACATGCTACTATACAATCACACTGGGACATGACTTACCTCTGCTTTGATCACGGTGGGGACAGAGACATCCCCAACTTGAATGTTTTCACCAGTAGCCAAGTCCTGTCTGTACTCACCTTTATACCTAAAAGCATCACAGAACAACGATAACAAAGTGTCGACAAGCTCAACTGCAACGCTATTACTATGGCTTCGATAGAGCACATAAACAGAGACGTAAAAGTGCGGGCGGAGGCGGGGAGTGGGCGCCATGCGGCGCTACCGAACAGCACAGTGCAACAATATGCTTAACGACAAAGTAACATTTTATGTGGGAAAGCAAAGAACAAAAAAGCATCACAGAACAACGATAACAAAGTGTCGACAAGCTCAACTGCAACGCTATTACTATGGCTTCGATAGAGCACATAAACAGAGACGTAAAAGTGCGGGCGGAGGCGGGGAGTGGGCGCCATGCGGCGCTACCGAACAGCACAGTGCAACAATATGCTTAACGACAAAGTAACATTTTATGTGGGAAAGCAAAGAACAGAAAAGCATCACAGAATAGCGATAACAAAGTGTCGACAAGCTCAACTGCAACGCTATTACTATGGCTTCGATAGAGCACATAAACAGAGACGTAAAAGTGCGGGCGGAGGCGGGGAGTGGGCGCCATGCGGCGCTACCGAACAGCACAGTGCAACAATATGCTTAACGACAAAGTAACATTTTATGTGGGAAAGCAAAGAACAGAAAAGCATCACAGAACACCGATAACAAAGTGTCGACAAGCTCAACTGCAACGCTATTACTATGGCTTCGATAGAGCACATAAACAGAGACGTAAAAGTGCGGGCGGAGGCGGGGAGTGGGCGCCATGCGGCGCTACCGAACAGCACAGTGCAACAATATGCTTAACGACAAAGTAACATTTTATGTGGGAAAGCAAAGAACAGAAAAGCATCACAGAATAGCGATAACAAAGTGTCGACAAGCTCAACTGCAACGCAATATGGCTTCGATAGTGCAAATAAACAGACATAAAAGTGCGGGCGGAGGCGGGGAGTGGGCGCCATGCGGCGCTACCGAACATCACAACGCAGCTAACTCGGGGGTGAGGGCAGAGCAGAGGGGGGGGGGGGGGGGGGGACTCTTGCTTACCTCTTCAACTTTCTCTTGCTCGTTGTGAAAATCTTCAAGCAGGGTGGACCAATTGGCTTGCCGCCTTACGTTGAGCTCGGTTTCTGAAGTGGCGGCTTCCTCCGGCAGTCCTTCCCACATAACTTTATACGTCAACATTCCACACCTTTTTCCTTGGCTAACAATTTTCTTAACTACATACTGCCCTTTATTACTATACGGATCTGCACCTGTTTTTGACTGAGGTGTCCTAAACACCCTATCTGAATTCCAAACAAGCTCCTCTTCTGCACGTTGGATAGCCGTCGATGACAAGCTCTTCCCTGATCTAGACGGTCTACTACTTCCCGCTTGCCCCGCCATTGTTGCTAACTATGAAAGGATTGGATGTGGACGGGCAGATTATGGTGGATTGCAAGCGCGTACGCACCGTTTAAATAGCCTTTGGGTGGGCTACAATCGAATCAAGGCTGCGGAATGACAACAATCAGGGCTATTGAACCAATCCTAGACATACACCTCAGCAGATTTGCATTGCCAAATACCTCCCAAAAAAACAGCGTGTCACTTCGGGCAACCACAGATTCGTGAGATACTCGGAATCGTGAGTACTGATTGGGTATCACGATTCCACGTCGTTTTGCGAGGATGAGGTACTCGCGATTACCGCGGATCCATTAAAGTACGATGAATACCGGATCCAACGATTACTTACAATAACTGGTACCGGAACCAACGATTACTTACAATAACTGGTACCGGAGCCAACGATTACTTACAATAACTGGTACCGGAACCAACGATTACCTACTGAACCTAGGGTTCGGACCCCGCGATTACCTGTGATTCTAGGGTTCGGACCCCGCGATTACCTACTGAACCTTGGGTTCGGACCCCGCGATTACCTACTGAACCTAGGGTTCGGACCCCACGATTACCTGTGATTCTAGGGTCCGGACCCCGCGATTACCTGTGATTCTAGGGTCCGGACCCACGAGACCAAGTCCGAACCCGAGTAGTCTCGTGGATTCGCGGCTCCTTAGGATCCGGATCCAGTCCCTGTCGCCCCATCGAGCAGACATTCCCTAATTCCTCCGTAGCAATCGCAATCAAAGTTGGGGTAGAAGCAGTTGTAATCAAGTACTGTCCATTATGAGACACGGTATGGATCGCCAAAGAAACCTTGTACCGTTCCACAATATTCCGGAGGGGGTGTTCATCGCCAAGTTGAACACAAGCGGCCCAAGATAATCTCCTTGTCGGACACCCGTACGAGACTAGACCGTGCCGTACATAAGTGAAGCGTCGATGGGGTCAAAATAATACATAGTAGTATTCCGTGGGTATATCATCTCAACCCGCGGGATAATAGGATGCAATCCGGGATTCTTGTACAACTTCGCAAGGAATCTCCGGGGGGCAATGGTATCGAAGGCCTTTTCGAAGTCCAAACTTTACTGGGCGGCAATTAAGAAAAATCCCTTATCCTATACGAGTGGTATCTATTGCTGGCTCGATGCCGGCTTTTGTGAAAACATATCGTTGTGCGGAGCCCAAGTGGTCGGCCGCAACATTCACTATCCGCGTAATGCCTTGACAATGAGCTAACGGCGACAAGACGGGCCCATCAATAAGCATCTTCGGGAGGTTGCATATTCGAGAGTGTCTTGTAGGACACAACTAAGGTCATCTCTCGATGGCGCGAAGACCCCCGTGCCGTTGTGGTAGGTATGAGCTACAAGACGCAAGCGACAAAGTCAATGGCGGAGCATAAAGAGACATGAGCACGACCGCGAGGGGGAGATCGGACAGCAACATGTCGGCGGAGTGCGGCAACAAACGAGGGCATAAAGGTTTGTCTTGGAGGTAGCGGAGGTCCATCAAGTGGAGGTGGGGGAGGGGTAAAGAGAGGCGGGAGGGGAAGGGTGGTAAGCACAACCTCTCATCGGGGTGGGGGAGGGAGGAGGGCCATGGGGGGAATGTCCACGGGAGGCAGGGGGAGGAGGGGTGACAACTATCTTCGGGAGGTGGTCGAAGGTGCGACAGATGGGAGCAGCCAACACGGTCTAGAGGGGCCAAGGGACAAGCCGAAGCGGGAGGAGCCACACAATGAGTGCATGGAGCGGACATAGAGCGAGCACGGGTGGAAGACAAAAGGTGAGCGCCCGAGGCACATAGGGAGATTAAGGCCGGAAAGGAGGTTGCAAGGTGGCAAGCTTGGTGATGGCGGGCCAAGTTATGAACATGTTAATGTGTCTAGCGATGTTAGAGCGCGAGTTGCGGCGAGCAAACCGTACGTCACATGGGGCGCAAGTGTACCATCCCCCCCTTGATGGGGACAAAACACCCAATCCACTCATGCCCGGCCCCGACCTAGAAGTATACTCATGGCCAACATTGGCAGTCGCACGCCCGTTGGCAGTCGCACATTGTTACCGCCACACACACGTGGTACACCACACACATGCCGCCCACCAGTAACAGTAGGGGCAGCTTGAGACCCAACCCAAGACTGTAATTATTCAGCTTGGAATTAGGGAAAGAAAAGGACTACCAGTACTCCTACCCGTACCTAATGGAAGGGAATGAGGTACCCGTACACTAGGTTCCCTCATGGCATTAGTAGGGCGGATGAATGCAAGTGTCCCAGGCACCAGCAGCGCAGAGCGCGACCATCCACTCAGTAACAGACTCCGGTCGATCCACCCGTTAGAAAACGCCCACTAAACCCCAACGGCGTGCGTGTGCGGCAAGTTTTTCCTTACTACAGGGTGGCTTGGGGAGAACGTAGAGTCAGGCGAACATCCAATACTTACCGCGTCCTCAAAATGGGAGGGGCTTACAGTAAACCGGCTGAGCGCCAGACAAAGTACTATCACACTTTCTTGGAAGGACTGCCGTCACTGGACGTGAGTAGCCTCCCTGGCAGGGCCCCTCATGATTTCGCCTACAGGCTACATGCAAGTTGCTGTGCGGTTTACTTGTCCCATCATCATTTAAGTACGGTAGCAATATTGTCTTACTCCAGACTCGTCCTCGGCGCCGAGAGCAGACGGTTTAACTTGCGATCGCCGTGCCTCATACGATGAGCGCTTTCGTCTGCGTAGTAGTCCTGCCCTGAACTGTTCGGGCTTTTATAACAAAAACAGCAGAATAAAAGCATTAAGATAAAACTGGTAGCTATTTAATCCGATGAAAACCTAAAAATGAATAGATTGTCGGCATGTTCTTTTCTATATTTGCGGCTTCTTGGCTCCTGAGCACCACTTGATGAAAATTACCCAGGGCAAGGTGATAGCCATCACAGGATGCACCAGTGGCACTGGGCTCATCGTCGCAACAGCTGTTGCGTCAAAGGGCGGCGAAGTAGTGATGCTTAATCGGCACTCGGAACGCTCCGTGAAGGCCGAGGCGAAGGTGAAAGAGGCCGCCCCCGCTGCGAAGGTCAGCACGGTACCCTGCGATCTCAGCAGCTTCGACAGCCCGACCGCAGCTGCGGCCGAGCTTGCGCAGAAGTACCCCGATGGTATAGACGTTTTATGCTGCAATGCTGGTGCGGCGCCTGCCTACTACTCTATTTGTTTCGCTGCCATTTATCAGAATCTCAGAGCCGGGTTGGATGGGTATATTGTTGCCAGAACCGCTTTCAGTCGCACGGGTTGGAATAAATATGAATGAATAACAATATGATTTCCTTAAGAAATTTCTGTGATTGATGTTCTCTGATTTTCAAGGCTATAAGAGTATGAAATACGGGTACGTGTACATCTGTGGATTGTATCTTCCGTCTTTTATATTTACCCTCGATGACAATTTCAAATTTCGCAAGAACATCGATAAAAAAGTGGACTATTGTATCCCAGGTTAGATTATTTAATTTAAAATATTAATTGGTACGTTTTTAATTGTTATCATCGGTCATTTTTATATTTATTGTTTCAATAAAGATGCACTTCTTTTTTAATTCACAACTGACCGTGCTTTCATGCCCTCTCCTGCTCCTTGATGAAGGGATAATGGCTCTCCCGGATGAAGCCAACAAGGATGGCTACGACGTTCAGATGGCCACCAACCACCTCTCCCACTTCCTGCTCACGCGGGAAGTCATGCCGCTGCTGGAGAAGGCGGCGCAGCGGCACGGCGAGGCGAGGGTGGTTCAGATGTCGAGCGAGGCGCGCAAGGGGGGCCCTCTGAAGGCGGAGTACTTCGGAAAGTATGGTGGCAAGCTGGGCGGCGACGGAGCGGGCATGTTCTTCAATGGGCCGCGCTGGGAACGGTGAGCAGTGATGAGCGGTTCCCATCTTTTATACAATCTTAATAAATAAAAGACAGATACGGGAAGTTAGAAGAGCAAAACCTTGTTTATTTAAAGTAGCCGTATCATGTAATTAATCTTACTTACAGAAAAGCTCAAGTATTCCTGTAGTGGTTAAAATGTTCGTTAGCAAGTGCTGAGGCCTTTTTTTTTCACACAGGTATCATCAGACGAAGCTCGCCAACTGCGTGTTCACATTCGCGCTCGACGAAAAGCTTCGTGCGAAGGGGAGTAAAGTGAAAGCGGTGGTGGCGCATCCGGGGCTGTCCGCGACCAACCTGCAGGTGACGACTGCTAGCCGGGGAGGGATGGGCGGCACGTTCACCAACCTAGTGATGAGGATGTCCATGTCGGCGGAAGACGGCGCGGTTGGGCTGCTGATGGCGTGCTGCAGCGAGGGGGTGGAGTCGGGCGACTTTTACGGCCCACCGGGATTTGCGGGGATGGCGGTCAAGCTGACTCCCGAGGCGATGCTTATGGATGCCGCCGCGAAGAAGCTCCTCTGGGAGGAGAGTGAAAAGGCAGTGGGAACTTTTCACCTTTAGCTGGTAGTTGATTCTACATTTCCTCCCAAGTATATAGGTGGTTCATTAGCCAGCACACTACACGATTACTAGCCGTGCACGTGGCTTCAAGGGGTGCATCGACAACCGGAGTGGTACTTGTGTTAATTGTATGTAGACTCACCTAACCAACGGGGGTGATGATGTATCGAGCACCTGTATGTATGATTCCACAGTATGATATCAACTATGCGCGGTAGCAGCATAAGTCGATTGATTTGATTGCATCGCACGCACACACACTCGCACACACACAAACACAAGAATGAAAGCGCAAGCATGACACATGCATCACTCTCTCACACACACGTGCGCGCGCACATGAGACATGCAACACTCTATCTCACACACACGCGTGCGCCTAGGACACACACACACACATAACGCACAGACACGCGCGCGCGTATGACACATGCAACACTCTAAGTCACACACACGCGTACGCCAAGGACACACACACAAAGCACAAACACACACACACACACACACACACACATAACGCACAAACATACACACAAGCGAGCGCGTGATACATGCAATACTCTATCTCACACACACGCTTGCGCCTAGGACACACACACACACACACACACACACACACACACACCTACTTCGAGTGAGCTTGGGATTCAGTGGGTTTGGCAAGCTACGCAGAGTTCTAACAATATGCTCAGTCTGGTGGTACACAGTATGCACTCCCCGCTCATGTATACATTCGGTCTCGATTGTGATGCCACCGGCAAGAGTAGCAGCCATTCTAAGGACGGTCGCCGTTTTTGAGGTGTGCTTGCATGAACCGTTGTCGTGAGTGTCACCCTTCTGATGGAGCCCATGAAGCCGCGACGAAGCCGGTAAAAAGGGAATGAAAATAAACCCCAAGTATTATCAATAGATACTTCATAGTCGTCCTCAATCTGAAAAAGCGATTATGTGAAACGCCCAAACACAATGATTGCGGACATGAATATATAGTTGATAAAATTACAAAAGACTTTGGAAGAGAAAAGCGCTATGGCGCCAATCAATGCATATTCGCGTGCCATCGCCAGTGTCTGATCAAAGTGAAGCGTTGTCTAAAGTAATTGCGATCCCAACTATACCCTCAAAAGCAGATAATATTTTAAGACGTTGACGCTTCATCGGGCCACTTGTGTCAATGGGATGATCCCACTGTCGGCTTACATGTGGCGAATCCATTGGCTCTTGTAACTCCGGGAAATCATCGTAGAGTAACGACCTGAAGTTTTACGTTGTTCAGCAGTAAGTTCCTCTCTAGTGTGAAATTCTGCCGGCTACTCCGCTTTTGGCGAGATGCTAATCACGCAAAATTCAGCGTTGCGTCCCCTATTGCGGCGCGTCTTTGTTGAACCGTGCAAACACGTTACAATCACGGTCACAGTCACGCAAATAGGGCAGTCATAGAGACAATCATCCCGGGGCGTGGTGTCGGGACAACAGAAGTGTGAGAGATGTAGCCTAGCGATAGCTATGTACCGAATCAAACATGTTATCGGCATGTCCGATCTAGACATGTACTAATCATATCTAGAATAGCTTACAATAGCTATATGAAACTAATGATAACTAGAAGGCATTACTTACAACACTCCCCTTGAAGGTAGCTACGGGATGAAGCGTTGCATTGGGTCTGATCCTCCCAGGATTGCACTTCGGTGTCTTGTTAGTGAAGGTCCTGGTAGTGGCTTGGTGAATATATCAACCAACATTTGGTCAATGGGGAGGTACCTCAACTTGATGGTTCCCTGCTGCACGTGGTCCTTGAGGAAATGCCACTTCCGACCGTTGTGTTTCGTCTTTTCGCTGACCAAGGCATCATGGGAGTACGCGATGGCGCTTTGGTTGTTCTCCCACATGGTTGTGGTTTTGGTGATGAGGGCGTTGAAAATCTCCCCCATTAGTTGGCGGAGGCGGAGTCCTCCCTTGGTGGCGTCATCATCCGCAGAGTAGTTCTCGGCTTCACAAGTGGATTGGGCCACACAAGTATGTTGTTTGGACTTGTTGCTGATGGAGTGATGGGCCCGCGTCCGAGGGTGAAGAGATAGCCCGAACGCGACTTGCGGGCGTTGTTGTCGTTTGCCCAGTCAGCGTCGGCAAAACCTGTAAATTGGCGAATGTGGTCCGTGCCCCCCCTCCCCCCTCCCCCCCCCCCCCCCCCCCCCCCCCCCCCCCCCCCCCCCCCCCCCCAACGTCATGCGCATGTCGATGGTGCCATGGAGGTATCAAAGTACATCCTGCATGTTAGCGTCCGTGGGGGATGCTTGGGCGGAGCCAAGAATGTTCCCCGCCGTGGAAACATCGGGGCGCGTGCAGACGGCCGCGTACTGGAGACTGCCCATGAGGCTGGGGTAGACGTCCTTTGCCACCCTGGAAAGGGGAGTGAGGCCATGTGCGCGAGGCCGGCGAGGAAGTTCATGCCGTACTTGCCGAGGATGTCACGCATGTATTTGGACTGATCCAACGAGATGGTGTGTGCCGAGCGGTCCAGGGTGATGTGCATGCCACGTTATTGGGAGAGGTCACCCAGGTCCTTGGCTTTGAACCGTGCACCAAGTTTAGCCTTGAACGATGTAAGCCACCAGGCATCACTGCATGATGTGGGAATGTCGTCCCCGTAAAGGGCGATCATGGCGAAGACGTGACCGGCGCGGAAGATGTATATGCATGGATCTGAGACGCACTGTTGCCACCCGTTGTCGACAAGCCATGCACGAAGAAGGGGTAGGAGGTAGAGGCCGTTGCCGGATGGTTTCAGCACACCCATTCATGTGGGGACCATGATCGGTCCAATATAAGAGTCACTAGGAAAAATAAGTTCACAACCGCGATGCGATTGCATCCAACTGACACTGAGGAGGCGGCCACTGTGTTGAGTAAAGCGAGAGGAGAGATCATGAGTGTACAACGCATGAACTATGCAGTGGATGAGCTGGCCTAACGCCAACATAGTGGGAAGTCGTACTTTGCCACGGCCCTTAACATCAACACCGACTCCTCCAACGCGAAAGGGAGTGGACGGTGGATCGAACGTAACGAAATCATGTCGAAACGCGGTTAAGTTGATCGAGCATGCGGAATCAACCACCCTAAAATGAGAGAGGTCACGACCGGGAGCGATAAGAACGCGACAGAGGTGAAGGGGACACTCACCTTAGTGTCATCAAATTCGTCCGTGCATTCCTCGAGGGTGGGAAGGGTGTCAGGGTCATCAGTGGGGACGTCGCTCAACAATGCAGCGTGAGCAGAGGCAGATCCGGCAGGGGTGCCACACTTTTGGATGATCAGTTTACATTTGGCATGGGTCCACCTCAGAAGTGCGTCGTCCGATGCCGTGCATGAGGACGTAATGTGGTCCAGACTGCCACATGCGCTGCATTTGTTGGGCAGTCCACGACCGCCGCGAGTGCCACGTGGGTTGTGGCCTCGTCCGCTGCTTGAACCGCGACCAGCGGCGACGAAAGTAGAGATGGGCGGGGCGGGGCAAGTAGTGGTTGACAATGCCGGGTCTCGGGGGTCGTCGTTCATGTTGTGAGCCTATTGAACCATGCAAACACAGTTAGTGTGGAAGATAACGTACGCAAACGTAGTTACAGTCACAGTCCCGCAAACGGAACAGTTAAGGCGACAACCAGTGGTGCATAAAACGACTACAGGCGTGGTGTCGGGACAACAGAAGTAGTGTGAGAGCTGTAGCCTAGCGACAGCTCTGTACCGAGTCAAACAGTTTATCGGTATGTCCGATCTAGACATGTACTAATCATATCTAGAATAGCTTAAAGTAGCTATCTGCAACTAATACGTATGCGGTATTACTTACAACACTCCCCCTGCAGGTAGCTACGGGATGAAGCGTTGCATTGGGTCTTGTCCTCCAATGATCGCACTTCGGTGTCTTGCAAGTGCATGTCTTGGGAGGAGTTTGGTGAGCATGGCAGCGTCGGCAAAGCCTGTGAGTTGGAGGCTGTGGTCCAGGCCCCCCCCCAACGTCAGGCGCATGTGAATGGTGCCATGAAGGGAGCGGAGGACCTTTTGCATAGCGCGCCAATGTGCCTCTGTGGGTGAGGCTTGGGCGGAGCCAAGGATGCGCAAGACCGGGGAGACAGCGGGGCGCGTGCAGACGGGGGCGTAGTGGGGGCTGCCCAAGAGACTGGGGTGGACGTCTGGGTCAAAGTCGGGGGTTGCGTGTGTCGGTCGCCCGATGACTATGGGGTCAACGGTGGGGCGACGACGGCCACGGGGGGTGTGGTCGCCACGCTTGGCTGGGGAAGAGTGATGTCCATGGAAGAGTAAAGGTGGGCCACCCGGAAATGGAGAGCGGCCAGCCATTGGGGACGGCGGGGCGTACGAATTCGGGTGGTCACGGTAGGGGGGGGCGCCGTGAAAGGGCGCCTCCGGGATGAGAGGTATGGGGTGGTGAGGGGCATATCCAACGGGGGGGTAGGGAGGGTGTGGCGGGAGTTGTTTGACTGCGATGTCGTGTAGGGCAGAATCAGCGGGGGGGTATGGGGGGGGTTGCAAGTGTTCACCTACGAGTTTGGGGCGCGAGGGCTCGCGGTGCGCATCGAGGCGGCGCTGTGCGACGGCGGGGTGCGGAAGAGTACTCGCAGCAACAACAGCATCCTCGGCCGACAGCGAGTCGAAACGAGCTGTCAAGTGTGCCACTTGCGCAACGAGCAGGACGAGGGGATCCGGGGGGTGTTCGAGGGGGAGGTCGTGCACGTGGTGGCCCTCCGGAAAGTGTGCGAGGTGAGCGACGTGGCGGCGCTGAGCGACAGGGGGGTGCGGATTAGCACTCGCAGCAGCAACAGCACCCGCGGCCGACTGCGAGTCGAAACGAGCTGTCAAGTGCGCCACTTGCGCAAAGATCAGCGCGAGAGTATCCGGGGGGTGTTTGAGGGGGAGGGTGTGCACGTGGTGGCCGTCCGGAAAGTGTGCGAGGGGAGCATCGTGGCGGCGCTGAGCTACAGGGGGGTGCGATATAGCACCCGCAGCAGGAAGAGCAGCAATGGCGGCCGACCGCGAGTCGAGATACGCGTCAAGGCGCGTCAGTTGCACACGTAGCAGGTCGAGAACACCCTGGGTAGTATGGGCAGTGCTCTGCTGAGAGCCTGACTCAGGGGAACCAACAGGTGAAACAGGCGAGTTTTTTTGCGCCATTTCGACAGAGGGCAAAAAAGAAAGAGCTGGATGAAAAACAGGCAGCGGTAAAAACCGCTAGCCGGACTCGTGCCTAACAGCGGTATGCAAAGAGACGGCCTGATGCCCGCCGACCCCTCGGCCTGTAGCCCCGGGGTGTCTCAGAGCACCTTTTCTGTATCCTCCACCCAGTGTGGGGCACAAGTCGAGGCCAAGGCCAGGACAGGTGGAGCGCTGCGCTGATGGCGTAGTCGCTAATCTAATATGAAAATAAAAAAGGTAAGCTACGGCTAGCGTGCAACCTGTGGATGCGTATTCACCCGACAGTGCACCCCCCCGTTCTCCAGCTTGGACCTGTGTGCACCCTGTCCACACACGACGAGTGCGTCGGTGTGGTTGGCTGGCTATCTCCGGCGGGTGGCTGGCTTAAGAGGGTGGTGGCGGGTTTTAAAAATCGCAGTTTATATTGGCGATACCGCCGACTACAAGTTGAAAGTATTAGGTGTCTATAGAAACTTGCCTTCTGCGGGAGAGCTGTCGATCGCAGCTCGCCGAACCAGGTTGTCGCGCGTGAGTGACGTGAGGCGGGGGCCCATAACCTATTGAACCATGCAAACACAGTTAGTGTGGAAGATAACGTACGCAAACGTAGTTACAGTCACAGTCCCGCAAACGGAACAGTTAAGGCGACAACCAGCCTACATGCGTGGTGTCGGGACAACAGAAGTAGTGTGAGAGCTGTAGCCTAGCGACAGCTCTGTACCGAGTCAAACAGTTTATCGGTATGTCCGATCTAGACATGTAATAATCATATCTAGAATAGCTTACAGTAGCTATCTGCAACTAATACGTATGCGGTATTACTTACAACAAAGCCAGGTAAAGGATGTTGGCCATCACCTCGTCCGCGGAAAGGAGGTAGTGGGTGTCGATCGCGTTGATGACACAATGTTTGGCCGGACCAAAATGGCCAATGATCGAGATGCCGCGGAGTAGAAGAAGTCCCAAGTTGTGAGGATGGATGGCTGCAGAGCCATCGATAATGTCGCATGTCTCGTTGTAGTCGTCAAAGTTCTGACGCATGAAGTGGACGTAATCTGTAAGTGATTGGCCCGGGCGTTGGCGAAGCATGAGGTTGTCAAGCAGCGACAAGGAGCGTGCGAAGGAGCGATAATCCGGACGTTTGCACAAGATGTCCGAAGCAACAATGGCGCAGTCCGGGTGAGCAGCGGAGATGCACTTTACTGCGTGTTCATCGCGGTTGCTCTCGCTGGTAGCGTGCAACATTAGGGCGTACGCGTACGTTTGAGCAACTTCATCGAGCCAAACGCCGGACTCCCGTATGGCGAGCTGCGGGATGAGGTACGCAGCTTTCATGGACAAGAAGGTGAGAAAGTTCCTCTTCCATGGCTTGAAGTCAATGTTGGGTCCCATGGTGGGAACCGTCATCTTCATGGAGCGGTTTAGGGACTCCTTGTCGAAACCGGTAGCCTCGTTGACAGCGCGGCCGATGACCACATGGGCAATGGTGGGACGGCGGCTCCCTTGTCCACCGTTGCCTCTACGATGGGCGTTGGAGGTATGTGGGCCATCAAGAAATGGTGGATGGCCACTTGGGGACTGTGGGTGGCCGAACAATCCTTGAGGCGCGCCAGGGGAACGCTGCTGGTATGGATGGCAAGGCGGTGGTGAGAATGCCTCGTGGGGGTTGTAATTCGGGTGTGGTGGTGGTGGGGGAAGCTGAACGGGAGGCTGGGTCTGGACAAGGTCGTCGCGTAGAGCGTCAAGGTGGCGCAAAGCGGCAGTCTCTGTCGCTTGTGCGTCCATACGGGCGTTGATCAACGCCATTTGCTCGAGAACGAGCCAGAGTGCATCCCGGGGGGGGGTGGGGAGCCCCGAGTGCTCCGACGAGAGGATAGGTCCTCACCGCCGTCAGGGGGGTCAACATGTGGTCCTGTTGGGAGATGTCTCGGTGCCATCGCGAGCGGTGGCGGCGGCTTGTAGGTAGCGACTGGCAGTGGTAAGAACCATTTGCCGCACTCGTTCTTAACAACGGTATTAGAGAGACGGCTTGTTGCCCTGCGGCCCCTCGGCCTAATGCCCCGGGGCGTCTCAAAGTACCTT